>BMAV01010000.1:100062-218953 GCA_019973955.1 Trichonephila inaurata madagascariensis
TTTTTCTTTAGACAATAAACTCATTAATCACGCTCATCCAAATAAGAAGACAGAAATGCAAATAAAAGCATCTTCCCTATTCCTCATACTCATAACCCAGATGATAATATCCATATGATGTTTTGAAATCAGAATTCTTGGTATTCGCTTTAGAAATCTTTTCAGGTCTTCATTAGTTATGATTTCTATGCACCTCTCTTCTAAATTTAATAATATTTCTGTGTCTATGGGTGAGAAAGGATCTAAAGCCCAACTTTGCATATTCTTTTTGAGAACATTCTTTGAATTGCTTATTGAAAGTCACCATGGGAAACCTTCGAATGCTGCATAGTGAGTTTTTTTTCTATTCGTTAGACGTTGCTGATAAATTTGAGAAATCTCTGTATTAATCTCAGTCTAGATTTTTTTTTTATCTCAGCAAAATAAATTTCCAAGAAGTGTGGAAATGACATTTATTTTTTTTAATTTTCATTTAACTCATCACCTTTCATTTATAGATTGACATCTCTAAATATTTTATGACAGGTCGATCAAATAAGCAATGTCGTATTTTCATGTAAATTATTTGGCCTGCATTTCCCATTATTTTCGAATCTTTAGGACCTCTAACAAAAGCATGATGTAGTAATATATTTCCAATATTTTTTTTTTCTTAAAAAATAAGATTCATTTTATCGGAGTTCACTTAATACGATTTCTGTCGCATTTCAATTTAACTTTTGACTAATGCAGTATTTCTCAAACTGTGGGGCTCGCCCTCTTGGAGGGCGTGATAACTCTGCGAGGGGGGCGCGAGTATTTTGAAAATTCGAAAACAGAAGATTATTTTAAAAAATTATTAATTTATTGAAAGTAATAAAAAAAATACATTCTGATATAATAAAAAAATAAAATACACATTTACACTGATATATTACACTTATAAATATATCAGTGCTACACAATGTATTTTATAATTAATTTAGCCATACTAAGTTAAGAACAATTTTAATAATAACCATTGGCCCCATGGGATGGTTACTTACAAAATTATATGCAAAAGTTATCACTTATGTTGATAATTTTTACGGTTTATATTTAATTCCTTGACTGCCGATTAAAAATTAAGCGATTCGCTTCTCAATCCAAACCGTTTTCCACGTAGGCGAGCGTATGTGATGTATTGGGAATGGGGGAAGGAATAAAAAAAATAAACAAATATCCTGAAATAAGTAAATCCTTTGTAAACATTGTCAAGGTCCTTTTATTGCATTCCAAAATTTTCGGAATAATTTTATGGATAGCAGTGTACAGAAAAGTTCCTACTTCGGAAAGACGTATATATACGTTCAGGGAAATAAACGCTTTGGCTGAGCGAGACGTCTATATACGCCGGTGGTCTTTAAAGAGGTTACAGTCGTATCGCAGTTTTAGCGTCAAAGTATATTATTACTGAATTCAATGTATTGTCATTGCATGAAGGGGGGCGCGATGAAAATTATTATTGAATATTGGGTCGCAAATATTGAAACTTTGAGAAGCACTGGACTAATGACTTTCGGTAAAGCGCACTGAACACTACGAAATTTATGTATAATCTCTAAAAAGCGATTTTTTTTATTGAGAAATCTTTTTGTAAAATTTTTTTAATATACCTTTATAAAAGGATATAAGATTTATACGTGTCTCTCTCTATATATATAAAGTTTTTCGTGGTGCTTTATTAAATTATGTATACATAAGGTTTAAATTCTATTCATCTACTTTCACATTGTCCCGAGTGGTCCAGTGGTAGATCACCTGATTTTAAATGTCTCGACATGGGGTTGAAACACAGAAGTTTCTTTTCTCTATTCAGATAATTTTTCTCTTTTGGAACAGTTCTTTTCCGACCGTTTGCTCTTTACTTTTCTATATTCGCGTGCAAAAGATTTTACAAATTTTGCTCGGTTTTCTTAGCTGTTCCTCGATTAGCCTGGTTAAGCACCGCCCACCTCCTGATCTGTTAATACTAGCTTTCATTCGGTGTGATCACCGATTTTAGCTTAATATTTTCTTTACGCGCGTCTCCCCGTCTCCCATAATAAAAAAAAAAATCATGAATAACTGTGTGTGTGTGATTAAATATATGAACTAAACATAAGGAAAGTCCGCATATCCCTATTACTAAAGGGGAAATATTCAAATTAAATCTTTATAAGGTCTACAGGGAAAAGTAAACTTCCTTCAACTTCATTAATTTTGAAATGTCGATGTGTGTGGGAAGCTATTTCCTCTTATAATTTGTGCTGCCAAAATTTTGACTTGTATAAGAGCTGATTTCTGTACTTTCAAGTCGTAAACGCAGAGAACAATCTGTGAGTTTCCTGAGCAGCAAGATTGATTGAATATTAACGTCGCACTGTTTAGCTACACGAGGGCATTTGGCGACGGACCACGTAATTTGGTCCAGTGATGTGGACGACACTTGAGCTAGCACCCCCTCTCTTAACTACCTCACCACACCAACGGTAGGACGTTTCAGCTCTCGACAGATTTAACGTGCATCGCTGCCCTACACGGCGGGTCCTTAGTTGTACTGGGCTCGAACTCGTGACAAGGCAAGCCACAATCCGATACCTATACCACTCGGCTACCGCGGCCACCCTGAGCAGGAAGAAAACCATTCTAAGTGACGTACGAGTGATTGAAATTAGTGACTAAATGCCAACTTTACAAAAAGCATGTAGAAGTTTCCGTTTGTCTTCTACTAAAGCATATGAGCAGATAACAAGATATGTTTGTACATCTTACGATGTCCCTCAAAAAAGGAACAGGCTTTGGTTCCACTAGCAGTTATCTCTTCAAAAATATGGCCCAATCTTTAAATCAGCCGTAAAACCACACCATGATGTCGCTTTTACAGGATGCAAGGGTTATTTCTGGATAACATGAGGGTTTTTCGTTGTCCAAATCTTACAATTATGGGAGTTAATTTGCACATTGAGGCAAAAACGGGATTCGTCAGCCCAGAGAAATTTCCAAGGCCGAGTGATATCCAACACTGTATGATGAGAGATTTAAAGTGAAAACGTTTTACGAACTTCTCAGTTCTCGTCCAGCAATAGGTCGACAGACTTGATTGCTTTACCAGGAGCATCTTCTCTTTCAAAGAAGGTATGATGGTCAAACACTAACGCTCGTTCAAAATGAATTCCCTTTTTTCATATGTAAATAAAGATGTTAATATGCATACGCTGTAACGCAAATGAGTTTTTACCTAATTAAAAGATGAAAGGATCACTCTGTTTATAGAATTTAAAACTAATTAAATGTGCTTTGATACTCTGCAGTTATTTTGTGTTGTTGCTTTAATAAACACTCGGTGCTTCAAAGCGAAAGGTTTTTTCGGAAATTGTCAGAAAAACAAGTAATATAAAAAAAAATTAAGTCTCAATTTCTACTTAGATCAACAAAGAAGATTTTTATTTTAGCTCCTTTTTTATTAAATAGTTACAATTAATATAAATATGTATATACATATGACAAAATCCCAACATTAAGTTGTTATTAATTATTATTAAAGTACCGTATTTTCACTTTAAACACGTGAGAAAAAAACCTTTTCAAGTTTTGACACAAGTCGCCAAAAGGGTCACTAAGTCGCCAAAAATGATGCCAACGTAGTTGTGTGTATTTCTAATTCTTTAAATAATTAGTTTTAATCAATTAATTTTTATTCATTATTATTATACTATTGTATTGTCATCCAAAATAACCCTATATATAAAATCTCAGCTCAATTGAGCGCTTTAAAATGTATTTTTATTAACGATTGAAAATTCCACCAAGATAAATAAATAAATAAATATATAAATAAATAAATATATAGAGATTGTGAGCTAAGAGTAGGAATTAAATAACACTCCAAAATGTTTTTCTGAGTTATTTTTTAGTCTGTTATAGAGTATATACAGAGAGACACACACTTTCATTTTTACTATCATCAATTTTTTATCTAAAGTTGGATGTAAGCACGAAAATTTTATCCAAATTTTGTTGATCAAACATCTTACTTAAGTAAATTCAAAATGAAAAAATAATCTTCCGTTAATGGGTTTTTATTGTTCAAAAACCTTTTCACAAGAATAGGAAATTGTTTGCCAACCTTTTTTCCCATTTATTCTATAAGTATTTCCGTAAATTCTATGAAAGAAAAAGCGGTTTTTTCTTAACAATTCACCTGTTGTAGTTGAAATCTAGAAGTAATCTCGACATTTCATGAAAATAATCTTTTTTGTTTTGTTTTTAGTTTTTTTCAAATTCAGAATTTAAAAGGTTTTCATAAAAATTTCTCAAAAGGGAATTTCAAGTGTTTTGTAAACATTTACTAATTATTTTTTCATCAATAACATCTTTCGGAATTTTGCTTGAAATCTCCAAACATCACGTAGTCATTCATTTTTGTGTTATTCTTACACTTCTGTAAATAAATTTATTGAACTGCAAGGAATTATCCTGACAATGTAATACAAAAAAGAACGAAATAAGGAGATTTAGCAGCACCTTGAAAAAAGGAAGAAATAGTTGCAATATGTATAAGAGTACTGCATATAAATCTATTTAGAAAGACCATCATAAATATTAATATTAATATTCATATGTACACGTGTTCTCCTATATTATTCGCATTTTCTTGTTCTACTATCAGCAAGAAAACGTTTCATTCAAAGTAATATATATGTCGCTTTAGGGGGGGGGGAAGGGAGGTGATTGAGAAAGAATAATCTCTGTTTCATTTTAACCAAAGTATTAAATATTATTTTATGCATATTATTTTCAAAAAAGAAATATTTTCCATCAACGCATGCAATATTTTATACCTTCATCAGTTATTGAAAGAAACATTTTTCTTAAAAAAAATAATAAATTCTTTGGAAGAAACTATGAAGTATATAACATTTTATTATGATTCTGAAATGTATGCATTAAATTCATTGCAATTTTGGTTTCAGGAAGGAAAAATGTTTTATTTAGTATCTTAATACATTTAAAATTGATGGACTAAGATAAATATATGAATTCTAACAGACATATAAACGTGATTATATACACATATACAGGGTGCCCCATGATCATTAGGACAAAATTTAAGAGGAGTTAGGAGACATCACAGAGGTTCAGATTTTCATTGCAACCCATGGTTGGAAACGTCATTGTTCGGTGCTTGATAGCGTTGTTCGCAAGAGCATTTAAGGAAACAGACCTATACATTACCCGAACCATTGAAGTTGTCATCGCCTGTTGAGAAAATTGAAAAAAACTAAATAAAATGATGCACTTACCTAAAATTTGTATTTAAAAAATTTCCAGTACTGTACTCATCTTGCATTGATTGTTCTAAAGCATCCTGCTTCATTTTAATTTGCCCTTTTGTTGTTCTGGCTTCTTTGATAGCCTTTTGAACAGCCATCTCAGCTTCACAAATTCTGACGTAGTCACTTTTACGAAGGCCTTCACAAGTGTTGATGCCTGGATTGATTTTTAATGCTCTTAATACTTCTGTCCTTGCGTATGCACCTTCATTGCAGCATATAACTGTGTCCATAACACCCATTTGCAAGGTCCTTTTGCTCACAAATGTGTTTTTTGGCACGCGATTCCACACACAGTTATTAAAGCTTTTGTTGGGGTTCTGAGTTCGGCCATGCAAACATTTTAATAACAGTTCTTTTGCAGTTAAGTGTCTAAAAATTTTTTTAATTTTAAAAAGAACTGCTTCTGGGAGGGAATGTTTGTGGGTGTATTTTTCACCTGATACAATGCTTTTATTGTATCCGCACCAACTTTCTTCTCGCATAGAGCACAAAGCATGTTGCGGATTTTCATCTGTCGACAGTTTATGGAAATATATTGCCCAGATGGATTTGGACATATCTGTGATTGATTTTCCAACATTTCATCTTATGGCTAGACCATAATATTTTTGCAGCAGAAGAATTTCTGCATCTGTCAGCCTTCTTCGTCCAGATATTGGTATGTTGTCTTACAGTTTGGTGGATTTTAAATTGTTTTTTAGGGCTCTCAGTCTTGCTCCCATCCTCTTTTAAACGTGGCCGATGCACTCTAGTTTTTCAACAGGAAATTCATCACCGTATATGTTTGATTCTTGAACTCTTAGGAACCCCTTCGAATCTCCATCTCCAAGGTACTGAACATACCGAACATTGTAATTTGGTAAGGAGCGACTGAAAATCCGCAATATTCCTTCACTCTCCATTCCCGCACTAAATCCATGATAGTTTACCTGGCAATTATCACAGGTTTTGTTCGTATTTTTGCATTCAAAGCAATATTTTGATAGGTCCTCAAAATAAATAACTTTTCCGTTATCGAGAGAAGTTGCCGTTACAACGCCATTCTTTGAAGAGTGTACTCTTTTCTGCCAAGTCCCATCAAGAGCAATTGCTATGTTCTTATTGTGTTCATTTTCAATGAAAGCTTCATTAACGCTGTTAACCATTGAACGAGATGAAACAGTTTCCAACGCTTTAAAAATTAGCGTATACAGTCTTTCAAATTTAGCTGGTGGAGGAGGTAAGTTCATCAGCGCACAAAATATCTAAGCTGCACTTTGGCCAATTCCAATGCTCCTCATGCCATAAACAAACCTCAAATTTACTTCATATCCATCTGACACGGTATTTGAAGTCATTGAAGAATGACCAGAACCACAATACTTGCAAGTTGCTGACACACTGGTAGCATGGCCTTTGCGACTACTTTTATTTTCAGCAACATCAAAGCAGAAAGATCTATCACAATATCTGCATTTTGCAATATTGTTGGAAATATCATTGATCATATTTAAGTCAATAATAACATACCTGCTTTGAGTTTAAATTGAAAAATTATCTTCATAGTCCTTAAAAGATCCTTCACTCTTCTCAATTTTCTTTTTAGATGCACTGACATCAACTCGTTCACTCTCAGCATTTACTGAAGTGTTTTTATGAATTAAACGACGTTTGACTTGCCCAAACTTTTTTGTTCGAGGCATTTCAGATGTTTAAAATTCTCGCAAATTGCAAACAAATTGAGTGTAAACAAAAAAAAGTAAATTAGCAGTCAAAATACGAAGTTCGTAATTCACGTGTTTGTAACTCAAGCACGAGAAAGCAAAACATTTAAATTTCCCACACACAGCTTGAGTATAAACAAGATTGAGTTGAGTAGTTATAGTCCTTCTCAAACCACAAGAATAAAAAAAATAAATCAGATTAAGTGATATAAAAACACCAATCTACATAAAAACATGCTTCGGTCAGTTGTAAGATGGGCGTGGCAGTTGATGTGCGATAACGTAAACAACAGGCGTGACAGCTGTTGCTTACATTTTAAAACCGAAATTACTCGGATATTAAGCTTTAAACCTATACATGTTATACATTTTTGGAATCAGCTTTAAATCTACTTTGTTTTAAGATGAAAATTGAAAAATTGGTTTTTTCAAGGTTTATAACGTCTCTGTTGTCTTAATAAAATATTTTCTTTTCATCCATTCAAAGTAGGAATTGACTTAATTTTTTTATGTTACTTGTTTGCATATATTCTTCCACATGTCAAATTATTGCTCCTCTTAATGTCCTTCAAAAACTAGATCCACTTTGGAGTCATTTATTGTTTATCAAATTCAAACCTGACGGAAATTTGTTGAGAACCTAATAACCTTATTTTTCTTGGTAGAAAACAGAAAAGAGTATCCAATTTACATTAATTACTATGATATTTTATCATTGCATATCATTATGAAACTTTAGGGCAACAAAACAAATTCCGTGCACCAGATCGTTAAAACTGCCCACTTTGGGTCGTATATTTAAACGTATGATGAATCTTCTTTCCTCCCTGAATAATCCTTTATAAGGGCATAAGGTATACTTTCCTCATCAACTTTATTAATTTTTAAATGTCAATTGCCCCCTTATGATTTATGTTGCTAGCACAATAACTGATTTCTGGATTTTCAAGCCGTAAGCACAAAAGACGACGTGCAATTTTCCTGAATAGAGGGAAAACTGTTTCAGGTGTCGTACGATCGACGTAATATCATATGCCAACTTACTAAAAAACATATAGACGTTGTCGTTTGTGCTCTACTAAAGCCCATAAGAAGAGAACAAGATACATTCCTACAGCTTGCAATGTCTCCCTATGTGTTGATCTCTGTTTTCTGAAATTTCATGGAAAGTAATCAGTATAAATTTTTAAATTTTTGGTTGCAAAATATATCTAATCTATAATTTCTTTTGTAGATTTTTTATTATTTACAAATTATATTTAGTAAATTTCATATAATGTGATATTGAGAAAAATGCAAAACATATAAGATGACCTACATTTGAATAGCTTCCAGTGAATGAGGGGGGGGGGATTCAGTTATTTTTAGGGTAATAATCCAAACGAATTTCATTTTATATAAATCCATCTCAATCCCAAAGATATTTTAAACTAACATTACTAGAAAAAATGGCCCTATTAAGGATTAAATTATCAGTAGCATATCACAGACATGTCAATGTTCTGATAATGACCGATTCAAATATAGTTCACATCTTTCGGTAGACCAAACCTTCATCTCATGTAATGAATCTCTTTGACAATAATATGCACGTAAGTAACCATACCTTTTGTTCCATAAGGATTACTATAATTCTGATTAAGGTGAGAGATTGGCTTAAGAAATCATATCTTCACTGTTAAATACACATATTTGCTAAATTTTAAATCTTTTAAAGATTATTTTTACTATGAATTTATTTCAGAGGTACTGAAAAATAACATTAGAACAACACTGCTCAATATTTTGTATGTACACACAGATTGTGGCGGTTAAGGGTAAAATAGTTTGCCGATCCCCATCAGCAGCTGAGTTATTGATGTGCATCTATTCTTGTGTGTTATTCATTAAAAATAGAGGTCAGATCATTCATTTGTGAGTTGTCTGACGGAATATTTTTGACGCGAGATCACATTTAACTGAACATAACTTAGCAATAATTTGAAAACACTGAACTTCCATAGATAAATATGGATTAATTTCTCCATAGGATGACATACTTTCTAGTAGGTCGATGATTACATTGAAATGTAAATTAACCTTTCGGAAAGGCGATAAATTTATTCGTATTAATTCAGCGAGTGTCCGCTATTTTATTATCGTCTTTTGTCTGTAGCTATTTCTTTCGTTGTTTTCCCCCTTACTTTATACGTCGTGGGATCTTTTAGATCAATACATCATTCCTTGAAAGTGAGTGCTGCAGGTGTTTATCTAGTTATATAATCAATGAAATTTCTGAGACCAAAATGATCTCCTAAACTTTGTAACAGGTTGTCTCGCGAGACTTGGCTTTTAAGTTCACAACTTTAAGTAATAAATAAAAGTGTATTTTGCTTGATACTATTTATACACTGAAGCAGTTTCATTCAATGATTGGGCCCATAGGCTAAATTCATGAAGGTCACGTGATAAATGAAATCACGTGTTCTCCACAGAATTCAAAACTGACATCAGAAATGTAATTGTGGTTCTTATAAAAGCTAGATAAAGTTTCAAAAATATTTAAACATATCTAAACAGTTTTTCGATATTAAAAAAAAATTAAAACTATACGCGTAATTTAAACTAATTGCATTTTGTTTACCTGAGTGTATTATCATTTTGTTGACAAATATGTACTTTTTAAAAGAAAATTTCTACAAAAAGCAAAAGTTGGCAACATTAACGCGTATGAACTAATTGGTGGGGAAAACGTAGTTGCATTTATTATGTGACAATGACGTCACATAAATTGAACCCATTAATTATATGTGTATAAGTTTTATAAGCATGAATCGTTTCGACTGTTCGATATTACGTAACAAGGTATTTTACGAGTTCCAGTTATTTAATTTCCTGGAAAATCTGAAACGTAATAAACATTCGTATTTATTATTACGAAAACCACCCGGAAACTTTTCATCAGCTATTATGAGTATAATATGCAGCAGCAAATGCAATAGATGACATGAATTCATAGAGTTTTAACGCAATTAGCCTTGCATATGTATCATTATTTTGATTCTTTAACATTTTTATCACATTATCTCATATATCTTACAAATATAAATATTATATCAAACACCTTCCTTTTTAAAAGCTACTTAACTTTTTTCATTCAACAGAAATTTAAATAATTCATCAGTAATACGTATTAAAAGAGCAATTGTTCATTTTAATAAGTAATTTATCTTTGCTACTCTTCATAAATCTCGAGCAAAACACATAAATATTAATCATTGATTTGTCTTTAATAGAGAATTATGGTAGACACACACAAAAGCATGCTGTTCATTTCTTGAGAACACATTGTAAATTTATGTAGTTAATTATTGGACATATCTAGTTACAGAGTATGGGATGAGAAAAAAGTTATATTCTCCGTCTCCCCAAACTTTCTGCATTAATTATAACTCTTTTCTTCGTTAATTAGAAATGACGGACGAGCGAACTAATATTTAATTAAACTATCGACCATCACGAAATTACTTTTCTAACTTACTTAACTATACACAAAGTTGTTTGAAAATATGCAAAACATAATCTTTTTTCCCCTTCTAATTCCAAAACTAATTTATTAAAATTGAAATAGTTGCCGTAGAGGCCCACAAATTGTAAATCACGTGCATAATGTTTATTCGAATTTTTCCACAAAGAAAAAAATTCCGTTTCTATCTATTTAAGAAATAAATTTTAACTATTGAGGAATGAGAGTGAATGTTTATTAACGTCTTACTACAAAGCAACACGAAGGCTGTTGGCAGAACGTTCAATTTAACCTAATTCACCCGAGAAGGGGTTTAGAGTTACTAAATACACCCCCCCCCGGGAAAAAACCACCCCCGCTTCCAGCCTTTATTGAACAAATTTACGTGATACAAATTGAAGGTAAATTCACAATATACAAAAGTACAATTACATAATACAAATATACAAATTTAATTACATAATAAAATATACAAAGTTAAGGTATTGTTGTTTACAAATAATCTGCATTTTGGCAAAAAAAAAAAAAAAAAAAACCCTATAGCAGACGCGGAAAAAACCCAAAGTGTGAAAAAAATTTCAGTGTTGGCACAATCTAGTGGCGGCTCTCGCTACGAAATTTTGATGATTGATTCAATTTAATTCAAGCTCTCGTCAGATGCTAACTACAATAATGATTTAATTTTGCCGAGAGTATCAAATTGATACTCAAGGGATCTTTCACCTGCCACATAATCATGATAAGCGTACCCACGATTGTCGCATCCAGAAAATTAATCGACTCCAGCCGGGACCGAATCCGAAAACTTGAGCTTACGAGGCGGGAACGTTACCTCTAAGCCAAAGTTAAAAATATGATAGAAAAAAAAAATCATTTAGAAGAAAGAAAACAAAAAAAATATTTTTCTTCGAGCTTTTACTTATTACCAAACCTAGAATAATAAAAACCTCCCACATACAAATGCACCTTATAAAGTCAAAGGAGAAAAAAAGACAGTAAACATTAAAAAAATTGTCTCAAAAAAACATATCTCTTTCAATTGACACTTCCATTCAATATACTTCACCACACTTCCATTTGATACTTCTTCCTCTTAAGGTATCCGACTACGTTCGGAAGCGTGATTTTGCACAAAGGCGTATAAATGGATAATATTTATGATATTTAGTGTCGCTTAGATTAGAAAATGAATATAAAATTGTTTTAAAAATAGTATTACAATAAAAAATTATTTAAGAACAATATTTTGACACAAAATGAACATAGAATGACCCATTTTCAAAACATTCTCCTTTTATGAAAAATGCTTCTATGATAATATTTTGCCTGTCTATAGATCAGACCTCTGTACAAAGGCTCAACTAGAATTTCTGAAATATATAACTTAGAAGTGGGTTTATCCATGTTTTGCGACAACAGAGGGGAGAAATTTTAAGAAAAAAACGCCAATAATTATTTGAAATGGTTGTAACTCTAAAAATAATGTGAATTTTTCAAAATTCATAGTTGAGCCTCTGTACAGAGGTCTGAGCTATATACAGGCAAAATATTATTATAATAGAGGCATTTTTCACAAAAGGAGAACATTTTGAAAAAAGATTATTCTAAGTTAATTTTTTGCCGAAATATTGCATTTAAATAATTTTTTTTTGTCAAAAAATGTCTTTAAAACCATTTTATACATGTATTCTAATCTGTGACACTTAAATATCAAGAAAATTATCCATTTATGCGCCTTTTTAAAATCCCGGTTCCGAACGTATTCGGATACCTTAATTTGTCATAGAGTTTGATATAACCCAGCATCGGAAGGAAGAAGATTCTATCTAGAATAAGAAGAGGGAATCTAATGTTAGATGAGTAAGGTATTGTGTGGAGAGTGACTTCCCTTTAGAGGGCTGTTGTCGGAATGTCCATGGAGACCGTGCATACACACCTAAAAGGACTTGAAGGCTTTTAGAGTCGGAAGTCGCAACCTTGAACCCCGGTCAAGGGGCACTCTTGAGCTAGCAAGCCCCTTTTCCAAACTACCACACCCCATTACGGGAGTATTTTAAATCTCGAAAAATTAAAGTTCATCATCCTTTTTAACACGGTGGGATTTCAGTAGCTGGGGCTCGAATTCAAGACACACCAGTCACGAGTTCAGGACCCTATCTTCTAAGCTACCTCGGACACAACAACTGTCACTGGAACATTCGTTTCGGTAGCATACAAGCAAGAACAGGGGCGTAGCTACCGCCGTATCAGCAGTATCAATGATACGGTGCCCCTATCTATATGGGCCCCATCATGTGTAACTACAATACCACTAGCATTTATAACTCTTTTTTTATAAAAGGGACCCAAAGGAGTTTTGATATGGGGTCCACTCAGAACTAGCTACGCCAGTGAGCAAGAAATACCTGTTATCTTTGAAGTAATGATTAATGAGTTATTTAACTGTATGAAATATGTTTTACTATTAGTGCTCGTAATTTTGTGGCATATAGTGAAATACGTTTAACGTGAAAACACTTTAGACGAAATATCGGTTAAAAAGAAATAATACAACGGTTTGGACACACTATTATGTATTTTCAGGCATTTTTTCCTCTTAACACGAAAACATTTTCTTTCTGGGAATATACAAATCACGGAATACACCAGCATCTCAGGCTAGATTTAATAGGGGTGTGAAATGAAAGAGAAGTAGTTTAATATGTTTCGTAGAAAGAAACCTAACTTGGCTTTGAAATATTCTCGGAATAGCCTGTACCACCAGTCATTTTTTTTTTATCTAAGTTACTTTCACCCTCAACCCCCACAAATGTCGCCCAAAACATATAATATCTCATAAGTTTGCTTTGGAATTCGGTGCATCGCAGTGTGATTAAAAATCATTCACAGTTGGGCTCGCGGTTTTTTCCCCTTCTTATTTTGGATGAATGTTTTTAAAAGCACAATGGCAAAAATCTCAAAGCTCAGGAGGAAAGCAAATTGCTATTTAGCTTAAAATGAAGAGTTTTTTTTAAGGCTGTTGATCAAAAACAGAAGACGAAAATGGAAACCCGTAAAGATTTTGATATTGCTAAATTTTGTATTAAATTTCATTATAAGGTATCCGACTAAGTTCGGAACCGTGATTTTGCAAAAGCGTGAAAGTGGATAATATTTATGATATTTAGGGTCACTTACATTGTTTTAAGAATAGTATTACAATAAAAAATTATTTAAGTACAAAATATTTTGACAAAAAAATGAACATAGAATGACCCATTTTCAAAATATTCTCCTTTTGTGAAAAATGCTTCTATGATAACAATATTTTGCTTATATATAGCTCAGACCTCT
Source organism: Trichonephila inaurata madagascariensis (assembly GCA_019973955.1). Lineage (NCBI taxonomy): Eukaryota > Metazoa > Arthropoda > Arachnida > Araneae > Nephilidae > Trichonephila > Trichonephila inaurata. Next base: position 113,940 of record BMAV01010000.1, read on the forward strand.
CTTCTAAAGAGGCTCAACTAGAATTTGTGAAATATATAACTTAGAAGTGGGTTTATCCCTGTTTTACGACAACAGAGGGGAGAAATTTTAAGAAAAAAAAACGCCGATAATTATTTCAATGGGTTGTATCTCTGAAAATAATGTTTTTCAAAAATCATATTTGAGCCTCTGTACAGAGGTCTAATCTATAAACAGGCAAAATATTATTATAATAGAAGCATTTTTCACAAAAGGAGAATATTTTGAAAAAAAAAGTTATTCTAAGTTAATTTTTTGCCGAAATATTGTAATTAAATAATTGTTTTTGTCAAAATGTCCTTAAAACAATTTTATACATGTAGTCTAATCTAAGTGACACTAAATATCATGAAATTTATCCATTTATGCACTTTTTTAAAATCACGGTTCCGAAGGTAGTCGGATACCTTAAATTCACTCTTTTCGTTGAATTTTATTAAATACATACATATATACATATCTATGTTCACATTGCTAACCCTCCAGAGTCTGACGAAGTCAGATTAGATAATTTAAATCGTTAACTCTTAAAAAGTCCATCACAAGAAAGTGATCAATGTAGATATCTTTGCTTGTGAGATCCATGCAACGCATTATGTGTTCGGGGGAAGCCTGGTGATCTTGGCACCTTGCACAGATGTCATATGAAGTAAGAAATGTACAACTTCCGTTGATCCAAGAATCGGAGCGCCAGATGGTAGAAGTCTCCAATGCCTGCTGATTTTAGCTGGACATAATGGAATGATCTCACGCCCAAGGTGATCCTGCCATGAGTGATATCCTAATGTACTTCACTAATTCCACCCAGGAACACCCTCCCACCACGATGAGGCAGTCAGCAATACTTGGGAGGGTCACTTGTATGACAGACAAGGGACGCGAGAACACACAACCATATCTATGTAAATAAAATGTACTCTAATAAACTTAATTTTGTTTAATATACATTCCTTAACATGAAAAAATATTTCAGTTCCTTCAGTTTCGTATTAAGCGATTTGCACTGTATTTGTAAACACTCTGTGTGTGTGTGGCAAATAAATGCATTTCAAGAAGGTTGCAAGCAAACACTTTTATTTCTTCGTTTCTTTTTCCTTTAATTGTAATTCAATGCGTAACTTTTAATCGTATAATTATGTAAAAATGTATCTGTTGCCATTTGTTTCACCACCCCCTAAAATATGAAATGGTAGGTACTTTGCATGCATGATGTTCTCTCTTTTTTTTTTTCTTGTTAAATATATTTTTTACATAAGCAGAGGCATTTCTCCGACGATTTCTAAACGAGATAGAAGTAAAAGCGCACTAACGGCCGTAAAATGGATATTCATTTTTGAACTCAATTGTGTACGACATAAAGCTCTGAAGACTCTGATTGGCTGTTAAAACCAAATGCCAAAAATATCCCCCCAAATAACTCACCTCCACTGAACATAAAAATATCAAAAGTTATTTTTGTGGCAATGAAAATAAGTTTTTTTTTTTAAAAATTAATTTTATTTGAAAAGATCGATTTTAACAAGATTTGAAGCATGTTTCATATATTTTGAAGTGTCCTAGAAGTTTCCTGTTTGCTTTTATCTTGATATTGCGTAAACGTGGATTGATTATATAAAGATCTTTTTCGTCTAATTAAATGTGATCCTATTTATTAATGATCATTAATAACAATAATACTAAATGCACCTACATTTCAGTTCTTACAGAATATAAAATTTTCTAGCAAAAAAATAGCTTAATTGGTTATCGATTTAGACAATGAATCCAGGATAGAATGCAATACGATATGTTAAAAGCAATGCGTAAAATGCAACCAATTAAAAATAAGACGACTTTGTAAATGGACTACAGAATTTTTTTTTCTTGAGTCTGCCTTTTTCAAACTGTGGAGTGTACCCTCCTAAGGGGTCGTTATTTCCCAACGAAGGGGACGAGAGTCTATTGAAAAGTCGAAAATAAAGCATTACTTAAACATATTATTAATTTACTGAAATGAAACACAAAGCAAAATACATTCTGGCATAAAAAAATATGAAATACGCATTTACACTGATATAATATATTTATAAATCTCTCAGTATACTGCACAATGTATTTTATAATTAATTTAACAATACCAAGTTAAGAATAAGTTTAGTAATTATCAGTGACCCCACAGGCTTGCCATATATAAAAATTTAATACTTATCCTTATAATTTGTACAGTTTATAATTTAAGTCGTATTGTAGCTTTAGCGTCAAAGTACATAACTGTTGAATTAAATACATTGTTATTGTATGGATGGGGTGGGGGGCGCGAAGAAAATTATGACTGAAAATTGGGTCGCAAATATTGAAAGTTTGAGAAGCACTTTCTTAAAGTATCCGACTACGTTCGGAACCGTGATTTTGCACAAAAGTGTATAAATGGATAATTATTATGATATTTAGTGTCATTTAGATTAGAAAATGTATATAAAATTGTCTTAAGAATATTATTACAATAAAAAATTATTTAAATACAATATTTTGATAAAAAATGAACATAGAATGACCATTTTTCAAAATATTCTCCTTTGTGAAAAATGCTTCTATTATAATAATATTTTGTTTGTATATAGCTCAGACCTCTCTACAGAGGCTCAATTAGAATTTTTGAAATATGTAACTTAGAAATGGGTTTATCCATATTAGACAGAGGGGAGCAATTTTAAGAAAAAAATGCCGATAATTATTTCAATGGGTGGTAACTCTGAAAATAATGTGAATTTTTTCAAAAATCCTAGTTCAGACTCTCTGGAGAAGTCTTTACTTTATATAAACACACACACACACAAAATATTATTATTTTAGAAGCATTTTTTTTATAAAGGAGAACTTTTTGAAAAAAGACTATTCTAGGTTAATTTTTTTGCCAAAATATTGTATTTAATTAATTTCTTTTTGTCAAAATATTCTTAAAACAATTTTATGCATGTATTCTAATCTAAGTGACACTAAATATCATGAAAATGATCCATTTATGCGTTTTTTTAAAATCACTGTTCTGAACGTAGTCGGATACCCTAAGCCTTTAGAAAAAGATTAAACCTTTTTCGCTTGATGTTCAGCCTCAAAACTTACTGCGGCCCCCCCCCCACCTCAGAGTTAAATATTCCGTATAATTCAAAAATAAGAGCCCGTCTTCAACGGATTTGTACAAGATTTAAGGGAAATTTCTTCCAAGATTTGATTGGTTAGTCCTATTGGAGCTTGGGATATATTACGACAAAACGTGGATAAAATATACGTTAATTTATGAAAAAAAATACAAAGAAATGGTAGAGAAAAGAGAACATAGACAAGGGAGTTAGAGGACAAGGGTTGAAACGTAGAATGATTGTCCGGAAATTCCGAAGTTGCTTCCCTCATGTTTACCAATGCCTACAAACCCCATAGGAGAAAGGAAATAGCACTTAGGCATTCTGGGGTCGGAAATGCCCAAAGAAGGTAAACTCCTGATAGGAAAATAAGTCAAAGCAAACATCCTGAGAGGATAAAGAAATCCAGTTGATTTAGAAACCATGTTTATTATGCATTATAATCTTCACCGTGTACTACATCATTGGATTTCGAACCATTCAAGTTACCCCATTTGAAAAGGCCTGGAAGAAAATTAATTATTTGTTTCTTATTTTTTAAAATTTTTTGAAATTAGATGACAAACTCTACATTTATCAGAGTGTGTAAGAATTAAAAATAACTATTAAAATTATAAGTATGGATAACTATTTAGAGCTGTGTAGAAATAAAATGACCATGAAATTATCCTGATTTTTGCTTACTTCTCGTACTAAAAAATATCTAAGTAAAATTTATTGAATTTGCAAGTAAAGTGTATCATTATGTCTCCGGTTAAAAATGTCATTTAATTTGAAGAAAGTTTAAGTCAAACTCTCTTCTCGTGTTCTAATTAGTTAAATTATTCCTTAATATTATTTTATTGTTTAAGAACTGCATATGATATTACATTTCCTTAACGAAAAATAAACTAACTACTCTCTCTCTCTCTTTATTCCTTGCGAGAAGATTGAGAAATAAAAATTAAATTTTTGTTCCGGAAAACATTTAGCATTCCATTAATATTCACTTAAGTTTTAATTACCATATTATGCAGATTATAAAGTTATTTATAATATAAATGAAGTATTTAATTGTTATATATTGTGTGATACTAAGATAGAACCATCACATATTTGTGATGAATCCCCAGCACTTTATGTGACAGTTTGGGTAAACTTCCTACCAGGACAACTCAACCCACCTCCCGCATAAGTGCTTTGACTTCTACTTCGGCAGACTTACTGAAAACACGGGGACAAACAACTCACTCGCTGTTGAACGACGCTGAAATCGGACTTGTCTCTTGTCATGACTTGGAGTACAGACTGTTTTGCTGAACCCTGAAATAAAATATGATATGATAAACAGTTGCACTTTACATTGCTCCTGTGAATCTGGAAGAATTACTCCAATACATGATATATATTGCCATTGTGAACTTCAGCAAAATACAATGAATTAAATGGGCAGGTCACGTTGTCATAATAAATGAAAACCGCACCACTAAAAAGTGTCTTTAATGCCCAACCAATTAGCACACGAAGAAAAGGCAGATAATTGATGGACTAGAAAAATATCTCCTAATTTTGAAAACTAAGAATTGGAGAACTCTAGCAAGCAGAAGGCTTGCATGGAAAAGGCTTCTTGAGAAGACCAAGTCCCACCCTGGGCTGTCGAGCCACTGAGAAAGGATATATATAGGTGATAATGCTCTACTAGAAAAACAGAAATCAATGGAATACTAAAGATAAATAAAACCTAAAAACAGATATTGGAATGTAAATAAAATATGGATGCTGCAGTATGATAGACACTGATGACCACTGACTGGACCGCTCTCATCTATTAAATAATTTATATAAAAAGTGGGTATCATATATCAATCACCCCGACCTATTCGTTTTGTTATTGTATGATGTAAGGCTGTATAATGTTTTTAAGTTAATCAAAAATATAAGTCCTAGCATTAAGATTTTCGATTGTATTCAAAATATTCTTATAGTCCTTGCTTATCCATGTAAAAAAATAATGGAATTAAATTTCGAAAATAAATTTTTTTCTTTTTACGCCCCCTTAATTAAACACTTGAGAATTAAATTTCGACATAACCCATTCCTAGATTATTTCTGTTCAACAAAAGAAACAAATATGTCAAATTTAAAATATGTATATCTAATTTTTCAACTAAAAGGGAATTTTTTTTTTATCTAGCACCTCCGTAAGGCCCATTAGAAGTTAATTTTCGCAAAACCCTTTCTTTTAGTGGATCTCTACTCAACAAAAAAATTATGTCTGCCAAATTTGAAGTATGTATATCTAATATACCCAGAGATCTCGTGATGAGTGACCGAGTGAATCATCCTTCTCCTACGTATATGTACGGATATAAAATCTTTCAATGATAATAGTATTTTAAAAAAAAATTTAAATTGTTGTCGCACATAATAGAATTAAGGTATCCGACTATACGTTTGGAACAATGATTTTAAAAAAGCGCATAAACGGATAATTTTCATGATATTTAGTGTCACTTAGATTAGAATACATGTATAAAATTATTTTAAGAACATTTTGACAAAAAAAATTATTTAAATACAATATTTCGGCAAAAAATTAACTTAGAATAACCTTTTTTTTCAAAATGTTCTCCTTTTGTGAAAAAAGCTTCTATTATAATATTTTGTCTGTATATAGCTCAGACCTCTGTACAGAGGCTCAACTATGATTTTTGAAAAATTCACATTATTTCCAGAGTTACAACCCATTGAAATAATTATCGGCACTTTTTTCTTAAAATTTCTGCCCTCTGCTGTTGTAAAACATAAATAAACCCACTTCTAAGTTATGCACTTCAAACATTCTAGTTGAGCCTCTGTAAAGAGGCCTGAGCTATATTCAGGCAAAATATTATTATAATAGAAGCATTTTTCACAAAAGGAGAATATTTTGAAAATGGGTCATTCTATGTTCATTTTTTGTCAAAATATTGTACTTAAATAATTTTTTATTGTAATACTATTCTTAAAACAATTATATATACATTTTCTAATCTAAGTGACACTAAATATCATAAATATTATCCATTTATACGTTTTTGCAAAATCACGGTTCCGAACGTAGTCGGATACCTTAAAAGCTAAATAAGTAAAGAGAAATTTGTATAATTAAGAAAAGAAATAAAAGAAAAGTGAAAAATTATTCCTTTAATAAACTAGAAGTTTTCTTAAGGTCTCTTTTTGTCATGGTACGTCGAAGTCATTGTTTTCCACAGAAAAAGTACCATTTATTGATTACAGAAGTGAAGAAAAAAAATTGAATACTTTATAAAAACTTGCATGTGTCTAGATTAATGTTTTTAATGCATGAATATCTAGATGATACCCTTTGTATAACTTTGACACACACACACACAGTTCAGTCAATACATCACATACTGTGGTACTATCGATATTTTATTGATATATATACTTTTTCGATTGGCAATTCAATATGCATTCTAATCGACTACGCAATCAATATTTTAGAATCGATAGCATTGTTAATGGTTTAGACAATAAACTGAAATTAAAATCCATTTTATTGAATAACTTTAGACCAATTATTACTTTAGTTGGTTTATGGGTATAAATTTTAGTTTTTCGTCCCCTTCCCTTAGTTCAAGGATAAAGGTATACTGAGTTTCTAATCTAAAACATTCCACAATTGCTGTTTTTTTTTGTTTTTTTTTTCTAGAAATGTTATTAAATATTTAAGTTTTATGTCTTGAAAATGCTAAACATGAAACATATGACGCTGACACGCATTAAGATGTAAATTCAAGATTCAGTTTCAAATTTAATAATTTTGCTGCACATTTAAGTTTAATTAGCCTCTTTTAATAACTTTAATAAATAGTATGTAATTCATACACGGCGTGGTGAGGGAGTTAGGAGAGTGAGATTCAAGAGTTATCATTTTCATTTTAGTAATGGTTCAAAATAAGTTGTCTATCGCCTGTGACCCTTTTACTAATGAAATTTTTACGTTGTGTGATGATGAAATTAAAAGAATAAAGGTCAAAATTAAAAGTATGCTTGTTTTCCTAATAAATTTGTGAAGAACATTCAGTAATAACGCATTGTATACGTTTAAATTAATCAAAGCACAATAATAATAATTAATAGGTACGATTCCATTGTAGCGTTATCTACATAAGCCAGTAACAGCCTCCAGACATGAGTGATCACTTTTGTCAGGCGGTATGTTACGAGCTTACGAATCCATAGGTCATGGGTTGTATCCTGCAACATTGATGACCTATTCTGAAAAGAAAAACGCAAGCTTTCTGATCTGTCGTGGCGCCATCTACCCGCAAAAGGAGCAACCAAAAGTCGTCAGACCCCCTTGAGGCAGCAAACAAAGTCATCAGACCCACTCGACACAGCAACCAAAGTCAGCAGACTCACTTGAAGTAGCAAAGTCGTTAGACCCGCTTGACGCAGTAACCAAATGTTGTCAGATTCACTTGAAGCAGAAACCAAAGTCGTCAGACTCACTTGACGCAGCACCACCAATCCACAGCAACAACTCTCACGCTCGACATAACAAAAGTATCGTTCGCTCACCTGTCTACCAACTCACTGGTAGGGGAGTACTGTAGCGGTATCTACATAAGCCAGTAAAAGCCCCCAGTCATGAGTGATCACTTTTGTCTAGTGGTTATGTTACACGACTTCGGATCCAGAGGTTGCGGGTTCTGTCCGCAGATTCACCTCCAAACCATTAATACAAAACAATGGTTTTCTCAAGGACAATAAATCTTCTCTCCAAGCACTACAGCCGATTACTGGCCAAGGCTTTTTCAGTTAGTTTTGATCAGTGATACTCAACCTGCGGCCCGCGGGATGCATGTGACCCGCCAATCTTTTCTGAGTGGCCCGGTCATGGCCCAATGCACTAAGAAATTCAATTATTGGAGAAAAATGTACTAAAATTTAGCAGGAAATTCTATTAATGAAGCAATTAAATATATCAATTTTGCAATCAATTTTTCAATTCCCACTATTAACTCACACTCTCTATATATTCATTTATTTATTTATTTATCTTGGTGGAATTTTCAATCGTTAATAAAATACATTTTAAAGCCCTCAATTGAGCTGAAATTTTATATGCATGGTTATTTTGGATGACAATACAATAGTTTAACTATAATTAATAAAAATTAATTGATTAAAACTAATTATTTAAAGAATTACAAATATATATACACACACAGCCACGTTGGCATCATTCTTGGCGACTTGTGTCAAAACTTGAAAAGGTTTTTTTCTCACGCCTTATAACATTCAGTTGAACTGAAATTTTATATATACGATTGTTTTGGACGATACTTTAATGATAATGAATAAAAATTAATGACCACATAATGTTGTGATTCTGTGTCCTATGTATATACATATTTATATTGTAACTCAGTGTTTCTCAAACTGTGGGGCACTCCCCTCTACGAGTACGTGATAACCCTACAAGGCGGGCGCAAGTATATCGAAAAGTTGAAAACAAAAAAAAAAATATTTTTAAAAAAATTAATAATTTACTGAAAGGAAAACAAATACATTTTGACATCATAAAATACAGATTTACCCTGATATAATACACCTATAAATGTATCAGTACTGCAAAATGTGTTTCATATTTAATTTAACAGTACTAAGTTAAGAACAAGTTTAATAATTACCAGTGACCCTATGGGAATATCATAAAATTATTTGCGAAATTTAATACTTATCTTGATAATTTGTACGGTTTATAATTAAAGTCGTATTGTAGCTTTACGTCAAAGTATATTATTATTGAATTCAATACATTGTTATTATGTGGAGGGAGTCGCGATTAAAATTATGATAGATAATTGGGTCACAAGTATAGAAAGTTTGAGAAGCGCTGTTGTAACTATTTAATAAAAAGTAGCTAAAATAAAATTTTTCTTTAATCTTAGTAGGAATTGACTTGAAATTGTTTTTATATTACTTGTTTTTTAATAGTAGAATGTAAAAGCAAGAGGCTTGGTCATAAGCAACAGAAAATAGAAATAATCTCATAACTCACTAAAAAAAATCTTAAAAAGAATATTTTTGTGTGTGCGTTTGATAGAAAAGTTAATATAATATTAAAATAAAAGCCAAAAATGAGTTTTAATATTTTGATCAATTTTGTTGTCAGTGTTGTTTTGGTTGTATAGCGTGTTTTTCTTTCATTATTTGCATGTTGCGACCCGCGTGAAATAACTGTCATGTGTATGTGGCCCGCATGAAGCACCTATTATGTCTTTGAGGCCCGGAGGGAAAAAAGGTTGACTTATTATAGACATGTTATAAACACCTATTATAGACCATCTTGATCTATTTGATGCTATGTCCTTCCATCGGTTAACTCCCAAGTCCTTCAACCACTTTTTTTTATCCATTCACCTTGTTCTTGGTCTGCCTCGTATCCTATTTTGTTGGATACGAGGAAAACCGTCTGGAGTTTGGAAAGTTATTTTCGTAACAAGATTTTCATCACTGTATCGAAATACATGCCCCAGCCACCTTATTCTGGAAGCCTTTATCACTTTCTCATGTTGGGTTCTCTCTTTCGATTGAAGTTCAAGGTTGTGTCGTATTCTCCAGATTCCGTTTTCTCTAACTGTGACAAAAAATTTTCGTAAGATTTTTCTCTCGATTGTCATCAATTTCTCTTCGTCTTCTCTGTTAAATGTACAACATTCTCGCTGCCATATAAAATTCGCAATCCATGATAACATCTGTTAGCTATCTTGATTCCATTTTTGATTTCAATTTAATAGTCATTATATTATTTTTACAATTGTGCCTAAGTATTTAATATTTGAGTTCATATAAAATCACTTCACTATATTCATGCGAAGTATATGTGAAGATCCTTTCAGAAAGATTTACAATAAATCAGTTTAAAGACTTATTAAACGTTTTTGCACTTATCCGACATTGAGAAATAAGAAAAAGGATCTTCTTTAAGTGAAGAGAGAAAAAAATTAATAACATAAATAAAAGAGAGAGAATTGAGATATAAAGACTCTCTTACCAAAACTTATTCAAAACCTATATCAAACTCGGATTATCCACGTCAGCGGCTAACACAAGCGGATTAGCCGTAAGTACTATAAGCTATTTCAAACAAATGTCTGTATCAGGTTTCTTTCTTCTCGAATGTTTGGGGAGAAATGTTGTAAAGGGAACTAGAAAATGCCTTTCTCAGTTCATTTATATCTGCATTAATTTTAAAGAATTGAGTTCCAGCTATCTGAAATAAAAATAGAATCTGTCGATTGATTAGTGTTTATTAACGCCGCAGTAGGAAGAAATATGAAAGCTTTTGGCGGCGTACCTCTTAATTTTGAACCACAGTCCTGTGACTAGCCCGATACTTGATTTGCCGTGATGTTTATTAACGTCACACTATAAAGCTGCATTCACACCAAGGCTATCAGAATGGAGCGTTGAGCGTCTAGCCAATCAGAGACTTCATCTCGCCCGAGATCAAGTCTCTGATTGGCTAGACGCTTAACGCTCGACGCTGACAGCCTTGGTGTGAATGCAGCTTAAAGCAATACGAGGGCTATTCAAGATGGAACTTGTAATTTAAAGCCATGTAGTGTCAAACGACACCTGAGTTGGTACCCCCTTTTCCTAACTATTACACCACACCAGAGAACGACATTGAACCTCGTCAGATTTAATATGCATTAGCTTCTCTTGACGGTGGGTTTACAGCGGCATTAGGTTCGAGCTCATGACACTCCAGCCACGAGGCCGTGACCTTCGCAACTAGGCTACCGCGGCAATTTTTCTTATGATGTCACTATTATGCCAACTTCTATTGAGCCATTCCATGAGCTGATTCTATTCAAGCTTATGATCAACACTTAACCATTATTCCGTAGCCGCTGTAACCTAGTGGTCAAGGTAACAGATTCATGGCCGGCGTGGCATGAGCTCTAGCCCAGTACCACTGAAGACCCACAGTGTAGGGGGCGATGCACGTTAAATCTCTCGATGCTCAAACGTCCTCCCGTTGGTGTGGTAGGAGAGGGGGTGCCAGCCCAGGTGTCGTCCTCGTCACTTCACCAAAACCTCTCTAGTAGCTGTGTGAAAAGTACAACGCTAATATTCACTCACTCGTTCACTCTTTTGCGCGGTGAAGGCATTAAGAAGCCGGATTTATTAGAGTCATATTTTGAAATAACAAGGAGACTATGAGACAAGTGTCTTGTAATTTTGAATCATCTTCAAGAGACGAGGATGGCACCTGAGCTGCTACTCCCTTCTACGAGCTTCCATACCATGGCCATGGGAGCAGTTTGACCCTCGTCAGGTTTTCCGTGCATCAAATTCTTCACACGGCGGAACTTGAGTGTCACTAGACTCGAACTCGTGATACGCCGGCCATGAGTTCGTGACCATAAACAGTATTGTACTGAATTGGCTCCTGATATCTGATATCCTAAATACCAAATGGAATTGTTAAAAGAGAATATCTACGTATAAAATTGGGTAATAAAAGAAAGTGCGAAGATATAAATTAGACGAAGAGAGAAGTTTCCCTCCCCTGACCTTTGTGACGTACCAATCGCATGATATGATTCTATTTTCTCTCAAGATGTCTCGCACGATGAACAGGCGTTAGACAGTAAGTAATAAGTAATGGACTTCCCGAAGAAACAAAGTATGACGGATAGAGTGCTTTTAATGGCTTGATTGATCCCTTATCCATCAAGGATAGCGTCAAAATAAGACTTGATGATCAAGGTCAAGGTCATACAATGTATTAAGTATCTTTTTCTGAGAAATTCATACCCTCTGATGTGTTCGATTTTTAGTACAAAAACGTTATTGATTTAGTATGTAGTGCTTGTTTGGTAAGTTTTTTTGTTTGTTTGTAATGAGAGAGAGAGATGAAAAGAATAATGTAAAAAAATTATACTACATAGAGGTTAAATATGGCATGTGAAAAAGTTTTGATTTATATAGATATGGGAGAATATTTTAATATTTCGTTTAATGTTTCAAAAATTTATTGATTCAGTGTGTAATACTCATATACAAGTGTTCTGTTTTTTTTTTTTTTGCATTTAATTTATTTATTTTTTTGCTAGATTGGAAAATATGCAAACCACATTATAAAACTTTTAAATTAAAAAAAAAAAAAAAAAAAAAAAAAAGCTAACTTTTATGAGTGAATACTATTCATGTCTTTATTTTTTTAACAAAACTAGGCACAGTCCGCCTGCTTCACTGGATATTTCATGATAATGTAGGACTATATATATATATATATTTTAAAGTAGTGATATCTAAATCTTAGCATTAAAGTTTAAATTGTATTCAAAAACGTTTTTATAGCTTCATTTAAAAAGAACTGGATTTGAATTTTTAAAACGAAATATATTTATTTTTTACTCAATATAATAAAATTATATGATGCCCTCCCTTAGAAATTGATTTCTGCAAAATCTATCAGTGAATTTCAACTCAACAAATGCAATATGCTTACCAAATTGGTCTGTTGGTGTAATAGTTCAAAAATGATATTTCTTTTTATGTATAACACCTTCGTTCCTGTGGGAATCAATTTCTGTAAATTACATCCATATAAGATTTCTACTCAACAAAAGAAACATGATTGCCAAGTTTTAAGTATGTTGGCCTGATATCTTAAAAACAGGACTTTTTTTTTACAATAATGGTGTTAATTTGATATCGGAATGCTACGCACCGATTTGTTGTTTTTGATCACCAAGATGGCAGATAGCCTTACAAAATAGTTACCTTGATATTTTTATCGTGTGGTAATGTGGTTGCATGAGGATGACGTTTATTATAGTTAATTTGTATTGATTATTTTCCTCGGTAACCCTATTAATTTCAGACGTTTTAATTTAATTTCTTTAAAAGTTTTAAACATTTTCATTGAAATCATTCTTTAAACTACTCCTTCAGTCTTCCGTTGTATTTTGTGTTATTTTCGGATATGAACATTTTTAATATCATTGGTGAGCTCCAGGATATTTCTTTATAAGAATGTGAGAGGGCTGTGCTTTTAATTATTGCTGCAAATTGCGCATTTCCATTTTATTTTACTTTTAAATTATGCATTTTTAAACATTCCTTGTCCGATGAAATTTATTAAAGGAACTCAGTTTTTGGAATATTGGAAGTTAAAGTAATTATTAATTTATATTCAATATTGATTAATTTTAAAATATATTATATGGTAATTTTATTTATATAATATAATATAATATAATATAATATAATTATGTGGTGCTAATTTGATATCGGGGGTAGTAGCGCCAAGCTGTTGTTTATGTTCGCCAAAATGGGCGATAATATTACAATATGGTTACCTTAATATTTTTATCGTCTTTCGATGTCTTTGCCATGGGGATAACGTATATTAGAAATAACTTTTATTCGTTTTTTCTCATTGTAACCCTTTAATTTCAGACGATTTCTTTAAAAATTTAACCATTTTCAGTGTAATTTTTCTATTGTTTGCGTCTTTATAATTCTGGGCTATTTTCGAATATGGATATTTCTAAAATGAGTGAGTACTAGAATATTTTTTCTTAAAAGAATAATTGTTGTGCTTTTAATTATCGCTATAAATCGTTTATTTTTGTTTTAAAAATGTTTTCTTTTTACGTTCTTTGTTCGATGAAATTTGTTGAAGGAACTTGCAGTGCAAGTTTCATATTGCAAGCTTTCACTACTTTGTAATTAATATTCTAAATTAATTTTTTTTAACATACATTATGTAATTATTTTATTCATAATGAAAAAAAATGCAATTATTACTATGCGTAATATAATCATATAATATTCATTATTTATAATTGTTTCTTTCAGCATTTATTTATAAATATTATTACATATTTTGTTATTTATTTATAATTAATATTGTTATTTATTTATCATTATCTTATTTATTTATAATTATCTTATTTATTGATAACTATTTCTGTTCTTTATTTATAGCTATTCTTATGCTGTTTATTTATAGTTATGTATTACGAGTTCTCTTATGTATTATTTTTATTTTTTTACAATTCGACGATTATTCTTTTTAATAATTACTATTTAATTATATTATGATTATTTCTAATAACCGTTATAAAATAGTACTATAGGAATATTATAAATAATTACGATAAAATAATATTATAGGATTATTATATGCTGCTTATAATACTATTATTAGTTCATGTTACTTTTTATTACATAATATTATTATTCATTATTTATTGATTGATCTCGGTTATTTTCAATATCTTCCTATATCCTCTATTTGAAATACATTTCAATGTATTTCAAAACAATTCTTTTAAATTATTGTGTATCATTAAATTACCACTAGGCGGCCATATTGGATTTCATTCCAGCAACAAAAAGCGCTTAAACAAAAGCAACCTTATCACGCCAAGCAGCATTTGGCGCCATTACTCCCGTAATCAAATTAGTTCCTGGCAACTTAGTGACCATTATGGTGACTTGTGTCAAAACTTTAAAAAAGTATTTTTCAGTAATTTTAAAGCGCTCATTTGAGGTGAAATTTTCTACACACGATTGTTTCGGAGACGATATAATAATTTAATTATGATTAATTAAAATTAATTGACTGAACTAATTATTTAAAGAATTACTGATATAACGTCACGTTGGCTTCATTTTTAGCAACTTGTGTCAAAACTTTAAAAGATTCTTTTTTTTCTCATGTTTTAAAGCATTCAGTTGATATGAAATTTTATATACACGATTGTTTTGGATAACATTACGATACATTAATGATAATTAATAAATATTAATTGCCCACTTAATATTGTGGCTCTGTATATATAAATATATATTATATTCTACATTTTTATATTAATTGTAATTATTTTATATAAAGTAACTAAAATAAAATTTTTCTTTGTTGACCTAACTAGGAATTGACTTAAGTTTTTTATTTTTATATTACTTGTTACAGTTATGCCTGTAAAGTGTTTATTACTTTCTTATATACTTCTCCATATAATCAGCTACAACACATAATTTATCTTGATTAAATATAATTCTCTTGATTAAACTACAATCAAACTACAATGTCCGTCGTGTTAAAACATTCCCAAGAGACTATCTCTTGTTACACCAGACCACACCTTGTAGTCGATATCTCACCGAAGGAATTCCATTTCCTTCGGCCCAAAACAATTCAGCGCTTCGCGCTTCCAAAAACACAAGAGACTTTTCCTTTCATGACTGCCTCGCTTGCGGTCCAACAATCCTCTCGCCAAAACACAGCAACCCCTCACAGGTGTGGGAACGTCGCCAAATCCTAAAGAATCTACCGCCAAAGAGTAGTCAGACACTACAATGCCCACATGGTTAACATTTTTCTATGAGACCCGAAGCGCGAAATTTTTCGTTTCTTCTTTATATTGTCCTCGTAATTATTTTTAATAGTACATAAATAAATAAATATACTAAATGTATGCGAGTAGAAAAAATACAATTTATTTTAAGATATTGTATTTGAAACTCTATCTTGATGCTTTAAGGAATTTATACTGTTTCTCTCCTTACTGTGTGTGCTTTAAACTTTAATGTACTCTACTTTGAAAAATTAAACAGTAATTTTTTTTCTATGCACAAAATGATATTTTTTATTTATTTTTATTGGAATGCTTTTCTTGCATCCATTTAAATGTCACGTGTTTTTTAATTTATTTCATTGTTAGCAATACATTGGAAAACTATATAATATTCTTAGAAAATCCTTTTGATTTCATATTGTAATATAAAAGTACATACATTTTGTGTTGTAATGCCTCAATTGAGAAGTGTTAAAAACATTCCCCCTTTGTCGATTATTTCTTTAGATTTTTTTAATTAAAAATAATCAATTTTTATTCTTTGTTGTTGATATGCTTATATTGATTTTACATTAAAAATTAATAATACCATGGATTTAGTAGTTTTCTGTTCTTGTAGAATAAGAGATCTTTTCTTTTCTTAAAAGATAAAAAAATGTTTTATAATTTAAAAATACTTCTCAAATGTGTTTATTTGAAAAGACTAGTTTTATTTCGAACCATTGCTAATTTTTTTTTTAGAAATTCTATTAACTTGATTGAATTTTTTTGTTCCCTTATTTTCACCTCCAGTTAGGCTTTACCTTTGAATAATTGTTTAAAATTGAATTTTTATTTATTTATTATTTTTTTTTCTTCTGATTTTTCGATTCCTTCGTTTTATTTATTTTAACTGGTTTAACTTTTATTTCTATTTCTTATGTTCACTTACTTAATTTCTTAGAAAATATTACGTAGGCTTTGTTTGAGCATGTGCTTTACGTATAATATTGCATGCAACTGGACTTATTACTGAAGATTTCGTGTCTTTATATCACACCTGAGGTTTTTGAAAAAAAAATAACGATACCGTTACGAATTTTGTGTAAAATAGTGTAAATAATTTGTATTTGGATGTGCGGAGCATTTATATTACTCTATTTTATATTTATTTTACGTTATATTCACAAGCAACACCGTCCCTTACGTTAAAATGATGATTCAATGGGAACTTGGCAAAATCTTGGCGATAGAGCCAAGTTGGCATCATTTTTAGCGACCAATTTGGCGATCATGTTGGTGACCATTTTTGGTGAGTTCGGGACCCTGTGGATTCTTCTAGAAATTAGTGGAGAAATCCACTAATTTCAAGAACTATGACGTAAGCGGATCTTTCTCGAATTATCCACTAGGACTATAAATTGAGATATGCTAGCCGAAAGTCTGGTTCGACTAGCGATCAGTAGCCTTGACCGTGATTACCGATTACCTCGGCTGTGCTTGTGAATAATCTTTTACATACGTGTATTTTAGACACTGATAATTGTGTCTGAGTGCTGTTGAAGGTGTGAAGACCTTCTGAGATTTATTCTGTGAATATTGCTGCTGCATCCTGTATTTCAAGGATTGCATTTTCGTCAATAAATTCCCCTCGCTCTTAAAGAACTGTCTTATTCTTAGCGACTGATTTGCATAAAATCCTCGAACGCCAATAAACGTAACAATACATTATTTTTTATGACAAGTAAAGTAATTATAAGAATATCTATTGTAAAATATGTCCCACAGCAGTAGTTACTTTATTAAATAGATTCTTATAACACTAAAGAGCATTGATTTATTCTCAGTTTTGTAAATTTTTTTGCTTGTGGTCGTTTTCACAAGTCAAATATGTTGGTGTAACGTTTTCTTGTCACATATCTGAAAAATCGGCTTCTTTTTTTGGATAGGATAACCACGTTACAATGTACATATGCTTCCCTAAATATGGCAGGGTCCTCTCTTCTGGCATCACCCCGACAACCTTTGAACGGGAAAAAAATTCCTAGTGTAATTTGATGTGTCAGAAAGAAACCGTCTCCTTCCCATTGATTGAAAAGAGAAGTCCGTCGCAAAACATCGAAGAGAACGGTCGTGTGCCCTCCCCCCTTCACAAATAGCATATTCTGAACTCTAATGAAATACTCAATTTTATGAATAACTTTAATGTAAATGTATATACAGTTATTAATAGCTGTAACATATGTAAACCTGTTACTTATTTCCTAACTCTCACGCTAGCCTAAATTTTCTCAAACGTCACAGTTGGATTTGAATTAAAACAAGTAATATTAAAAAAATAATAATAATAAGTCAATTCCTTCTTTGAATGGATGAATAGAAAGTATTTTTATTAACGATTGAAACTTATAACAAGGTATATAAATAAATATATACGGGGAGAGTGTGAGCTAACAGAAGGAATTGAAAAAAATTAAGTAAATTTACATATTTAAAAACTTATTTCTTTCATTTTCATTTTGAATTATACAAATAAAAGCGTAGGAATCACATTTTATTTTAAATTTATTGAATCTAAATTTACTTATTATTCTCATATATGATCCAGTTTGACGACCTCTATTCTCAAATAAATAACCATATCGCCAATTGCATAACAATGAGCAGAGGACATTCCTTCTTGACAGATAAAGCGTAAGACCCTGAATCGAGGAAGTGTTGTTCATCATTAAAGTATTGTTATCCATTTGACAAGTGTTCGCCTAAATATCATTTCTATTCAAATGCCATTCAAGTAGTGTGAAAAGATCTTAAATGTTAATTTAATAAAATTGTCAGCTTGACGTTTATATATTTAATTATCCTTATTGAATATTTTCTGGAATTCACATCAAGTATATTTCGAGGACTTTTGGAGTAGCATTATTGATTCTACAATTTTAAATTGAAGTAAATTTGTTCATTTCCACACGCTCTTCCCCTATACGTGAACTATATCCGGGAATTTAACATTAAATCAAATTAAGTCTTTGTCATCAGGAGACTTTGTGTGGAAATTTAAAGATTAGAGAGATATAATTTTTATTTTCATGTTTGCCATTCAAAAATATTTTTCAGAATATCAAGTTTATCGTTTGTGATAGCTCTATCCGCGTCCTTCTCATTAACAAATCATCTTGGGGAATCTTTAAGGTATCCGACTACGTTCGGAACCGTGATTTTGCAAAGCGCGTAAATGGATACTTTTCATGATATTTAATGTCACTTAGATTAGAAAACATGTATAAAATTGTTTTAAGGACATTTTGACAAAAACGATAATTTAAATACAATATTTTGCCAAAAAATTAACTTAGAGTAATCTTTTTTTCAAAATGTTCTCCTTTTGTGAGAAATGCTTTTATTATTTTAATGTTTTGCCTGTATATAGGTCAGACCTCTCTACAGAGACTCAATTAGAACTTTTGAAATATATAACTTAGAAGTGTGTTTATCCATATCCAACAGAGGGGAACAATTTTAAGAAAAAAATGCCGATAATTATATATATATTTCAATGGGTTGTAACTCTGAAAATAATGTGAATTTTTCAAAAATTCTTGTTGAGCCTCTGTAAAGAGTGTCTGAGATATATACAGGCAAAACATTAAAATAATAGAAGCATTTTTCACAAAAGGAGAACATTTTGAAAAAATGATTACTCTAAGTTAATTTTTTGGATAGGATTCTGTACAGTATTTTTTCCAAAATACTGTACAGAAATATATTTTTTTTGTCAAAATGTCCTTAAAACAATTTTATACATGTATTCTAATCTAAGTGACACTAAATATCATGAAAAATATCCATTTATGCGCTTTTTTTAAAATCACGGTTCCGAATGTAGTCGGATACCTTAAAAACTATTTTATTACAACGCATCCTATGAAGAAGAGAACGAGAAAATGTAAGAGTTATAGGTCTACTTTATATAGCCTAGGTTTTCAATTAAAGCGTGATAAATAGGATAGATTGTTAGCGGAGCAGTTATTAATCAAATTTATAGTATAATGCAGATATTTGATTTTTGATAATCGTAATAATTGAGGTGACGATTTTTCACTTTAGATTGAACATGGAATAGATAGCTAGAAAGTTAGTGTACTCGAACCAGAAATAAGTATATTGGTATTTAAAGCCTTCTCATACTTCGCGTGCCTCATTAATTGTCTTCATATTGCTTCAATTGGGTGTATCTCTTAGTTTTAATGGATTGAACTGGTGTTGTTGATTGCGTTACAAATAAATTAACTGATTTTGAACATGGCTAGTCTTCCCTTTCTCCCCCATCTCTAGGCGTGGGTCCTAGATCATTACATGTTTACAGGTTAAATGTGATGTAAAGAAGCATGTTCAAATAGCTTCGTGTAGAATATTGTCTAGTTATGACTCAACTATACTTTCTCAAGTTTGGTAGATATTTCGAATGCAAACATTAAATTATGTAATACTTTTCATAATTATAAGCTGAATAAAGTAAATATTTTTTTGTATAGAAATATTTATATCTTTTAATAAATATTAAGGTTATAGAGTCGTTAACCTCTATACCGACAATGTTAAATATAGCTTTTTTAGGAACCTGTTTCTCAGAAACTCTGTTAAATATAAAAACTTCAAATTTTGTCTGTATATTAATTAGGCATTTTTATTTAAACAATGGTAAAATGCTTCAAATATATTGTTTACTTTTTTCAAAAAAATTCATCGTAAAAGTATCATTTTGAAATTTTTGAAAATTGTCATTTTTTTTTTTTACGGTAACTGCTTTTCAGCAAAATATTTTGAGAACATCTCCAAAAAAGTAGCTCCATTATATATAGTTACATATTATTTAAGAGCAGTAAGAATTGCATGCATATTCATCCTTTAGATTCTGAGATAAAGGTACAAGCGGTTTGAAAACAATCATTTTGAGAAAATTGCATTTTTAGTGTAAAAAGACACTTCATCCCAAAAATAATGAATTGCAACATGTATTTGCCCTATTTTACTAAACATTAGTATATTCCTAATTTTTTAAGCATAAATTAGGAAACAAAAAAGTCTTAAAATGTTCAGAAAATATATATATATAGTATTTTTCAGTTTTTGTTCAACGAGATTTTTATTAGCATTTTGCATCAAATTTCTCAAATTTTTTAACAATTTATGAAGAATCTTTAGTTTCGATGCATTACAAATATCAAATTTGACCTTATAACATCATAAATATAATGTAAACATGCATCAATATGTAAAAGTAATTGTTTGGTAATATGTGATTTTACTACATTGCGAAAGGATTCATTATGGATTTGTATGTTCACTTGCAAACACCGTTTCTAAAAGTTTCAAAATTCAAAATTTTCTTAATGGCTCGTCTAAGGTTCTGTAAAGTGGCTTGATAACGCTCGACATTGATGGTGGTTCCCCGTTCCAGAAACTCGATAAGCAGTGGGACCTCGTAGTAAAAAAAGAAGGAAATCATGACTTTGCTAGAACTGGTGTGCACCGCCTTTCTTTGGAGGTGGTGAAGTCGCACGTTTCCCCTGCTTGCTCTGGCGCTTGCTTTTGGGTTCAAAATGGTGACCCCATGTTTCGTCACCAGTGACAATTTGCGACAGAAAGCTGTATTCCTCCTCATGATAACGTTGCAGATGACTCTAAGATAACGCCATTCGAGTATTGCGCTGTTCGGTGGTCAGTTGGTTGGGAACCCTCTGCGCACAAATTTTTTGTAAGTTCCACTGATGGGCATTATGGTGTGAGTGGTGCCCACGCTAATAACCAACAACCGATGGATCTCGTTCATGGTGATTCTGCGGTTGTCCAAGATTAAAACATTCACTTCCGCAATCATTTTCCGGTGTGATGACACGATCAGCCTGTCCAGTAATTCGTGCCTCTCAAGAAAACTTTTGCGTAATTCCACAATACTAATTACACAGATTGTACTCACCGTACACAGCCTTCATCCATTGATGTATTTCACGGTCTTCAACTCTCTCCACTGATAAAATATAATCACTCCTCGTTGTTCCTTCTTATTCGCTTGCATGTTCAGTAGTGGACGATAGCTTGTGTGACCACCTTCTCTTCGGCGTGAAACCACACTTTCGCTATGAAACGTCAAACGTTGAGCACGTGTCAGTATTTCTACCGATAGTTAGTGCCACCTTATGTTTATCTTAAAGTTTGACGCACTGACCGGGTTTCATTTGAATGAACACAATAAAACGATAGAAATTCACCATAAATAGTTATATGCTTTTAAAATTGGTAACACTAATTTTGAATCAACTGGTATGGGAAAAAATTTAAAAAATATATCAATCTTAAATGTATCAAATTATTTATGGTTAAAAAAAAGGGGAAAAATAATATTCTGAAAATATTAGTTCCTATATATATATATATATATATAATATACAGTAAGACCCCACTTAATACGGGGTATACGTTCCATCAAAGTAGAGCGTAATACGAAACAGCGCAAAAAGAGGTTATCTCATGATGTAAATAATGGGGTTAGGGGAAGATAGGTAGAAAACTGGTCAGGTATTTTAACTTTAAATTTATTAATTATGTTTTTATAACAATAAAACAAAAATTGATTCCTTACAAATATAGAAATATACTAAACGAATATACATATAAAAAATAAATAAATTCTAAATATTGTTTTAATGGCATATTGTGTTCAATTTCATCGTCAGTCCATATAGAAAGTCTTTTTTCCATTTTCTCTATTCTTTTATTTCTAGAACGGGTAATTCTAGTTGCAGAGCTTGTTGTATCTAATCTTCCAATCACTCGCATTTTAGTTTCAAGTGAAAATGCTTTTTCTTGTTATTTTATTTTCGTGTTTTTTATTATCACCCATGACAAAAACTAAAAATCATAATATTTGTCACTATAGCAATCGTTATATTACATAAATTTATACATACAATAACGTAAGCAACTTTTTGAAACGATAAAAATACGTTCGTATAACACCACAGGAAAGATGAAACACAGATAAATTGCTTCGGATATCGAGAAGCCTAATGCTGCGTGCAATTTCGGGGAATCCCACAATTAAAATAAAAGAGAGTTAAAACGCGCGAAACAGCGTTAAGCGGGGTCTTACTATATATATATATATATATATATATATATATATATATGGAAAAACTGTAAAGTAAAGAGCTAAAATTTTCAAATGGAGAAGTTTTTATACCCAATCTGAAATATTTTTAACTGTAATACATTAAAACACACACTTAAATCGAGAAGATTTTTCAGCTTTAAGAGAGAAATTATTAGTGAAGAAATCATCTGTGAAACTAATTCCTCTGAAACACTCGACTCAATTCCAGTTTCCATCTCCATTGTTTGAGGTCCACTCCTCTCAGAGATCTCCCCCTTCCCTGTAGCCAAAATCATCGAACACGACCCTCAACAGCAGTTCCTTTGGTGCGTAAATTTCCTCCCTCTATTTGGAATTATATCTTTCCATTACATGCACTGTGGAGTAAAACTGGCTGCGTAACAGTAACTTAACTCTACTGCGTTTTACTCTAAATTCATTTATACATAATTCGAAAACTCGTTAGAGCAGCTTCGTCTGTATTGTAAAGAGCTCTTACAAGCAAATAGTGAGCTGAACATGATTCAGCTTTTGACTTACTTGAAGGTTCTATTGAGCTTATCATTACTCTATATTGCTTAATTGAAACACCTTTTGTAATATACAGTGAAAATCGTTTAACACAAAACTGAGAGAACTGAAATATTTTTTCGTGTTAAAGAATATTGCATGAAAAAGATCATATGTTCAGCAAAATTAAGTTTATTAGAGTACATTTTATTTACAAAGAATGTATACATACATGTAATTAATAAAAATTAATGAAACAAAAACATTCGAAATAAATTCAATTACAGAATTTTCAACGCTTTGAAAAACATCATTTATTGGATTTTTGAAAATAATCTGATATTTATTTGAATTACCTTTTCTTATTATCAGATTGTCAAAAACATTGTTCAATGTGGTCCATTTTGTTCATTTCACTATTGGAATGTGCGTCTAAATAACTGCGCATACTTTTCATGATGTTCCTCATTTCGTTAGGAAGCTGCATGGTTCATCACATTTTCGTTGTGCGTCAATCATTTTTCAATCATATCAATCTGCGTCAATCATATTTTTTGAGCTCTGAATAAACTTCAAAAAACTTTGTCTGCCATAATTTGGGCTGTACAAATCAACTACTGCAAATAATTCTTCCTATGATGAACCTGCGTGGGTGGTGCTTTCCGTATTTTGTTCATTTCCAGAGAAGAAATCTGTTCGTGTAAAGCGATTTTCGTTTTGTGTTGAGGTGATGCATGAAAGTACATAGTAATTTGCAGCGACCATTATATTATTTCGTGTTAACCGATATTTCATTTTAAGCGTTTTTGTATTAACCGATATTTTATTTTAAGCGTTTTCGTGTTAAACATATTTCTTTGTAATAAGCTAAACCTGCAGATACTGCAGATTAGTGGCTTTTTCCTCAACCCTGTTATTCTAGGTCATTAACTAAAATTTTTTAAATTTCAGGCTATTAATCATTTGTATAAAGTCCCCTGATAACCAAAAGAAATTTTTTTTTAAAAAAAAAAGCAATTTTATCTTGGGGATTATTTCGATTTTTTTAAAAATGACTTTCTTGTAGAAACTATTTTTGTTAGTATGCTTAATATTTTGCATAGAATAATGAACAACAAAAATGGGACCATTATATTCTTAAATTGTATATTTTATTATAATCTCGGACAAAAATTGTATTTATAATTAATGAAATAAATAATAATTTAATATATAAATAGTTGTGGCGGTGGTATCTATATAAGCCAGTAACAACCTCCGTACTAAGATGATCATTTTAGTATAGTGAATATGTTATGTGCTTGTGAATCGGAAGGAACCCAGTTCTAATCTCCTTCACTGGAAACTCTGGCTGAACTTAGCAACCTTCGCGGAGCAGATGTGGCGCCATCTATCCGCCGCAAGAGCAACCATATGCCGTTAAAACGCCTGACGCTGCACAGCAAGCCGTCAGATCCTATGACGCAACACTCAAGCCGTAAAAATACATTTGACGCAACAACTCGCACGCTCGCCATAATTATGGTATTGTTCGTTCGCCTATCCACCGACTTAGTAGTGTGGTGGTACTGGTATCTATTTAAGCCAGTAACAACCTCCGTACTAAAAAGATCATTTTAGTATATTGGATATGTTTCGCGCTTATGGATCGGAAGGTACCCAGTTCTAATCGCCTCCAAAGTCTTACTTGTTATATTAATCGAAAATATTTAACTGGTTGAATGTAACCATAATTATTTTACCGAGCAGACGTTGTGCCATTGTTTTAATTAGAAAAGAAATCCCCTCAATTTAGAAAGCCGCTTCTGATAAAATAATATTATTGTAGAAATATATATATGAAGATGAATCACAGAATAAAGAACACTATTTAAGTTCAATCTGAGAAAACTGCCCCAAATAAATATAAGTTTCTATTCCTAAAAAAATTTACAACTTCGTGGAATATACAAAAACTGAAATTTTTGCATTTTAGTACTTGATTTTAAAAAAAAGCACAAATCAATAGTGAACACATTTCATACGCAGCTATAAATAAAATTGCATATATATTTGCTTCCTTTATTGAAAATTTTTTATAAAAACCACAATTCGAAATCCACAGATTTTTGTCAACGCACAATTGTTGCATTTAAAGCCAAAGGAAATCCAAACAAATATTTTATTCCGTTTGCGTATCGAATGTTATCCAAATATTATGAAAGTCGAGATTATTAGAATAAAAGAAAAAAAATATATTAAAACATTTATTTGTTGGAAAAAAGCCATTTTACTAGAAAGCCATTCATGTAAAATGAACAGAAAACATCTATTTGCTCTGATCTTTCGAATAGTTCAGTTTTTGTTTTTATTTAAATAGAATTTTTTGAAAATTTTAAAGGTGGTGTGTCGTTGTGTAAAAAAGATGTTTGATAATTTGGTTCATTTCCACACTCTAAACAATTTTTTTATAAACAAGACTTACATATATTTACAATGCTTAGTTTCTATAATTTATTCTTAAATATTTTATAAGTTTTGGGGAGAATTAAAATGATTGATATTATACAAATTAACCAATTCAATCTGAAAGTCTAATTTGAATATATTACGACGGAGAATGAGAGAAATATTTTGCTTGTATTCAAATACGAGGAACGTTCCAAGAGTAATTCTCGCGTCATTTTTTAGAAATAAAATAGTACACAAAGTAAGATAAGATAGTTCTACATTCTTTGCTGGTTCAACGATGGACGTAGCTTAGAGTAGGAGGATCGCCGCACGCAAATATTACATGGAGGTGTTGAGCAAAATAGATAACAAAAATTGTTTAAACAGAATTTGTTTTAGTACTACAAATGGTACTGGGTTACCTTTATATCCTATCAGCAGAGTTCGAATGACTCTATTGATAGGAGAGACGCTTCTAACTGCCCATTTTTAAAATTAAAATTATTTAGTTAACATAATAATTTTTATTACTGTTGTCTATGAAATAAAGGGAATTGCGTAGATATCTCTTAAATTATATACGTGAGTAATAAAGAGTTAAAGATAGGTTAAAAATTCAGGGTTTTGTGTTAGTTTTTGAGGTATCATTTCACCCTAATGTTTGTGCCAATCGTCGAAACTGCCGAATATGGGGAGCTCTCAGCAACTCAATAAACTTTTCTAGTAGTCTAGTGTTCCAGAAAATTTAAATGTATGGTGTGGGCTCATGGATGCTAATGTTATAGACATTTTAATGTTGCAAGATAAAAGGACTGCCGTGGAAATTTACTTGGATATGCTACGTCTGTACTTGTCCACAACTGTTTGTTCAAGCTATGAACAACAAATTCTTGGATTAATAGGGGTGGTTCTTTGTTACAGCCTCCTAGAAGCCATGATCTATCTTTTCTGGATTTTTTTTCTTTTAGAGTTATCTTAGAAGCTTTTCTTATGTTACAAACGTTTCTGCAAAATTTACGCAGCACTAGCACACACACACTCACACTCATAACTGTGATATTTAACAGATATGAGTGCACCATCAGAGTGACTGATTACCGCTTAGATGTTTTCTAAGCAGTAGAGACAGCTCTTATTAACATTTTTAGAAGATAAAAAAAAATTACACATTTTTCTAATCTATCAATGAAAAAATAAATGGTTTACCTTTATTTAGGCTTTATTTCTCTAAATTCAAAACGAGGAACAACTTTTTCAATCACTCTGTATATTAAACCGTGCAGCTTATTCATATGAAATATATAAAAATCAGTCTTTATAGTTTATTAATTCAGTTGTATATTCTTTAAGATATATTGATAAAAGTTCGAATATATTTGATTGCTCAAATTTTAAAGGGAAATAGAAAATGTGAGAAGTAAAAAAAACATGTAATATTTTAGTTTATTGTGTCTATTTGGGGATATAGTTCTAATGCGACAGTAATTAATTAAAACAAACAATCTTTTTTCATTTGAATAAGGAAGAATTACAATAGAGAAAATATAATTACTTCGTTTACATATTTGTTTTCATCTGAGCCATTTTAATTAAAATTAGTGATGGGTTTCCAGCATATGATTTTCAGACATTTTTCAAATTATCGAAAATGTAGAGATTGCATGTTGAACTTCAATTACATACGTTCTAACACTTTAAACATTTATTATCAATACTTAGATATACAGAATGACTGCATATTCCTTTCAATATTGAAAATTTATGCATGTTTCACCATTAAAGTGTGAAAATCCATTTTTTCCTAGAATAACTTTGTATTTCATGAAAAATAGCTAGAAAAGTCAGTTAAAGTATATAATATTTTTGAATTCTATGATTTAACTAGGTATTCTATAAAATAACGATTACTTAAGTGTTAAAGTATGAAACACGGCACTCGAAAGTTCTTTGGACCAGTTCTAGCTGCTTTAGAAAGCCTTTTTTCCGATTAGAAACTAGAGATGGTCGAATAAAACAATTGTACTCTGGATATCAATTCAGTATTTGACAGCGAGAATTAATTTTCATTGAAGAAGCTCAAAATATTGACACAACGCTTCGATATGTTGTAACAGCTCCAAGTTGCGGTACTGGACAAGGATTTAAAAAGTGCTCGTGTAAAAAAATAAAATGTGTAACAGTAAAATTTATGCTTGTTTCAAAAATAATAAACAGTGCAATTCCAAGTGTCATCACAGCAATCTTTGCTCCAATAAACAATGAAAAGTAAAATAAAGGTATCTCATAAAATTTAAATTAATATTATCTTACATTTTTGTATTAGAAAGTTTACACAATGTTTTTATGAAGCAAAAGTTTGCCACCCCAGCATGTACATTTGTTGATAATATTTAAATAGAATCTATTTTTGCAAAATATTCTTTTTTCCTCTTTATGTTTAACTAATGTTAGCAATATAAGCAATAATAAATTATATCATCTGCTTTCCTTTATTATTTATGAATTATTCATTTGCAAAGGAGATAAAGTGTATTTTTCGAGAGATTTTAGCTTTTTATGATAAATTAATTTATAAAATATCTTTGAAATTGTTTATTTTTCACTTTAACGGTCTATCCTTAGTTATTTCATAGAATAACTAGGTAAAGTATGAAATTTTTCATCTGTTTATACTCTAACTGATTTGTCTAGTTAATCTATGAAATAGCTGATTCATACACTTAAACGGTAACATATGCATCATGAAACAAAATATGGATAAAATATATTTCATAGTTAAAATTTATAATCATATTTTACATAGTAATGTATTTTTAAATTGCTATGTTCTAGAAGTACTCCATTTTCACGTAATAGATGATATATTATTCAGCTCCTGAACAGATTGCATGAGTATTCATCTAAGTGCAATATGAAGGAGATCAAAAGATAAACAGTGATACATTCAAATATTTCAATATTCAAATAAAAAGAATATTCAGCATCCTACGAGGAAATTGTTGTTTTTATGCTTTCAACAGAGGATTACTATACATATGCAAATAGGATGTTGCATATATTAATGTACGCCAACGGAAAAATATAAAAATTTGTCGACTATCTGTATTTCTATTTTATGTGATCTATTTTATGCATTAATGCCTGTTTGAAAAGTGTTTCCGGTAAAATACAGCATAAGAAATCATTTTCTATTAAAGAGTTTTGAATAAGATTTTCTTCTTTATACATAGAAAACAATGCTTTTAGCATATTAAAAAACATGTTTTTTTTAAATTAAATTTTTAATCAAAATTAAATTTTTAATGAACGAAGTCAACTTTTATACCCATAATGTGTTTATCAAAATTTCTCAACAGAATGTATAAGCATCTCGATCGTTTTATTCAAAGTTTCTTAGTTTTTTTTTTTATTATTACTATCATTATTATTTCTTGGCAAAAAAAGAAAGGAAAAAAAAATCCCCAATTCTTTGTATTCTAGAATTTGAAAATGGAAAAATTTCATTTTTAGTGCTGAATAATTATAAGGTTACTGACTACGTTTGGGTTAGTGATTTTGAAAAAGTGCATAAATGAATATACATATCTAGATATATATTATAAATGCGAAAGTTTTTTTTTTGTGAGGATGTTTGGCCGTCTTTCACGCAAAAACAACTGAATGGATTTCAATGAAACCTTGCAGTAATATAGCTTATACATCAGAATAACAAATAGGCTATAATTTATAGCACAGGCCATAATTTATACAGATATCGTGTGAAGTGTTCAAAACATAACGATATTTGTCAAGTAAGTAGGAAAAAATTCTGCCACCTGCAAGCAATTCTGACGTGCGCGACTAAAAAGCCTACGACAGCATATATCTAACTTTTATTTGTGAAGAAACCCTTTTTGTTTTGGCTACACAAGGGGCTGGCTTCTAATTTATTCCTGTGATCTATCTAATCCCTATATTTTTTATTTCAGAATAAAACTAAGTTTTGAAGGGAAAGGTTGTTATAAATCTCTCTTTATTTGAATATTTTTTAATGATTTTATTATGCACATTTTTGTGGTAGTAAGAAATTGATCTTTTTTCAAAATAAGTACTTTTATCACTTCTGTTACTTAAAGTAAATAAACTTTCTCTTTCAATCTACATTATTTGGACAAATTTTCAAAAAATTTTTTGTGGTTAGTAGTTAATTATAACGCTATAATTTTAATTGAATAGGCAAATATTGCATTTTTAAGTATAAAAATAATTATAACTACTGTACTGTATTTTTTGGAGTGAGTGAGTGAGTGAATATTAACGTCGCTCTGTTCAGCTACACGAGGGATTTTGGCGACGGACCACGTAATTTTGAACCATGGTTAAATGACGTGGACGACACCTGAGCTGGCATCCCCTTCTCCTAACTACCACACCAACTTAGAAGGAATATTCTACCAATACTTAGCAAGAATATTCTTTGAAATGCACTCTTCCAAGATAGATGGCAGCACGGTTCTATTTTAGCGGAGAAGGCGAATAGTTGTGTAGCAGATATTGCGTTTTCAGCTGACGGCGTTTTCAGTGCATTACAAAGATTATTATTTTTGTCCCGAAAATATAGTTTATTTCAAAGTTTAAGTGTCTTATGTTTTTATACGTTAATGAAGACCTTAGAAAGTGATTTGACTATTTATTTTAAGTGAACGGTGTATAAAATTAATTTTACAGTGGAATATATTAATTTATTAGCTCTAAGGGATTAAATTTTCCAAAAAGTGGAGCATTTTGTTTATATATATCCCTTAATTTTCAATGCAGTGATCCAAAAAAAAATATTGTATGAAAAAAACTGCAGTAAATCATAATGCGTTAGATAAAGGATTAACGTGCATCGCTCCCCTACACGGCGGGTCTTACAAAACTCTAATAAAATTCGAGCTGTGAAAGTAGCTAGACATTTGCTTATTTGACTCTATCGTTAACATTTCGCTATGTTTTTCATTGAATCGCCATTATAATTTAAGAAATGGCGTTGCTTGCGAATATTACTATTTTAACATAAAATAAATACAAGAGGAAGTAATATTAATGTATTACACTTTCAGATATAAATTATTTACACTATTTTAAGCGTTCATTACACAAAATTTGCAACAATGCGTTACTTTTGCTGAGCAGTGATCAGCTTAGGAAGGTGTCTTCAAAAATCGACCCACAAGAGAGTTATGGGGAGTTATAGATTGAAAAAAAAAATCCTTTTTATCAGCTATTAGACCCACAGACTTAAAATTTAACAAACAGGTTTTTTTTTTATTTAGCTGAGATATGCAAAAAGCTTTTTTTGTTGTTTAATTTGCATTTCACGTAAAATTAACTCATTAAAAACTTCTTTATCTTTCAATCTGTATTGTTTAATTTTACAATTCACACGTGCGAAGAATGGGTATACCAGCTAGTACGTAATAATTCCCTCACAATATCCTTTTAAATAACTTCTAATTTTTTAATTCAGGACTAACTCATTGATCTTAATCGTAATCGAATAGTAGCATTACGTCAGAAACTGGCTCCCGCCCGTTTTTGACCAATCCTGTCTCCCGTTAGAAAAGAGTCACGTGATCTTCAGAGCCGGTTGAAAACGAAAATTCTTTGTGCTCTCCCTCTTTGTATTAGCTGTGTGATCATCGCTGTTTTTTGTGCTTTATTTGTGTGTGGGGGTCCCATTTACTTAATTATTTCAAATGTGGTTAAACTTCATATGTCTGTGTACAGTTTGAAATATCCTACTGTGTCAAATAAAGAACAGTAAAAAGTACCAAGTCTCCTCAAGCATGTCACGACTACAAAAAAATAATATTTAGTAATAAAAAAAAATCTAATTCTACACAGGGTACTTCATATATATATATTAGCAAAATATAAAGAAAGAATGACATACTTTCTAAACATTTTCCTTTTATGCCAAAAGCATCTATAATAATATTTTACCAATGTAGAGTGTCTCATAATTAGCGTCCAAACTGTGCGCAGCCAGATTCCCCGTTGGTAATACATAAAAAAAAATGTCGAAAGAACTATACCTATAGGATTCATAGCTTACGAGAATAATATAGTAAATGATGTTGAATGAATGATGTTTCATGATGGGCATTTCTGTGCTCCAATACGTGGTTGGCTGAATGGGACGTAAGATCAGGGTCTATGACCGTCACGATCACCAGATCTCCCACCGGTTGATTTGTTTTTCTTTGGGACAATCTCAAGGAATTTTTGTATCCAGACGAAATAATTACACAGACGGACTTAGCTGCTCGTCTGCATGTTGCTGATATTTCGGTGGACACCGCGTTGCTGCTACGTGTGCACTCATCCATTCCACGGCCTACCTGGATATGCACGGAGGACACTTTGAACATCTGCCATTTTAAAAACTGCATATATTGCAAGCAATACGTAATTTTTACTTTACTCCGACTGTGACATCCAACTTTGTTTTTCTTGTTTGTCTCTAAAACTATGGATCATACAGGTCCAGTTCTCTGGACCATATTCCCAAAGAGGACTTAGGCTGTACTGAGATTGGGTGCAGTTTTTGGGCCACCCTGTACCGTAAAATCCGATGTATAGTGCGCACCGGCGTGTAATGCGCACCTATACTTTCAAGCTGCATTTTTCTATTTTTATGTATATTCGCCATATAACGTTCACCTACTTTTTACAAAGAATCTTGAAATGAACGCATGCAATGCCGTTATGTTTTGAAGCAATTTGTTAAATGTATTATCCCAAGAGCTTTAGAAAAAATAGTATATTTCTGGAATTACCCTTTAAGTTAATAAGGAATGTCATTTCTTTCAAATAAACACATTTCGATGTGTGTAGAAATCACATTTTGTGTTCATCTCTTTTTTTAAAAATTTTTTAGAGCTCTCATTCACACATCAATAATATAACTTATTATTAAAATATATTATTTACTATGGAAAATAAAAACTTACGTAAATTGATTTTCCTCCGAAATTTGTAAACAAGAATTAACTCATGCTCTTAGAATGTATATGCAGAATTTTTATGCAACAAGAAAAATTTGTTTTAAGTATAAATGTGGGAAAATTTTATGTATTTCGTTTTTAATTACCATGTGCAAAAGTGAACATTTACGTATGTAAACAAACAATTAAAAAAACTTCCACTTTTCCAAAATTCTATTGTTTATTTAGAGCTTATCGATTCTGATATCCATCCTTCAGTTTCAAAGTATAATCGTAAAAGAACGTAGTGAAATAAAAAGTTTCGAATCAATAAGGGTTATTAAAATTAAATATTAATGCACTGCATACAAGTAGTTCCTCAGGGTAACAGACACGTAAATAATTGGAAAGTTAAGAACACCCATAGGAAGAAAAACACAATATTTGGGGAACAGAGGAAGACCCTAAGTTATCCAGAGATGAAGCCCATAGAAAGTTATTAAATCATAAAAGGTAATATCTTACCTAAGAGAACTTATTAAAATACAGTCGACTCACGCTAAGTCGAAGTATATGATCAGCCCTTTGATATTTTGAAATAAAACAATACGTTTTGGTACACTCGATATTTCGAAGTAAAATCTGCGGCTTGCCAGACTACAACACGCGATAATTCGAAGTTATTTTATATAGATCTCGATAATTCGAACACTCACTATCATGTAGAGTACTGTAGCAAACAGGTTGGGGCTTACATGCTTTGAGTTGTATTGTCTCTTCGTGTCTCCCCTGTTACGTAGACCCTTTGATATCCATCTGTCTGTGATCCCTATCTTTTTGTTTCCCGGCTCCTGAAGCAAAAACGCACTTTCATTGCGTTCCTTCTTTAAGTGAATAATAGACCAGCCGCACTTGTTGTCATCTGTCCATATCTTTCCTTTAACGCGTGGTCTTGCTACACGTGTGTTTAGAAAGGATAGTCCGCTATTGTGAAGAAGAGATGGCAGGATTGTGTAGTTTGCGTCGAAGTGACATAACGATTTATGACTTTTACTTCTGCATAAAATTTATACTGCATAATATGTACTTTATAAAATAGTTTTATACATATGTACAATTGTTGTTTTGTTACGTAGTTTCAAATTTAAATGTGTCAGAAAAAAAATTATCTTCATGTATTTTGAGAGCCTTTTCTTACCTTCTTGTGATAATTTGAAGTTTTTCATTGGTCCCTCCAATTTCGGACGGCCGCGGTAGCCGAGTTGTATAGGTATCGGATTGTGGCTTGCCTTGTCACGAGTTCGAGCCCAGTACCACTAAAGACCCCCCGTGTAGGGCAGCGATGCACGTTAAATCTGTCGAGAGCTGAAACGTCCTCCCGTTGGTGTGGTGTGGTAGTTAGGAGAGGGGGTGCCAGCTCAGGTGTCATCCACGTCACTTGACCTTGGTTCAAAATTACGTGGTCCGTCGCCAAAAGCCCTCGTGTAGCTGAAAAGTGCGGCGTTAATACTCAATCAATCAATCAACCCTCCAATTTCGAATTATCGAGAGTCAACTGTTTTTATAAAGTGCAACTAAAAGTAGCAATACCAAGATAGTTTTTCAAATAATCTAATTTGGAATTATTCTAGCATGGGATGGAAGTTAAAATTAAGCCGAATAATTATAATTAAGCCGATATGTATCATTGTAGCATAAATGATGAACTTGAAAGCAATACTTAAATTTAATTATGGAGGAAGATAACTTGGTACACCATTTTAGACTTTTATCCATATGACCTTAGGTTTTAAAATATGGTTTTAACCAACACGTGCATTTGTTGAACTTTTCGCAAGATAATTTCAAAGGCAAGTAAATATAACGTGCTTTAGTTTGGTAAGCAGAGGTAGAAAATTTAACTCTGACTCCTCAACATAAATTTTCTCAGAGCCAAAATAGGGTTAATTAAGCTTAACAGTCCATTGTAAATATAATACATTCTACAATGATAGGGCGTCGTCATTTATGATATTTAGCGAACCAAATTTCACAATTAATCGGTTTGCAATTATAATAACATATTTTAGTACAGTTAAGTATATTTAAATAAAAATAATTATTTGTATAAGTGTACGTGGGTTAGTGTACAAAAATGGAGAAAACACCAGACACAAAGAAAAACCTTATGGACTGAAACAACTACTGATAATTATCCTTTGAACCTCCAAGATAAATATTTTAAAATTTCTCTTATTTTTTTTTTAATTCAAATTTGAAAAAATGTTTTGCAGCTCTGGTGATATAACGTGTTGACATGTCACGTTCATCTATGAATGAGACAAAATATAGTAATTTCCGCATAGTTATGTGGGAAGATCATTAACCTATCCTTATAATCATTTCATTTATGTAAGCAAGTAATAAAAAAAATATATCAATTCCTACTTTAAATGGATGAATAGAAAGTATTTTATTAACGATTGAAAATTTGAACAAGATGTATAGTGTTACGAATTTTGTGTAAATAGTGTAAATAATTTGTGTTTGTGTGTTTAATGCATTTATATTACTCTATGTGGGTTATATTTATTTCATATTAAAATTGTGCTGCTCACAAGCAATGCCGCCCCTTACGTTATAATGGCGATTCAATGAGAACTTGGCGAAATCTTGGCGGTAGAGCCAAGTTGGCATCATTTTTGGTGACCAAGTTGGCGGCCAATTTTGGGACTTTGGCGACCATTTTGGCGTCATTGGCGTCCATGTTGGTGAGTTCGGAACCCTCTGGAATCTTCTAGAAAGTAATAGATCTCTCCACTACTGTCATGTTCAATGACACGAGCGGTTATATTTCTGGAAGTTTCTGTCGCGCCTATATAAAAAGTTGCTCGCCGGTACGGCGATGAGTCTGGAGTAAACCAGCGAGTAGTGAGGATTGTTTTGACTAGCGATTAGCTCGGCTGTGCTTGTGAGTAATCTTTACTTACGTGTATTTTTAAACACTGATTATATTGTGTTTGATTGCTGTTGAAGGTGTGAAGACCTTCGGATATTTACTCTGTGAATATTGGTGCTGAATCCTGTATTTAAAGGATTGTATTTTTGATAATAAATTCGAATCGCTCTTATAGAACTGTTTATTTTCCTTATGATCGTTTTGCATAAAATCCGAGGATCTACGTAACAATATATATATATATATATATATATAATATATATAAAGAGAGAGTGATCTAATAGTAGGAAATAAAAAAGAATTAATATTATTTTGTCAAATAAATTAACTTAAATAAGTATACTTTCAATAGCTACATTGGATCTTGTTCAATACTGATTGTCGTACATACTCAGGAGATTCTGGGAATTTTTCTTATGGTACGTGAAGGAAATGGATTCATGGTTTATATATATATATATACTAGTGGTCCCGATAGACGTTGTCCTGTACACACGTCTTAAATCCGAAAATGACAAACCTTTTTGAATCAGTTGTAACAATCCGGATCGCTTTGATGAAATTTTTTATAAAGAAAGTTATTACAATACCTGTGACATAATCACATGTGCAGTTACCACAATTCGACCTATTGATTGCGTGTGAGTATGTGTTTACTATGAACTAAGTTGAATATAGAAGCTATTCTGAATAGAAACTTAATTTTGTCGTAATTAAAGGGTAAAAAAGGTAAAACTCGAGCTATTTTCATAACAGGTATATTTTTGAATGCACAAAAAATAAATGTATCTTAATGCCATTGAATGTATAATATTTTAAGTCAATCCGTGAGGGGTATAAACAAACTATGGCAATATATAAGGCAATGGTTTGCCAAACCTTGGACATGCAATATATAATTGGCCGTGTGAAAAGCAAGGATTTTCTAAATCTAAGCCACAAATTGTCATTGTTTGGCCTTGTGACTTATTAATGGCCATAGCAAATGCCAAGCGACTTGGAAATTGCAAACATTTGAATGGGTAGGTGAGTCTGAAAGAGTCATTGGGATCTGGGGTAGAAGTACAACTTTACCTTGAAGTTTGCCGCTCTAAATAGTGGCCTGAAGAATATTGCCGAAGATTTCTTTAAGAACAATCACGTGCCTTACATAATTTTGGCCCATTTTTAATTAATTGCGATATCGGACCGAATTGTGAATCTAAATCATTCTCGAATCCACTTGAACTCAAACAATAAATGTCATCAAAATCGGTCCAGCCGTTTAGAAGAGATCAGTCACAATCACACGAACAGTAGAATTATATATATATAAAGATTATTTGAAAAGATATTAATAAAAACGCTAAAAAGCATGATTGGTCTGCATTTGTAACAATGAAGACCCGGTTTTGCTGAAAATCGATTTTTGAAGCCAACTTACGTCATTTTTATAACAATAACGTTGATACAACAATGCAGGTGATTATTGAGTGGAATGTTTTTAATGCTTTTAATTAATATCTTTTTAACTATTTGCGATATCGGACCCAATTGTGAATCTGAACCATTCTCGAATCCCCTTGAACCGACACAAAACATTTCATCAAAATTGGTCCAGCCATTTAGGAGGAGTTCAGTCACATACACATGCACATAAGGTTTATATATATATATATATAATGTGTGTGTGCGTGTGTATCAAGATGGGGACCTATAATTATTTTCATTTTAGAGGTATATATGATAAAAAAAAGTTGGGGACCACTGGTGTACAGATATGCTTTCACATTTTGTGGGAAGGGAGCAGGAATTCCATAAAATTAAACCTGTGTGTGAATGTTTAATCTTTTTCAGTAACTCTTAGATAAAACTTTAGTTTGATTCATTTGTTTTCGATAATTTTTACGTAAAATTTGTACTGATATTGAACTTTTTTTTTCAGTTTGTGAGTTCTCATTCTTGGTTCGATCCGTGGTAAGTCTATTTTATTTGTCTAAGATATTTTTTTGATTTCCACTAATGACAATGATATAATTTTTTTTCAGTTGATTTAAGTGATCCATTTTAGACTTTAAGTTGGAATTAATTTTGCAGTTTCTTTTAGAATTTAAGTTTTTCTTATATATGTATGCAAATTATTTCGTGTATTTGAATTTTGTATCGTAATCACCTGATTTGTTTGTTTTAAATAAATTTACGTTAGATATAAATTAATGATTTAATTTCTTATAGTTTTAGTCGGCTTCATATGTATAGATTAATGATAACAATTATTTTCGGAACTGCACTGTTCTCTTAAAATTTATTGCGGTTTGTAATTATACATGTTGATTTATTGTGTGTTATATCGTTCTGCACTGATTATACTAAATAATTTCACAGATGCTTGAAACCTAAAACTTAGGAATTATATATTCTCTTAGCTAGTATTTCCAATTGATAGTGATGACTTCTGTACTTTTTTTTTACATTTTTTATTTAGTCCATTGTAATATACTGTCCAGCTGTTACTTGAAAATTACAATATCAATAACTGGGACACATTCGAAAAATTCATTCATGATGAAGAAGGGAACTTTTACCCCTTGTGAGGTATATTATTTGTAATTCAAAGGAGACAGTCAATTATCCGACAAATTTTCACTCTTTTGGCGTTTGCTATTGGTGACGAGTCTTTTACGGTGACCTTTGTTCCTACTTGTGGCATAAGGATTTCAAATAACCACATTTGAGTCCGTAGTGCAGGCATTAGAGGACGTTAAACTAAAAAGAATACTTTTTCGGACCAGTCTTTAAGCGCTTTTTTGCCTGTCCTCTATTGGTTGCGATATGTGGGTGATGGAATTGCTGCATACCCACTTCCTAGGTAAGAAAGTTGTTTTTAATGTATTTCAGAAAAGGACTCTGACCTGAACATCCATCTCTTAGACAGAGATGATTTGCTTTGATGCCTGTAGATAACGCTCTGGTGTGATTTTAGGGGTGGGCTTTCTTGACATCTTCTGTTGGACTCCACCCAATGAGAGGATCACGTGGTGGTACTTGGCGATTTTTCTCAACTCACGATTTGTGTGATTTCCATATCTACCACCGTCTAAAAGACGGATATTCCTAGAGTTTTTTCGTTTTCGGTATTATCATGTTTAATTCCTTTTACATGAATATAAATAATTTCTAATCAGTTTTAATAAAAATGCTTGTCACAATTCTAGTGATAAAAATATATTAATATAGTGAGCCTCATAAAGACTTAAATATTAAGAGTTGTATTTTAATTTATATGTTTTATGTTTTAATTAAGTTGTCTAATATATATATCTTGGAAAAACAGTTGTGCTTCATTTAATCCCACACTTATTTGAGCCATACTTAATTTCAAGAGTGATAAGGACATTTAAAACAGTCCTTAAGGTAACAAAATTCAAAAAAATTTACGTGCCCGTCTGTTAGACGGATGTTTCTCAGTGCGGCAAAAAAATTGATGTTCCGGCCAGAGGGTATGTTAGTTTGTATATGGATGAGAGCCACTGCATTAAACTGTCAATGATATTTTTTCTAACTGCACTGAATCAAAGATCTTTGTATGGGGTCAATCGATGAGAAAATGATTACGATATGGTTGAATATGATATCGATTACTGAATAGAGACAAATGCTTTGAAAGTCCAACACACACACATACACAATGTGCTAAGCTTCTAACAAAAAAAGTCACACAACTTCAAAGTAAAAGAAGAATTTTCAGTTTTTCAGAGGTAAAGTAATGGAATTCAAAATGAAAGAAAAAAAAAAGGTTTGGGAATAAAAAGTAACAGAAAATGAAAACTCTAAGAGATTTCGAAAGAATGAAAACTCTTTAAACTTCAAAAGCAACAAAAAAGTTTTTCAAATTAAAAAGATAAGTCGTAAATCTC
Organism: Trichonephila inaurata madagascariensis; assembly: GCA_019973955.1. Lineage (NCBI taxonomy): Eukaryota > Metazoa > Arthropoda > Arachnida > Araneae > Nephilidae > Trichonephila > Trichonephila inaurata. The sequence continues at coordinate 153,310 of BMAV01010000.1, forward strand.
CAAAATATGATTGATAAACTTCTTCAAAACGAGTGAAATATTACCTAAAAAAAAAGAGTTGAAAGAAAAGGATGAAAAAAGAAAAACTTGATAAACACGTACTTTTTTTTCTTAACTTCGGTCTAATAATCAAAATTTATAGCATATGTAAGTTAGAAATTGATCATAATAGGAAAATTAGGTACTTGTTGTACTAATATTTCAAATTATGAGTGAATTTTATGAGTTAAATTCTTAAAATAAAGTCAAAGCCTACTTTTAAACTTTTTAAATAATTTTCAACTAATTTTCAATTTGATCTCTTAACGAAAAAATAAATTGTTTTTCAGGAGAAATACATATTTTTAAATAAAAGAGAATTCCAAAAATATAAATATAAATTAACTAATAAAAATAACATAAATAAAAATTATAGTTGATACGTAATAATACCAACAGAATGTGAATAATACGCGTCATTACTTGATAAACGATTCTAAATATCTTCCTCCAGGAGAGAAGACGTATAAATACTCCATTATAGCTTATTATATTATTGTTTATGATCAACTCTGGACTGATTAAAATAAAGTTATCGATAAGGAAAAGCAATTACTTCTTAGATATAACCCAAACGCTTGGAGAAAATCGTCATTGAGCTTTGTTGATGTTCATAGCAAAGTTGAGACGCATCGGTGATCATCTGATGGAATAATAGTAATTTCTGGGATGAAAATATCTTTGCCAATGATTTGTCCAGTTAGAATAGCAGCTTCGATAAAAATGAGTATAAATCTCTTATAAAAAAAATGAAAAGCCTAGTACCATTAAACAGTAAAGAGCCGATTTTTTGCCGAAATATTGTATTTAAATAACTTTTTTTTGTCAAAATATCCTTAAAACATGTTTACACATGTATTCTAATCGAAGTGACACTAAATATCATAAATATTATCCATTTATACGCTTTTACAAAATCACGGTTCCGAACGTAGTCGGATACCTTAAATGAAGTTTTGTACACACACAGTAACACATTTTCCTTTTCTTCCAAAACTAAGAACTCTTTTGAATACATTTTTAATTCTGTATCTCAATTCACAAACAACGAATGTCAAAATATAATAATGTTGGTATTGAGATTCCAAATGTAGTGAAAAAATGTTCATATGATTAATATCGTTAGAAATTCATTCTGAAATTTCATATTTACGCTAATAATTAAAATTGAATTTGATGGTCCCTGCATATAAAAGTCATTTCAAGTCTCATTTTATTAACCCTTAAACGTCACAAAATACGGATTGTGTTCTTGTCCCTTCAGTTGGGGTTTATGTGTATTTCTTGATCGTATTTGAGAGTGTTCCTTAACTCACGCATGCAAATGCTATTAATGACTTAGAGGAGTGTCTCCCCGTTTTGGAATTTCTACTAATAAATTACATCTTTACTGGTTTAGAACTAATTTCAATATTTTGATTTAATATAATTTAATATTTTCACTCAATGCATCCTCTTAAGGAAGAACACAATTCAATGCACAAATCTTAATCCAGTAAAATGTTTAATTTTAAACTTAAATAAGGTAAATCATTTCAATAGAGAAAAGGAGAAAAAGAATATATATATATATATATTAATGAATACTTGGGGGAAGGGATACCTCCTGTCCACTTAACAGCTGATCAGCCCCCGTAGTACAAATTATATAATTGTTCATACTCTCTACTCAAACTATAAAACTGTACGTTACATGTTTTATGTAGTTCTAACTTATTTATTTGATTAAATTTTCATTATTCGCTAGCACAACGTCTTCTATAACGGCGTTTCAACGGAATCTTGGTGAAATAATGTCGATACAGCTAAGTTGACATCATTTTTCGGGACCAAATTTGGTGATTTTGGTGACCAAATGTGTGCTTCTGGAAATTACTGGAGAAATATATAACTTCACGATCAATGATGTAACTGGAATTTTCGAGAAAGCGCTAAAAGGTAGAGGGGACCTCTAGGCAAATCGTTCATGGCGTTCATCTTCAGTTAAATTCCACCTTTTACAACCCAAATTTAGAAAAAAAATATTCCTTACGTATAAATAAATTTAATATAGTATCACGAAAGATTTTAAAAATATTTCAGGAGCTAATTATTTTTATAATTATATATATAGCTATAAGTCTGAAGAGCTGTAAATGGTTCTCGAGCCGCTATTTGCCGACGTCTGTACTAGAATATAAATCTATGAACAGTGCAATGAAATATGTTTTTCTTTAGTAATAATGCATAATATTCTTGTAATTATTATTTATTGTTCCCTTGCATATACGTGAGAGTTCGTGACAAATATTCTTTTTCACAATTTCTATAGCACCTTATCAATTCTTTAAGGATCTTCCAAATTTTTTTACTCCATTTACTTTTTCATCTCAGTTTACGGAAGAAATCAATACTGTCCTTTGATAGGGACGGTATTGCGTTTCTAGAATATTTATATAAGTAATGGTGATAAATATGTAGAAATAGAGCAAGATTTGGAAAGATTTGACCTAACGCGTTACAGACCAGGGGTTGGCAAACTATGGCACTCGGTATAATTTTTAGTGACACTCTGTTCTACGCTACAAATTTGTCAATTTTTTAGTGGATGGAAGTTGATAAACTTATAATGGGACCTTTGTAATGACCTTATATCGCAAACATCTTCAAAATTATTGACATTTATAGAACTACGAATAAAAGATAAATTTAATGCTACTTTGTAAATTATTGAAAGTCATTTTAATTAAGGCTCTGGAGAGATTTAATTGTTTTTTGCAGAGGGAAAAATGTATGTACTCTGCTTTCCTCTTTTAGTTTTACAAATAGAAGTACAAAAATTTTTCCTCGTACGAAAAATATTTTGAATCGGCAAGAAAATTATTTAACGACTGAATGCTTAGAATCGCGTGTCTAATCAAAAGTCTCAAATTTTTTTCCCGATTTAGTGATTTGAAAGTAGACCGCTGCAAGCACTAGGTTCGCATTAAAATTTTTATTTAACTGTAATTAAGGGAAATACTTCTGTTTTATGTTTATTTCTTATTTTAGTAAATATATTTGAAAAAGCTTAATGTATGTAAAATTTTAATTTTTCTTATGTTTATTAGAGAAATAGTTATATTTTACGCTGTTTATTTTTATGTTAGGAAATATCTTTAAATGATGCGAAATTAATGCATAATAAAACTGTAAATCCATATTATTGACCTCTATTTTCTAACTCGATATGCATTACGGTGAGAATCGAATTGTTTAAAAAATGTCCTAATGTGTGGCACGCTGAATGTTATTGGTAGATTGGTTTGGCACGACACAGCTAAATGGTTGCCGACCTATGTTATAGACTAAGTACAAGGTAGTTGAAATGTGTGTTATGCTCAGAGATCAGGTAATAACAAATATTCTAAAAGAATACTAAAAAGGAACTATAAAACATGGAATCAAATTCTTGGGAGAATTCAATTAAAAAAATAAATGCGAATTGCTCAAAAAACCCTCATACAGAAAGGATTTATATAGTTTTAGAGAAAATAACTCGTGAAATATCAAGAGAACTTGAGTGTGGAAAATAACTATGCGTATCGAAAAATAAAAAATGCAATTATATGTAAACAATTATTTTTTCAATTTAAAAATATTTTCACAAAATTATCAATTTTTATCAGTATTCCAAAAGTCCAAATCATTTTCACGAAGATTCATGTAATTCTTTTTTTTTATGCTGCCAATTTAAATCATATGTCACGTCACAAAATTTGAAAAAAAAAATAACTATTTACTTTTCACAGCGGGATGAAAAGTTTATTTACATAAAACTAAAAAAAGAAAACACAATCAAATAAGTAAACTTCTATGTTTTTGACATTATTAAAAAACCGTACTTCTCTATCTACGAGTAAATCAATGAAAACGCACGTTAATATCATCAAATACATGGTTGCTATAATTATTTTTTCATTTTTATTTTCAAAAAGGAAATTCATAGAAATTTTTTCCCTGAAGTTTTTATACGTTTTTAATCAACGGATCTCTTGGGAGATTGAGCTTCAAACTAGAGATTAAAATCTTAGAATTATATATATAAATACGATTTTAGTGTATGTGAAAAAATTACCACACCATGTTATGATTATAACCCCGTGAAATGAAGGGTTGATTAACGCTTATTCGTAGAGTTTAGTTGTTTAAAAATGAGTTAATTACATTCCATCAATTCGTTTTTAGCGATTTCGTATTTAATTCTTCTAGATCTTTAAGAATAGACAATGTGTGTGTGTGTGTGATAAGTGTTAAAATATCGTTCTTTTTTGTTGGAGTTAATTTTATACTTTCTTTGAAATCATTTGGAGGTTATGATTATTTAATGAGCTAAAGTCAGGTGACGTCGTTAGTCACATGATAATGACAACCACGTGTTTCTAGCCAACCTGTTCAGAAACTCATGTGATGTCATAGTCACATGATAAATCCCATCATACGTTTCTAGCTAATCAATTCATGAGCTTCGTTGTTGGCAACTGTTGCTCTTTGCAGAAATTTTCTCTTAAAAAATCAATTATTCTACAATAATAACGCACATACTTTAACAAAATGCATTTTATTTAAAAATACAGGATAAAATAAAAACTTTTTTTTTAAAATTTTTAAATTTTTCGAAGAAATTGTTTTTTATAGTATTTGGACATACTTTTACCTAATTATGAAATTTAAATTTACTTAACTTTTACAAATAAAACAACAAGTATAATTAGTTCAAAATCACAGCTTTGAATTCAATGGCGAACACCTGGTTGTCTGTATCATGTGAACGTCATAAATTGGGTCCATTGTAATATTAAACTTTTTTGAATATATAAATATTTAAATAATAACTATTTCAGTATCTGATTAGAAATTGAATTTGGAATGAAAAATGTTCCTTTAATTTGAATTTTGCCTTGGCGTTTGTGTATGTTTGCGTGTCCTACAATTTTTATAGTATTGTTTGGAGATTAATGCTTAACTAATAATAATAGGGGTGACATTTTTATCAAGTAATATCATGGTGTTTTTATACGCCATTTAGTACATTTTATAAACATTTTATTCTGCTACTTAACAAGTATAATTGAAAGTTTCATCGTAATAATTTAGTAAAATAAAGAACAGTTTATTTTATATATGCATGTAGTAATTTAAATAGTAGAATCACTAGAATTTAGATTTTTATATATTTTAAAAGTGAAATGGTTCGACTGCTAAACTATACATAAATATGTAAAAAAAGCATATTTGTGTAGAGGTCGAGTATGAACAGTAAAATTGACGCCATGAAGTTAGTAGGAAGCTATATAGTGAGAAAATGATATGTGCACTAGCAAATCTTTTTTTTGTTCGGTACCTGTAGCGCAAAATTTTGCGTTCGCCAGGAATTTTCCTGAAAATTTTAATGGTTTCACAAGCTTTTTCCTATATATGCTATTACAAGTCTGTGGAAATATAAAAGATGCATTTTTATTGCTTTGAATGCCATTTATAAGGCAAGATAGAATGTGTTTGGCACGAATTTCCTTATCTTTTTTGCGCCGGTACGAAAACAAGTAAAAAATGTTTAAAACTCTACTCTCTTCTTTTAAATCCGTGTGATATTTTTACCTGGGAATTTTAGAATAATACAGTTTGAAAATCAGGGAAGGATTTTCTATTGCATTCTATAAATAGAAATGAATATTTTTCTGAGAATATATACACATACATATATAATATATGCCGTATAACACGCGTCCTTTTTTGCGGAGAAAAATGAAATGCACATGTGCAAAGCTCTTGCCATTCGCGGTCTAGATATAGTGTGTGAGTGGAAAATAAGAGCATCGAATGGAAATAGACCTGTTCTAATTAAAGCGTCATTTAAAAAATGTAATACACCCAACTCTTTTTTTTACACGGTAGATACGTTTCTTAGATAACGGTGTAAAGAAGTACATACAACATATGGTAAATTTGGGGATATGCTCCGCAATTTTAAAAAATCGTGTAAGATGAAAATTTTTTAAATATTTTCCCAAAAAAACCGTGCAAAGAAGCAATAATAAAATCCACGTTACATATTTATAAAGATAAAACACTTCATTTTTGTTACAAAAAAAATTAAAATCAGTTCTATAGTAAAAATGTAGTCCATAAGTAAACAAAATATAAACAAGTAATATAAAACAGACAAGTAATATAAAAAAAAATTAAGTCATTTCCTACTTAGATCAACAAAGAAAAATTTTATTTTAGATACTTTTTATTAAATAGTTATAATCAATATAAATATGTATATACATATGACAGAATCACAACATTAAGTGGTCATTAATTTTTATTCATTATCATTAAAGTATCGTATTGTCATCCAAAACAATCGCGTCTATAAAATTTCAGTTCAACTGAATGCTTTAAAACGTGAGAAAAAAACCTTTTCAATTTTGACACAAATCGCCAAAAATGATGCCAACGTGGCTGTATTTGTAATTCTTTTAATAATTAGTTTTAATCAATTAATTTTTAGTAATTTTAATTAAATTACTGTATTGCCATCCATACTAATCATGTATAAAAATTTCAGCTCAATGAAGCGCTTTAAAATCTATTTTATTAACGATTAAAAATTCCACCAAGATAAATAAATATAGAGAGAGTGTGAGCTAATAGTAGGAATTGAAAAATAGGAATAAAACTACTAAACACAATTATTCATCGCTACTTGATAACAAGCGTACACGTTTATTGCGAACTGATTTAAAAATGTTATCTTCAGTAGATGTATCAGATACGTCTAGCACAACTGATTCATATGAAGAATTTCGTGCATTATATTAATGGACTGTTATTAATTAATTGTTTAACGTTATTATATTAATTAATACCCATTATATTAATGTTTTTCGGTTCTTACGAAGTCTTATTAGTGGCTCTCTTTTGGGTTTCTCAAGTTGATTATATAATTCGTGATATCCTACTACACAAGATTGCGTAGAAATTTTAATCACGCTCTACATAAGTAAAAGAAAATGCTGTTTTCCATACTAGTAGTAAACGTCAAGCCCTCCCGAATTAAATCAGTTGTTAATACCCTAAGTTCACCTTCGACTTCGCCAGTATTGACTTCTTTAGTATCAAAAACTGTCATTAAATCATTCAAAGGGTACGGGTCCCCCAATTTTTTTGGAACTCTTGCTAGAACGAAGAAGAAAAAAATTGTGTAAAAAATTGTGTAAATTGTAAAAACTGGATTTAGATGTATGCAGAAATCCACTTTTTTAATACTCAACAATCCTTAATTTAAAGCTATCGTTTTTATATTCGGCATATCTCGCGCATCCGCAAATTTCAACCTTATTGATTGTGTTAAAAGTGCACGTTATACCCTTGAATATATGGTATATATGATAAAAACAAGAGAAAAAAAGATGATAAAAAATCATCATAGTGGTGGGTGGGGCCAGTCTAGCCAATCCGAAAGCAGCTTTAAGTCCGAGGATAAAAAAAAAAAAAAATTAAGAATGAGAAAAATACGTGCTCTAATAAGGATTAATCTGAGATTGGTCTTCAAAAAAAATACGGAAAATATACTTGATTTTGGGGAAGGTGCAAAAAAATTTTTATTTTTAATATAGTAACGAGGTTGCCGAAACTTTTCCCCAGCAAAGAAAACACGAAAAAGGGGAAAAGTAGCGAATTTCGATTTTCACTTGCAATTCATAAATATAATTTTTTAAATTTTTTTAAAATTTTTTTAAAAATACGTTAAAATTTTTTAATTATTTAATTCATTTAAAATCTTTCAAATTTTCCTGCCAAGTATCGTGATCTGCTGATCTTTTTATAAATTTCTGAATTATATTAAAGCATTTGTGGCGATGGAATGAAATCAACGCAGCAAGTCCCTCATTCTTCCAAAGTCATTTTGATTCTGAGTATTGACTCAAACAGTTCAAGGCACATACGATTCCTTAATTTTGTCTGTTTTGACGCCACTCAGGAAAATGCCCTTTCTATAGTGGCATTACTTATGGGTAGGCTGTAAAGCCTTACAGCAAATATAGCTAAATATCTTAAAAATGGATTTCCAACTGCGTCTTTTATATTAAAAATGTGACACCAAAATAATTCTCCATCATTTAAAAGTCCAGATTCAGATAGAAAAACATCCTTCCAACTGTATGTTGAAAATTTCTCTCCATTGATTCTCCAGAACATATAATTTAGATTGCTCTGCTAATTCTAAAAGCAGATAAGAAAAAAAAGTACGATTTGAATTATAAAAAATACAGGGAAAAAATTCTTTATCTTTTTTAAAGTTCCATAATTTGAAGTGATTCGGTTTAAAAGTTGCTCATATGAAAAATCTTGAGAAAATTATGATATCTTTGTGAGAATTATTTAGTAGATTCTGTAGAAATTATTTTACTTTTGCTTGTCAGTTTATTCAAAGAGACATCATCAAATACTTCAATAGGCAAATAAATGCTTTTTAAACTCATGCCAAATTCGAGATTCATGCATTTAAAGTAAATTATTCTTTTTTAAGGTATACGACTACGTTCGGAACCATGATTTTAAAAAAGCACATAAATGTATAATTTTCATGATATTTAGTGTCACTTAGATTATAATACATGTATAAAATTATTTTAAGGAAATTATGACAAAAAAAAATTATTTAAATACAATATTTTGGTAAAAAATTTACTTAGAATAACTTTTTTTCCAAATGTTCTCCTTTTGTAAAACATTCTTCTATTGTATTAATATTTTGCATGTATATAGCTCAGACCTCTGTACAGAGGCTCAACTATGATTTGTGAAAAATTCACATTATTTTTAGAGTTACAACCATTTGAAATAATTATCGGCGTATTTTCTTAAAATTTCTCCCTTCTGTTTTCGTAAAACATGGATAAACCGATTTCCAAGTTATGCGTTTCAAAAATTCTAGTTGAGCCTCTGTACAAAGCTCTGAGCTGAATACAGGCAAAATATTAATACAATAGAAGCATTTTTTACAAAAGGAGAACATTTGGAAAAAAAGGTTATTCTAAGTTAATTTTTTGTCAAAATATTGTACTTAAATAACTTTTTATTATAATACTATTCTTAACCCAATTTTATATATATTCTCTAATCTAAGTGACACCAAATATCATAAATATTATCGATTTACACGCTTTTTCAAAATCATGCTTCCGAACGTAGTCGAGTACCTTAAGAGTAGGTGCAATCTTTTAATGATTTCAGTTATTTGCAATGATCCCCATGATCACTTTGAAAGAGTAAATTAATCCACTCAAATTCTGCTAAAACTGGCAGCTGTAAGTTAACAATATTTAATTCTATCCTTATATTAATTTAAGTAAAGGGATAGTAGTTGATTGGAAAGAGATGAATCTAGGGGCAGTGGCGTAACGGATAATGTTAGGGCCCCTTGCAAAGTCAGTTTTTGGACCCCAAGACCTAATACGTACGGGGCGTCAGTCAGGCTTTGGGTCCCCCGCAATGCGAGGGTGTACGTTACGCCACTGAATCTAGATCAAAACCTTTCAAAAGGGATTTAATCAGATTTCTATCACATAATCTCTCTAAATGATATGTGCTTACTTTTGTCATTATATGCAATTTTTTATAAGTCCAGTGCTGCAACGTAAGTCAATTACAAAAATAGATTTTTTTCTTGAATTCAATGCCGTACCGTTGATCATAATTATACAATTTACTTAGTTCTATTAGAATTTGTCCTTTCATAATTACTTTTCCAATTTAATATTTATGTAGAAATTCTCTCTAAGCCTATTTTTTAAGAATATTACATGTTTCATTTTCATGCTTCTATCGGGATTAGAAAGAGTCCTTATTTCTTTTTTTCTACCACTTGCAGTGGACAGGAGTGGAAGGAGATGGAAGTCTCTCTTAGATAGGCTCCAATTCGTGGCGGTGGCGGTAGGGGAGAAATTACAGAGTTTCGTGTCTTTTCGGAGTGGTGAAACATACTGCAACTCCATATTTTCTTTGGGTACTAAAGTCACTATTTTTTTTTCTTTGCCATTTTTTCGAAACTTGTTCCAATACTTTTATATATGGTTGAAAGTAGCAGGATCTTCAAGTGAAGTAGCATAAAATTCGCGAAGTAGCAATAACATAAACAAGTATCGGAAATCTTTAAAAAGTAGCAAAATTCGCGAAAAATCGCATGATCTGGCAACACTGTAGTAAGGCAAAATTGCAAAACTAAATAAAGGGGTTGGCTGTAAAAACTGGGAAAATTATAATTTGTTTTTGTCTGAGACTTTGATATGTGGGTGTATTTATAAAATTTTGTAAACGACATATTTGTTAAATGGACAAGTTGCTCAAAAAACTTGACATTTTGTTTTTTAATAACTTGAAGAAAAATTTTAACTTTATACCTGTAGATCGAAGGGCAGTGTTTCTTATAAAAATTATATAATCTCTTAAAATAAAATTTTGTTCTCTTTCGAAATTGCTTAAATACGTTTTTTTCTGCGTATTCCCTAAAAGGAAGGCATAAGTCAGGACTGATATATTTTTATATGTCGTCTCATATGTTAAAGATAAATCGGGCACAACTTTTTTGCCATTTTCTTTCTAATGAAACAAAATAAAAATTATTCCAATTAAATAATGACGACAGATCGCACACAAAATGTAATCATATTTAATTATCTCGTTTACATATCTGTTTTGATCGGAGCTCTTTCAAGAGTATAATTTTTTCAACGCAAGTATTGATAAGCGACACTTAACTAATGTTGAATAACCAACATTTTTATTTCTTTTCTGCAGATCAACTTGTATGATAAAATACAACAAATAATAAATCATCTCACACCATAGAATTATAAATTCACCCTTTTCAAAAACCTTAAACATAAACACAAAATAAAAAAAATATATCAAACAGTCTTATCCTTACACCTACGCTTTACTCGAAACTGTCCGTTGCAGATATTACAACAACTCCTGTTTCCTAAATGTCTGCTCAGATAATGACTCCTTTTTGTCTAGTGTGATATCTTTTATCCACTTTGAAGATACTTTTGAAGTGAACGACACCGTTCCCTCCAATTCTAGAGAAAAAGCGACATTTAATTTGGTTGATCAACTCGAAAAGTCAAAGAATCAGGCTAAAAAAGAAGAGAAAAAGAATAATAATTTGTCCTCGGCGTTTTTCGACTTGTTTATCGCTTGGCTGTAGTTATAAACTAATGAAAGCGCAGTAATGAATAATCCTTATTTTCACCCTATACAGCTGGTGTCAAGTCTCGCGTTTATCTGGAGGTTTCTAAGTAGTTCTAAAAGAGTTATTCTATACCCGGGGTGTAATGAATGGTTATAAATTAGTCATTTCTTGGAAAAGGGCGTAAGATTACTCGACAGTACTCGGATAGGAAGAGATTTCGGAGGAATTTATACCAATTGTTGGAGTAAAGTGGAGAAATTTGGATTCGTTTAGTAAGTGGGACGCGCATCTCTAGTATACAGAGGATACAGGATGCTTTGAATGTACTGTTAAGTGTGGAGAAGTTTCGGGTAAGTTGTGTTCTTATTTTTATTTTAAGGTATCCGAACACGTTGAAATAACCGACTTCGGTCAAAACATACATTTCTTATTTTTTATTTTATTGAATAGAACTATCATTTGGTTTTATAAATCAGGGTTTGTTTAATTTTTAAACTACCTAGAGGCCAGGTTTTATAAATTTAGAAAAACCGAAAGTGGGTCTACCATTTAAATTGTTCAAAATCTATCATAACGAGATTGATAACTAAAAATGTTATGAATGCATTTCTATAAAACTTTTTGAACCTGATATTTATATTGTTTTCTGAAGAATGTACTAAAATATATCATATTGTATGAATATTTTTTGAGTTATGGCCTGTCATTTGAATAATGGTCTCATAAAGAATGTCGCATTTCTTATAATATGTACTCGATCAGCTCTAAAATTTTAAAATTTTAATAAGGTGTTAATATTTTAGTACATTCTCTATATAAATAAATGCATCTAATATTTTGGTAATACGCTTCTTAAGATAAGTTTATTGCCTTTTTCTCTAACTTCTTTGAAGTTTTTCAAAAATATTTTTAAAAATTCACTTGTAATTGGAATTTTTGTAAAATTTAGATACATTTTTTTAAATGTTATAATTAAATATTTGTATCTATCGGTATTGTGTGTGTGTGTGATTTCTAAAAACGCATTTATGATCTATCAGTATGTTATTTCTAAAAAAAGTACTCAGAATGTGTTCTGTTACCATAAACTGACTTGATAATTTTGAATAAAAATAAAAAAAAAAAAAATTAAAAACAAATGGAATGTTAAAATGGGGAAATAGAAAGTCAAATTTATTTGTATACACAAGAAGGAAGAGGGGGGTACCCTCTGTCCCTCTAAAGGCAAACCAACCCCCATTGTACAAATTAAACAAATTGTTCATACTCATTGCTTATATTATAAAATTGTAATTTACGTATATTAAGTCACGGGTGTCAAACTCGCAATCCACAGCTAACTTTTTGCGGCCCGGCCAATACATCGGCACTCGATAATATATAATAAAATAAAAACATTCTCCCGAAACAGAAAATATAGTAACAGAAAGGAGATGTCAAGTGTCAGGATGTAAACATTAAATTTCTCTTGTTCTTTTATATATGTTTATTATAATGTATCATGCGAAATAAACTTAAGCTTCTGTGACTATTGATTTTTTTTTCCTGCGGCCCGTCCAAGGTTAATTCTTGTTTGTTTGGCCCAAGTTAGCCTTTGAGTACGATTCCTTTGTATTAAGTTGTTCTATTTTTTACCCCATATAGTGTAAGCAGGGAAAAATAAATTTCAAGTCTTCGACTCCATATTTTAATTTATAACCATGGTATTGAACAGGACTTATCGCCTTTTTATTATTTTTCTCGTGTGTGAGATAAATAAATAAATTTATTACATCATCACGAAACACTTTTTATATAGAAAGAGACTAGCATAAAAAATATGTAAATTTTGTTACAGATGATGAAATAAATAAAATTCAATAAAATAAATCGTGTAATTTTTTTTAATTCAGTAAATAAAAACAAATGTAAAGGGATTTGATAAATGGCACCATATGAGTCCTTACCAGCTTCCATATTATTTGTAATGCTAATTGCATTTATAAGACCAATTAGGTTTGTTATTTGTAATAATTTTTACAAGGAAATTTATGACTTTATATTTGCTTTTCTATACAAAATTGAAATTAATGTTACAATATACTAAGTCCACGAATTTTAATTTATATATATAATTTAGTACTTCATATCTACTTCGAAACTTGTTTAGTGTATAAGGCAACACATTAATAATTAAGTTCATTTTAACATTTTTATATATACAATGAATAATACGTTAAAATGAAGTTGGTAAATACAATTTAATGTCTTAGCATATAATAAATATGTAAATATCGCGATAAGCACTATAAATTAAATTTAATAAATTAAGCTTCGAGAAATTAGTAAATTGTATGATTAAATTATAATTTGAAATATAAAAGCGAATATCAGAAATCTGCTAAATGCAATCAAACGAATAGCTACTAGTAAAACTTTTACCTGTAATTATCACCTTACTTTTGCATTATTATTACCATACTTTTATTATATTATATAATATTACCTTGTTTTATGATGCCAATTCTAGCGTTTGCGAAAGTATTTTTCATGCTGCAAAGAAATAATGGAAAATGAGATATAAATGGGTTTTTTTCTCTTTATTTTGATTATTTATTTCTTCTATTCATTTAATATACCACACACAGGGACCTTTACATTTTATATCATAAAAAATAACTGCCTATTGACAATGCTATACGCCACATTTTACATTAAATATTTTTAAGTTTATGCAATATTACTAAACATGATAATTGTTTTTATAATTAAATTGTAAAAATTATGTTTATATTTAAGTTAATTATTTATTTTTTTTCTTCACTGAATAAGCAATAATCTGTAAAACAACCGTAAACATTATAGAAAATTAGTAGCTCTGTTGATAGTGTATGTGTACATTTCTCGAACCCTGATAATAAAAGTGCGTTTGCATTTCTAATGCTGAGCAAGAATCACAAATAAGTATTTGGTAAATATCATTTTTACTAACGTGTATGATATATCTTTAATCATTAATTAATGGAATTATATATAAAACATTTCAAACCCTTTCTCTCTCCGAGCGTTTTAGTAATGATGCTTTATTAATTTCTCAATTTGTGCGATTATTTTTAAGTTGGTTTCCCTGATGATATTAACGTTGAAAAAGGTTGTAAATAAATATATATACACTCGGACCTCTATATAAAGAAGTCGCTAAATCCCAGAAAAAGTTCGTTATATGGAAAATTCGTTATATAGAGGTTCATCTTTTAATATACTTAATAAACCACATAAAATAAATTTTAAATTCATAAACACTATACATTAAAAACATAATTATTCTCACCATTTTTTAAAAATTAATATACGTTTATTTTATGTATCTTACCCATCAAAAAGGAAAGAAAGGAAGAAAAACTGCAAGGAAAACAAGGAAAAAGAATGTCGAAGAATTCACTGTATTTTCAATATCAAGAAAACAATTTTATACTAAAATTAATGAATTTTAAGGACATTTATAATTTAAAGCATACAATAAAAATTAAACATACATTATTTTATAATTAGAACACGGGGACACGGGCCAACTCCACTGAGGGTGAAAGAGGATATCGATGATGTTTCTAGTGAGCTAAGCAATGAGGGTCAAAGGTTGTATTTCTTGGATAAAACGTCCAGAACTCAATTGCTCTCGGCGAGCTAGGATCTAATAAAACCAGTTCAAGATTTATGACCCCCATAAAATGTGTTAAAGAAAGAATAACTTGAAATTTTTTCAGAAATACTTTTAAAAAAGTCAGAATAAAAACTGAATCATAAAAGAAAAAGTTCGTTATATAGAAAATGCACTTCGCTATAGAGAGATTCGTTATATAGAGGTTCGACTGTAGTTCATTAATATATATAAAAATTAATATGTAAAGTTACTTTTTTTCGTTTTGTATTTGTGAAAAAGCCATAAATTATTTATAAATGTATATGCAGATAAAGAATTTCGTTAGTTAATTGTTATATATTTTGATGTTATTGCATAACTCCGGGGTTGGCAATTGGCTTGGCTCGAGGACCACATTGTGAAAGAGGAGGATATTAGAGGACCGCACCTTTTTAAAAGGACTGCATTCATTAGTTAACATTACATATCAGAAAAGGTACAAATCAGGGGTCGGTAACCTTTCAGCTGTGTCGTGCAGAATCAATCTACAAATATGATTCAGCGTGCCACACAGTAGGACATTTTTGAGACAATTTGATTCCTCGACAATGTATGTGTCACAGGGAAATGATTAAATTAGGGATTTCATCAAATCCCTAAGAGAGAGGGTCATTTCACGGAAGATGTTAAAATAATGGTATAGGTAACAGATCGTGGCTTGCCTTGTCACGAGCTCGAGCCCAGTACCATTAAAGACCCACCATGTAGGGCAGCGATGCATGTTAAATCTGTAAAGAGCTGAAACGTCCTCCCGTTGGTGTGGTGTGTAAGTTAGGAGAGGAGGGTGCCAGCTCAGGTGTCATCCACGTCACTTGACCATGGTTCAAAATTACGCGGTCCGTCGCCAAATTCCATCGTGTAGCTGAATAGCGAGACATTAATATTCAATCAATTTAGCAAATATGGTGCATTATTAAAAGTAGAGTATTAATACAAAATAAACATGAATTACAAATTATTTATTCGAAATTAATTAACAAAATAATTAGATAATAAAGCTAGTATTTTTTTAATAAATGGATATTTGTAGAAGAATTCAAAATTTTTTTAAAAAATTATACATTAAAATAGTATTTCAGAAATATCCTGCTTTATTTGCAACCCTTTTTTTAGTTATTATTTCTTTTTTTCAATTAGCTTTTTTTATTATCAAATAGCTTTTTTTGATTTATAAAGGGGCGTGTTCGAATTCCCTAATTTGTTTGTTTACATTTTTCAGTGGAGTTTTATCCAGTTTCTAATTTTCAGGCATACAGAAGTGATATATCAACCGAAAGATAGTAATGCAAAGAATTTTACTAAATAAAACTACAAAATGATATTTAGGTAATTTTGTTTTGGTGCGTTACGTCCGAAGCCCGGCGCTGCCTTGCACGGATGAGGAGAGAGGTAAAAGGGAGTGGTAACAAGCAAAAACAGAGCTCTGCAAACGCTGAACTTGTTCATTTCATCGTTTCACTAAAACAGTTCAGGGATTTTATCAAATCACTTACTTACATCAGGAAAGGACCTCAAAGAGACGTTATTTTAAAAATCATCCGTGAATCGATCATCTCCCTTAGGGATTTGATGAAAGCCCTAATTTCATCATTTTCCTACGACATATGATTAGTTAGAGATCAGAGGACAATAACATAGATTAACAGTTTTATTACATATTAATTTTGCATCATGTATTCTTAACATAAAAATAAACGGTATAAAATATAACTATTTCTTCCCCAAAAATAAAAAAAAATTAGTTTGCTAATATTATATATTTTTAAACATATTGTTTAAAAAAAGATGTAGACAACGTAAGGTATAAGTATTCCGCTTCGTTACAGTTACATAAAAAGATAAATAAAACTGTTAATTGAACCTAAGGCTTGCACTGCTTGATGTGGCTTTGTACCATATTGCAAAATCAGAGGTTTATTTTGTGGGACTTTTTTTTCTTTAGACGATTCTGAGCATTTAGTTCCTAAACAATTTCTTTACGGTCTCCAATTATTTTCTAGATAAGGAAAGATTTGTTCACATATATATGTAGAACCAAAAGAGGAAAGCAGAGTACATGCAATTTTTTCTCTTTAAAAGAATTAAATTTCTTTAGCAATGACATTCAATAATTTACAAAATAGTTGTAAATTTATCTTTAGAAGTTAGTTATCTCACAATTTTTTTTCAATATTTCCGTAAATGTCTATGATTCTGAAGATGTTTGTCAAATAAAGTTCATTGCAAATGTATCAACCTCTATCCACTCAAAAATTGACAGGTTTGTAGAGCAGTGCCACTAAGAATTGTACGGTGCAACCTGTGGCGCGCGTGCCATAGGTTGCCGACCCTGGTATAAATTGTACCATAAAATTAATAAATATAATTTCAATATAACAGTGGAAGTTTAATTCAATTTATTTATTGTGCTTATTTCATATCTGTGGCCGCAAGCATATTTAAATTTAGAATTAGTTTAATAAGACACATGTACTCTTCCACGCTTTTCGACATTGTGAGATTGCTTGTTGAAATTCTTATTAAAACCCGCTTGTTAATGCCAACCAGCTTTCATATATATTTACTCTTCTTGGTCTTCATTGAACAAATATTTTGCTCATAAATATATGTCGACCCAAATATGGGGAGAACATTTTCCTTATATATTGTTTAAAATGGTCTTGGCGGGCGGCAAAAAACTCTTTGCGGGACGCTATTTGCCCACACCTGCATTAATTTAATTTAGTTAATTTTAACTCATTGTAGTTAATTAATGTCATATATATATATATATATATAACAATGTAGTAATTAATGTTAAGAATATAGTTAACTTACAAACTTGCATATTATAGATTCTACACATTTTTTATTGAAATTGCGTATCGTTATTGGTAACAAACAAAATATTCGCAATGAATTGTAGTGATATTGGTTTCGATCACATAAGTAAAATTAAATGAAATTATCAAATGAATTAAAAGTGAAAAAAAAAACCAACTCTGTTTTTTACTTGGTATTAATTTTTTAACTAGAAATATCTTATCGCAACTTTCCTTTGAAGCTAAAATTTTCCGTAAATTCAAAATCAACATTTTCACCGTTAACGCAGTGAATGAAAAATTATTTATAAACAAATAATATCACGGGCTTAAAAGGAAAAATAAAAACTCAACTTGTTAAGTCTAGCGGTAAATCATGTGACACGTTGTTATCAATTGATGCTTTGCGAAAAAATGATAAACACTTCATGCTTCTCAGTCACAGCTTTGATCAAGTGTAAACAGCTTCTTGCATATTTTGTTAAGAAAAGTAATATTTTTTTTTATAAGAAGGAAAAGGGTAATTGAAAAGGCGACATTAGCATAAAAAATAAAATAATTTTATGCTGGCTCATGAACTGGTATATTGTAGATGTATAGAAAAAAAAATTAAAAATATCTTACACCGCGTTACTATCATGTTATTAATTATTAAAAAAATAATTTTTAAGACAATTTTCAGATCACGTTCCCTCTGTTCGTCTTGAAAGTTGTCACCTTCTTAAAGTTAAAAAACAGGATTAATCAGTTTAAAATGTAAATATCTCTCGGATGGTTATTCTACTAAAATCTTGTGATACAGTATTTTTGTTAAATACTTTTCATAAACCATCTTTTATTTTATTCTAATTTTGAAAACTTGTCTTGAAACTTGAAACTTGTTAAAACAAGTAATATATATAAAAAAAATGCAAGTCAATTCCTACTTAGATTAACAATGAAAAATTTTGTTTTATCTATTTTTTATTAAATAGTAACAATTAATATCAATATGTACATACATATGACAGAATCACAACATTAAGTGGTAATTAATTTTTATTAATTATCATTAAAGTATTGCATTGTCATCCAAAACAATCGTGTCTATAAAATTTCAGTTCAACTGAATGCTTTAAAACTTGAGAAAAAAACCTCTTCAAGTTTTGACGCAAGTCGCCAAAAATTATGCCAACATGGCTGTGTGTTTTTGTAATTCTTTAAATGATTAGTTTTAATCAATTAGATTTTATTAATTATAATTAAATTATTGTATTGTCATCCGCAATAATCGTGTATATAAAATTTCAGCTCAATTGAGCGCTTTAAAATGTATTTTATTAACGATTGAAAATTCCACCAAGATCAATAAATATATAGAGAGTGTGAGCTAATAGTAGGAATTGAAAAACGCTGTTGTTTTTTTTTAATTTCAGATAAGCCAATCAGCGGGGATTGTGTAGGAAATGAGCGTCTATTTTTTCGAGGCGGTTGTGTTCAGAACTCTATATCTGACGTTCTATTGGATATTTTTGGCTAAATATTAACTTAGATATTCTTAAAATACATATAAAAAATGATAAAAAAACTTAAAATTCTATCTTTTTATTAGTCATCAAAAAAAATTCCCTAATAATGCTTAAAAAACAGGTCTCCAAATGAGTGAACCCCCTTAACAGTTTTGCTCGCAAAAACGGATTACAGATCACACTTCATTGTTGGTGGTATCGGCAATCGTCTTAAACATTCTGAAACCTCACTAACACGTGTAAAAACAACACAATCTCTGGCTGTAATGACGTCACTGGACCGGCAATTAACCAGAGACACGTATGCGCAAGAGTTGAACTCCGGTACTACCACTGCGGTTGCTGTAGAACGAAATGGTACTTTTTTGTCCGGACTTGGCTTGTATTTCATCTACATCTAACTCCTTATATTATACGGTTCGTTTTTACATGATTTTGAAATAACATGGTACATGAAGCTAACGAATATTAGTCGAACCTCCATATTACGAACCTCTATATCGCGAATTTTTCTATATAGCGAACTTGTTCCTGAAACCAAGAACATTTTACGATTTTCTTCTTAAAACAATCTATTGATAGCGAAGTGTATTTTCCATATAACGATCTTTTTTTTCTTGTGTTTCAATTTTTTTTCTTCCTATTGTTTAAGTCTTTCATCCCTACTGCAGTGGGTCTATAAATGAATAACAAGCTTGCTTGGAGACTTAAACACTAGGGTCTCGCTACAGACTGACCACCTGATCGGGATATCTGCTCATGCACCTCAGCGCCGATGGCCACGTATACTGGAATGGGCACAGTAGGTCCTGGCCCTCATAGGCTGTTGCTCCACTGAGTTTGAGTTTCAGTTTATTGAAATTATTTCTGGACATTTCAAGTTATTCTTTCTTTTAACACATTTTATGATGGTCATGAATTTTGAACTGATTTAAAGGGACATGGTACGATTTACGCAAAAATTTTTAGTTTAAAGATTTTTAAATTTTTTTTTTCGTTGCCTCCTATGTGTGTGTATTGTGTAAAACAGATTTTGTGCTCAAAATTTCATAAAAAGCCAGCCATTTAATTTTTTACGGGAAAAAAAACTTTAAATTTGTGAAGTGATTTTAAAATACTACTCCTTCTACAAAAATTTCCGTAAACGTATGAATTTTGATTTACAAGTACGTCAAATTTTGTATAGTAAAAATTGGCATGGGTTTGAGATAACATGATTGGTATTCGTACAATACTTCTTTTTATGAATGTTTATTGAAAATTCCTTAAAAAATGTATAAATTCTGAGTTCAGCTAATTTTTAAAAAATAAATATTGCTTTGATTCGAAAATGCATACCAACTTTTGTTTCTTGTATTATTAGCAATAGGTAAAAAAAAAAAATTCAAAGCATTAGGCACAGTAGGAAAAAAGACTTAGCATTTTAAATAAAGACAAACGAACTATTTTATCTTTCTGAGGTAAGCAAGTTTAAAGTTTTTATTTGACATGGGGGTGTGAATAAAAACGAACGCAAAAGCTATCATAATTCTGCGTTTTTTAAGTTTAGAGCTTTCAAATTTTGTGAGGTTTTAGAAAAGTATATAAAGAATAATTTAGGGCTAAAAAATTAGATTTGATTTTTTGACCGATTTTTGTCAATTAAATTGTACTGTGTCCTCTTAATAAGTTGCCTAACTCTACGCAAGAGGAATATAATTTGGCGTTTCATCCAAAAAGTGCAACCTTTAACCCGCATTTCTAGTTCTCTAGAAACGTCTTCGCTATACATCTTCGAAAGATATACATAAAATAGATATTAATTTACAAAAAGGTGTGAATAATTATTTTGTTTCAATATATAATATTTATGAATTTTTAATATGCGAGATCTTGAAACTTACTTCAAATATGGACAACATTTTCTTACTCATGATCCCGAAGTGAGTGGACATTAAAATTTTAACCTTATCTAAAGTTTTGTGTAGAGGGATATCAAGAATTGTGTATGCCACTTGATATCCCCCCTAAAAAAACAGCCTCTAATAACAGATTTTGTAAAAATTACTAAAAAAGAGAAAAAAAACTGAGGTCGTTAGTAACGAACGAAATTTTTCGTTTGAATCAAAGCTGACAATTGTGCTATACGTATCAGACACATCTACTTATGAAAGCCCTTTTGATCCAGTTTGTAATAAACGTGCAGGCGTTTGTTATCAAGTAGCGATGAATAGTTGTTAGTTAGTAGTTGTATATTTAGACTAAATTTTCAGTGTGCATTAATTTTTTGTAATAAAAAGGAATTATTTTTGTTTTATAAATATGTAACAGGATTTTTTATTACATGTTTTGCTCGGTTTTTTGGGGAAAATATTTAGAGATTTTTCATCTTACCCGATTTTTTAAAGTTTCTTGGAACATATCCCAAAATTTACCATGTGTCATATAAAAAATTTTTTTAAAACTTTTGGAAAAAAGGTTGGGGTTATTCAGTTCTTAACTAACTAATCACTATAATTTATTATATATTATTTTTAAAAAAAACTTTTAATCTAACTATTACTGTTGACTATCATTAACTATGATCTCCACTAACTATTATTTTTAATTATTTTCTATTAACTATTTCAACTATTCAATGTTTAATATTCCCATATGATGTAAATTTTGAAAAACATGTAAATGTTTTAAGGGTTTTTAATACGTGTGTTTGTATTAATATATGAAGAGATATAAGGGCAGTACTTGCGATTATTTTAACGTACTTTTCCTAAATACAGTGAAATACGTTTGACGCGAAAACGCGTAGCTCGAAATATGCATATCCTGTATTTGTTAAAATTTTCATCACTTTCCTTCTAATCCCGATTCCTCAGAACATCTTTTCCGCACGTGAAGTTTCCAATCAATAATAATTTTTTTCTCCGTATAACAGTGATCCACCCTAATATTCATTTTGCACCAGAGTACCAGTTTTCATAAAAAAAAAAATAATAATCAATAATATTGAAGTATTTTTTAAGAAAACCTTTAAATTTTGAAAAAATTAAAAAATAAAAAAAATTTTATAAAATAAAAATTTTAAAAAAAGAAAATTTTTAAAAAAAGGGGTTTTAAAGTTTTAAAAATTTGCAAATAAAAAACGTTAAACACTGGTTTTACTTTTTTTACAAAAGAAAAAAAATCGTTAACGCAAAAAAATTTTTTTCCAATTAAAAAAATAAAAAAGGGGGGTTACACCCAAATTTTTGAAAAATTCAATGAGAATACAATTGGAACCCCTTTTGGGGGAAAAAATTAAAAAAAAAATAAGGTTTAATTTTTAAGGGTTTTTAAGAACCATTGATGCTTTTCGACGATAAAACCCGAAATTTATGAGCTTCTATTCATCGTCATCCGAAATGAGGAACGTAAGAAATTAATTTTTAACCTTTTATGAAAGAATAAAGGGGGTTAAAAATTTTTAAAAAAAAAAAAAGAAAAGAAAAGTTTTTTAATAATTTCCCTTTTGGGGAAAAGAAAATTTTTTTTTAGTTACTTTTATCAAATATAAAAAAAATATAAATATTGTTACGAATTTTGTGTAAAAAATTTTTAAATTGTATTTAAGTGTTTAATGCATTTATATTATTATTTTTTTGATTTCAATTTTGTGCACCACAACAATCCCCCTACGTTTAATGGCGATTCAATGAGAACTTGGCGAAATCTTGGGGTAGAGCAGGGGGTTTTGGGGACCATTTTGGGGGCCCCCTGGGAAATTCGAAAGTAGTGGATCTCTCCACAGTGTCACGTTAAGACAGGCGAAAATTTCTGGGGAATTTCGTCGCGTTATAAAGATGCTCCCGGTACGGCGATAGTCTTAATTAAACCAGCGAGTAGTGGGATTGTTTTATGCGATTAGTTTGGCTGTGCTTTGAATAATCTTTGCTTACGTGTATTTTAAACACTGATGATTGTGTTTGATTGCTGTTAAAAGGTGTGAAGACCTTGGGATTTTTTACCCTGGGGAAATTCCGCGGGAATCCTTTTTAAAAAGGTTGGATTTTTGATAATAAATTCGCATCGCTTTTAAAAGAACTGTTTATGTTTTTTGTAATCAAAAAAGAAAATGCTTAAAATCAAAAAATAAAAAAAATTGTTTTAATAATTGTTTTTTAATAAAATTTTTTTGGATAAAATCCTGGGGCCCTCGGATCTCTCAATATGTATAAAACATAGGCCCTAAAGATATTATGAAAATTTAAATTTTTTATTAACTATCTTTAAAAAAATATGGTATTGCCATCCAAAACAATCGTGTATATAAAATTTCAGTTCCCCTGAATGCTTTAAAAACTCAAGAAAAAAAAAAAATTTTAAAATTTTTGGCCCAAGTCCAAAAAATGAAGAACGTGACTGTATCTGAAACTTTAAATAATTAGTTTCAGCAAATTAAAATTTTTTAATTAATTATAATTGAATTATCGTATTGTCCCCCAAAATAATTGTGTATAAAAAAATCCCCACCCCAAATAAGCTTTAAAATTTGGGGAAAAAATTTTAAAGGGTTTTACTTGTCCCAAAAAGGTCGCTAAACCCCTTCCCCCAAACGATTCCGGGGCTGTAGCGATCTTTCCAACCCCAGGGTTCTGAATGAACAGAGATTTGCCTTCCCCACCGCCACGGGGCAATCATTCTTCCAACCCCAAATTGCGTAAAAATGGGGTGCTGTTTTAATGTTTTAAGACGATTAACGTTTCAAGCTATTAATTTCACAACTGTATCCTTATTCATTTATTTTCAAATTGAAATACATAAAACAAAAAATATATAAGAACGGTTTTATTTTTTTTTTATATTTTACCTGTTAGTATCAAGTGTAATTATATTCTGAAAAGTAGTAACAAATAATAAATATGTATTGTAACTATACTATAATCTAAACTTTTACAAATAATATATCTAATGTTTTTAATGTTCTAATGTTAATGTTAATGTTTATATTCTACAGCTTTTGTAGCATATAACAACTAGTTTTTTGATTATGTACTTAAAAATGGTTTTCTAATATATTAATGACTAAACAAATTTACATGCCATTTACATTTTGTTTGTTTCATATAACAAAATTTGAGATCTATGTAGTAATAAAATGGAATCTTTTTAAAAAATTAAAATTATCGACAATATTGGTGTTTTATTTTATTGTATCATTCTTATAAATATTTAATTTTTTTCTTTCCCAAAACTAAATAAATTCTTATGAAATTGATCTCTGAAGCTATTTCAAACATCCTTCAGAATATTCCCTTCCCTCCCCCTAAAAAAGCACATTTTGCTTTAAAGTATTAAAAAGTAAAGAATAAAGTTTTCAAATTTCTAAAATTGAATAAAATAATACATGCAAAATTAATTTTATTATTTGCGCAAAATTAGCAGGGATAAAATACAGTCTACACACTCGGCGACAAGAACGAGAGTTAGTTTACATAATGAAAAAGAATACAATGAATACCAAAAAAATATAAGCGCCATCTATTGGCATAAAAACAAACTCATGCTAACCCTCATAAGAAAATCATTATCTTCAAACACCTGAAATCTCTCTCTCTCTCTCTGTTTCTTTAATAGAAATTTATGTGATATAATCACTAACAACGTAAATAACAATACAAATCACCACTCTATTTGTTTGAATTCACTTTTTCCTTAAAAAATAGCTCTCGGCTGCTGGTGAATGAGTGAAGAAAATCTGACCTGCCGAATCACGCGTGAATGAGAATGACGGCGGGTTGAACCGGTTTCGGTTGGTGTGAATGCGGAAGCGAATCATGACTTATTTGAGCGGGAAATAACGAAACCGAATCCTGGTCCATCAGGCAAGTTTGATGGTGAATAAATCGGAGTTGTTTGGTATGAAGGGAGCCTAAGTCGCCAAAAATGATGCCAATGTAGCTGCATCTGTAAATAATTAGTTTTAATCAATTAATTTTATTAATTATAGTTAAATTACCTTATTGTCATCCCAAATAATTGTGTGTATAAAATATCAACTGAGCGCTTTAAAATGTTTTTTATTAACGATTGAAAATATGAACAAGATATAGGGAGATTGTGATCTAATAGTAGGAATTGAAAAACAATTGAAAGGAAAATATAAAATTATATTACAAAAATTTAGTAAATGTTTTGTTTTTTTCAAAAAAAAAAAAAACGAAAATTTTCGCACTATAAATTTCTTTAAGCTCTTGTGAATTATTTTATTGTACAGTGGGTGATAGGTTAACGAACAGATCGGTTAACGAACAAATCGGTTAACGAACACTTTCAGGAAAGATTTTTGTGTTCGGATAACGAACACTTTCAGGAAAGATTTTTGTGTTCGGATAACGAACACTTTCAAGAAAGATTTTTTGTGTTTGGACAACGAACACATATTCGGATAATGAACAAAACGAATTCTAACAAACACTTCTCGGGAGAATTCACTGAAAGGAGAATTGTTTAAAGCATGCTTACTATTGATAATTACTAAATGAAACATGAATTAACAATGAATTTAAAGGTCATTCAATAATTATTATTATGACTAAAATCAATACACACTTGAATACTAGAATTTCAATATGAATATCAATATTTTCTGACAGCTGATAAGTTATGGGCGAGTGGACATGGCAAATAAATTAAGCAAATTCTTACTTTTTTCAAACAGTGCAGATTATCAAATATAAAGGTGCTGATGTGACGCACTACCGCCGTAAAAATACGTGAAATATGAGAAACGGGCTATAAATCGTTTTTCATCTCTCCTGAATTATTTTGCTTACCTATTAAACTTCAAAGTTCTATTGAAAAAAAAATTCCAATAGAATATTCATACAAATTAGACCATCAGTTTCGGGTTTGATTTCATTTTCTTAGGGTCTCCAGAATGAATTAATCGATTTCACATAGAAGTCTACGGTGAATCGATGATCGGTTAACGAACAATTCGGATAGCGAACATAGTCTTGGAACGGATTATGTTCGTAAATCGATCACCCACTGTATTGATTATTTTTAAATATATTCGTATATACATATATATGTAAATAAAATGCACTCTAATAAGCCTAATTCTGTTGAATTCTTGATTTTTCTTTTGCAATACCCTTTAGCACGAAAAAATATTTCAGCCGCTTCATTTTCGTGTTAAGCGATTTTCACTGTACATAAATACCATTGAAAAATAAAACAAATGACCTGACCTTTTATTTAATTTCTTTCAGTGTCATTTTCATGGATTAATCGCACTATATTTAATCGTCCATATAATGAACTGCTACTTGATGTTTTACGCTTCATCGTAAAGTTCATAAATCTGAAAGAGGAGAAAGAGCGAGAAAATATGATTATCCCGAATAAGAAAAATAAACGGGAGGAAATGGGAATTATATCAGAGGCTTAAAAAGACTTTATTAGCAGATAGGTCTCAAAAAATGGGACATTTAAAAAAATGAGTTGTCATTTGCTTTATTTATCCAAATGAAAATAAAAATGAACGGTTGTGAGATAATCTATTTCGAAATGAATTGTGCATAGTTTTATCTTCAGAATTTTTTTTTTTTAATATTTCACTTTTTTCAGAACATTTTTTAAAAATTTCTTTATGTTTTCTTGGTATCTTTTAGACAAATTATTCGTTTTATTTAAAAGTACCAAATGGTCTTCAAATAAAGATTTTTATTTTTATTTCTTATTATTTCTTAATTGATTTCAAGCTGTGATGTAAAATTCACTTTTTTTTAAAAAATTGTTTCTTAAAGTAATATCTCAGTTGTGATTTAAAATTTTTGTGAAGGATATTAACTTAATTTGACATTTAGAATTTTTTCACGTGTATCATTCGTCAAAAAATACTGTGGTTTTTTCTTTGTTTTTATACATTTTTCTTATTTGCAATTACACAGCAAAGATGACTAAGTTTCAAAATTTAAATTTAAGAACACACATTTTGGAGATGATTGACTCTCTTTTAAAAATAAGTCTTAATATGAAATGTCACAACTAGTTAGTTTGAAAACTTTTTATTTCAAAATGAATATGTAAGATTAGTTTTTAAAGTGTCACAAAACTTTATCTTAGGAATGAAAAGCATCCAAGTCTAGAAAGTTGGATGCAGTTATTGTTGAGTCCATGCTAAATATATATATTATTTAACAAATTATTTATACATTAACTGCAACCTCAAAACCAGTTCCGTTAAAAAATTTTTAATGTGTGCTTTTTTGTATAAACACAGTTGGTTTATTTTACTGTTTTTGAAACACTATTGATTCCATTACCGATATGCTTTTGAAATCAATCTTTTGTGTTATAAACCATTATTTCCTTTCATAAGAAAAAAGATTCACCAATAATAATGAATTATGTTGTACTATCGAATATATTTTTCATTTGTCAAAATTATCGATAATTCTTTTGAGAGCTGAAGCATAAATAAATCTCATAATACTGGTATTACTAATTTAAGCTATGGATAATACAATAGTTAAAAAAATATTAGGTAAAGTAGCCAAAGTTAGAGTACTTTTAACAACTTCCTCAATTGTAACCAAATTTAATGTGATTGGCTAATGGCTCAAACCGACATTAAATCATGATTCTAATGGATCGATTAATTGATTAACACAGTTAATTAATTTCCAAAAATTTAAGTTTCTCATTACTTATGTTGGATTTTATTCAGGAATGAGTAGAAGATGATATAAATAGTTCCGAATTTTATACAAATTCCATCTCGAGTTTTAAATAACTCTGGCGGGGAAAAAATCATTTGGGAGAAAAAAATTTCTTCATGCAAATGATTGAGAGGTAATTTTTTTCCGTTTTCAAACATGATGTGGTAAGTGAATCGATAAATAAATCCATGTTTTTAAAAATTATGGTATTTTACAGTTGACTGTAATAATCAGTATTTTTAATAGAATTATTTTATTGGAATTTTAATGTTAGTGAGAATTATAAAATACTTATATATTGTTTGAAATAAGTAATCTTGTGGAAACTATTGAGAGTGAAATACTTCATATCGTTGTTCTATACTCCATACTAAAATTAAAATATATATTTTTAAAACTTCACAGATAAAAAAAAAGTTAGATGAAAAATTTTAGGGAATTCGGAATATTAACTTTATTAATGAAAAATGTCCTAAAGAGTTTTGAAACTATGTTAATTAGAGCTAAAAATTATTAATATATTTAAATTAAAATGTTGCTCAAATTCAGTTATTAAAAGTGTTATCAATTTTAAACTCGCTAGGATAATTGAGAAATTTTTTAGAAGGTTTCAAATTCGAAAGGGATGAACAATATTATCGACGCTGCTGAGATAATGTACTATACATTTAAAAACAATATAGTATATATATACAGTCGAACCTCAATATTGCGAATTTTTCTATATAGTGAACATTTTCTAGGAAATGTGAAATGCATGTTCTATATAACGAACTTTTTCTTTTGTGATTCAATTTTTGCTTTTCCTCTTTTTAAAGAATTTCTGAAAAAGTTTCAAGTTATTCTCTCTTTAACAGATTTTACGGCGATCATAAATCTTGAATTGGTTTTATAAGGTGTCTAACTCACCGAGAGCAATAGAGTTCTGGACGTTTCATCCAAGAAGTTCAACCATTAACCCCCATTGCCTAATTCACTAGAACCATCTTCGATATCCTCTTTCACCCTCAGTGAAGTTATCCCTAGTCCCCGTGTTCTAATTATAAAATAATGTATGTTTAATATTATTTGTATGCTTTAAATTATAAAATGTTCTTGAAATTGATTAATTTTAGTAAAAAATTTTCTTAATATTGAAAATAATAATGAATTTCATTTTTCTTGTTTTCCTTCCAGTTTTTCTTTCTTTCTTTTTTCTTTCTTTTTGGATGAGTAAAATACATTAAATAAACATATATTAATTTAAAAATAGGTGTGAATAATTACTTCTTTTAATATATAGTGTTCGTGAATTTAAAATTTGTTTTATGTGTTTATAAAGTATATTAAAAATGAACCTCTATGTAACGAATTTTCCAAACAAGAAATTTTTTCCGGGATTTAGTGACTTCGTTATATAGAGGTCCGACTGTATGTATATATGTGTGTGTGTGTATACGTATACATTGCTTTTATTTCGTCTTTTTTACGCGATTTTCAAATAACACGGTACACGAATTTAGCGATTTTTTTATTTTGATATGAATTTTTTGTTTTAGCACGAAATAATATTGGTCAAGAGTTGAAAAGTGTTTATTTAACAAATATGGTAATACTATGGTGCCATTTTTTTAAAATATAGGGTTAATATTCAGGGGATCGATAGTACTACCTATTTGTTTAGGAAGTACAAGGATTCACCCTCTCCAGGTGTTTCCCCCTGGACAGCATTTTTCCATTGTAAATCCTGACTAGTTTATTTCATCATTTCACTGAAACATTTCAGGGATTTTATAAAATAACTTACTTTCACCAGGGAAAGGATTTTGAAAGAGACGTTACTTTAACATCTCCCATCAACTGATCATATCCCTTAGGGATTTGATGAAATTCCTAATTTCGTCATTTCCCTGCGACATATATATATATATAATAATATAATTATAATATTTCTGGTTTGTGAATATTATACGATGCTTATTTTATATAGTATATATATATATATATATATATATATATATATATGGGTAACTAATTTTAAATATATAGTAATATATAGTATATAATAGTATATATATATATATTATATATATATATATATATATACTATATATGTATATAGTATATATAGAGAGAGGATGTTCTTTAACTATATATCAATATATATATATATAGGTTTTTTTGCCATTCAAACCTCTGACCAGGCCACGATTAGCTATGTGGACGTCAAAACTCGTGACAGGTCTCTCACTGAATTGTATAATATCAATTAACAGAACATCATGTAGAGAATGACGATGAGATATTACATCTATCAGTCTCGTCCTTCCGTTAAGTGGAGTTGGGAAGGATGTCCTCGTACTTTTCTGCGGTTCAAAATTACGAGGTTTTTCGCCAAAAGCCCTCGTGTTTCTTTAAAGTGCGACGCTAAATTAAATCTCTCACTCGCAAGTATATATAATATCAGATTACAAAATCATGGGAGTCAAGTTTATATTAACAGTTTTTCGTTAAAGCAACTGGAGGGATATTGATGACTTACCTCGTAAATCTGAGCTTCAGTCAAGTGACGAGTAAGACACCTGAGCTTACACAGTCAGCAAATAATACACAGTTCTTGATTATTTGATGTTTAAAATACATTTAAAATTAATGTAAAAGTAATAAACGAAGGTAAACAAAATAAGAGAAAAAAAATGTAAGTGTTTTTGCAAAAATTTTTATTTAAAAAACAACTTTATTTGTCATGCATGAGGAAGTAAGTTCATCGACGGTCTCTGTTTGTTTATCTTCTGCATTAAATTGCAATAAAAATTAAGTTTTAAACTTTAATAATACTTTGTGTAATTTTCAAACTCAATTATCAGGTAAATTTAATATTTACCATATAAATATTATTTCCCTTTATCTCATCATTTAATTTATGCCAGCATTTAGTTATAACTGTTTAAAGTTATTTCTGTTTCTTTTAAGTTAAAATTAGTTATCAATGTGTCGCTTCTTATTTGTGAAGTGTTTACGTGTTAATGTTCTCTTTTGATACAGGAAAGGAACTTGGATTGATATAAGGTAACTATTTTCAAATGTAGAATTCGTTAATAAATCCATTTAAGCTAGCTCTGTACTTGATAAAAGCATTGAAATGAGAAAATTTAGTTAAATTTCCTCCAAGATAAACGTAAAGAAATGAATTTATCTGTGAAATAATATATAAAAGGTTATGGATTATTTTTAATGCGGTTTTAAATGTAAATGAGGGAATTAGAGTGTATAAATACTTGTTTTCAAGTTGAAGTGTTTAAAATATTTTATGTATTATTGTGTCAATTCTTTTTTATTTTTAAAATGTTTATTTGTATGCAAAAATGGTAGAAATCATTTATTATATTGATTATGTAGGCGGGATATTTTCTTCCATTAAGGTATCCAACTACGTTCGGAACCATGACTTTAAAAATCGCATTAATGTACAATTTTCATGATATTTAAGGTCACTTAGATTAGAATACATGTATAAAATGGTTTTAAGGTCATTATGACAAAAAAAATTATTTAAATACAATATTTTGGCAAAAAAATTAACTTAGAATAACCTTTTTTCCAAATGTTCTCCTTTTGTAAAAAATTCTTCTATTGTATTAATTCCTTGCCTGTATATAGCTCAGACCTCTGTACAGATGCTCAACTATGAATTGTGAAAAATTCAAATTATTTTCAGAGTTACAACCATTTTAAATAATTATCGGCGTTTTTCTCTTAAATTTCTCGTCTCTGTTGTCGTAAAACATGGATAAACTCACTTCTAAGTTATATATTTCAAAAATTCTAGTTGAGTCTCTATACAGAGGTCTGAGCTGAATACAGGCAAAATATTAATACAATAGAAGCATTTTTTACAAAAGGAGAACATTTGGAAAAAAGGTACAATTAAAGGTACAAGTTAATTTTTGCCAAAATATTCTATTTAAATATTTTTTTTTGTCATAATGTCCTTAAAACAATTTTATACATGTATTCTAATCTAAGTGACACTAAATATCATAAATATTATCCATTTACACGCTTTTGCAAAATCACGGTTCTTAACGTAGTCTTGATACCTTAAATAAATAGTTTGGAAAAACTGTAGAAATTAGCACGTGTTTTTTATAAACAGGTTAAAACGCATTCATTTATTTTAATAAAAACAGGGAGAGGGGACCCCTGTTTGCCTGAGAGTGGACCCATCAACATAGTACAAATTTTTCAACTGTTCATACTCATTGCTCAAACTGTAAATCTGTAATTTACATTCATTATATAGTTCTATTTTTTTCAATATTTTGTAAGCAGAAAAAATTAAATTTAATGTCTTCTATCCTCACATTTTAATTTATATTCAATTTAACGCCTCTTTAAAAATAATGTTCCTAATCACTTTTTCCTTTAAATTTCCTCTAGAGTCGTATTCACTCTTCGGATAATCTCTAAAATCTACTTCTTTTCTGTCTGTGAAGTCATTTTTTGTCGAAAGATAGCAGCCACTAGTCTTTATATAAGTCTTGTAAGAACACAGACTATACTCTTGATTTTGGTTTTATTTTGAATTTCATACGAAGTTCTATATTTTTCTGCATATGGATTTTTATACATAACTGGATGTAAAACTTGCAATACATCGTTACATTTAACTGTTTTTGCACTTTCATGTAATTCCTCACCATCATCATAAATGTAAATATGTCTAGACTGCAGTTATGTATAAATAAATTTATTATAACATCACAAATTTTTTTTTTATATATAGAGATATTTAGTATCTATTAGTTTCTGTCATTAAATAAATATTTCAATGAAGTATTATGCATGAAAGACAGTTCTAGATGTTCTACACTAATAGTTTTCAAACTAACTGTGTCCATGGACTCCTTTGAATACCAAAATTTTGGCCATGTACTCCTAAGGAAAACTGTAAATTTATTTTTGATGTCCTGAAAATGGTAAATGAAAATGATATTGATAAGTCTTATGTAGCAAGACTATTATAAATGGACTTAACCAGAAGTATAACTTTGGTTAATAGATGGACTCAATTCATGTCGTCACTTGATAAAGACAGACACGTGCTCTCCATTGAATTCAAAACAGACATACATCTAACTGTACTTGTTCTATTTGTAAAACTTCGATAATATTTCAAATTTTATAATTGGGTAAAAATGTTCAAATGTTATAACAAATTTCTTCTAAAATTTTAAAATTAAAAAAAAAAATATCTTATTCTATGCATGAAATTTTTTATAAAATTAATTTTTTCTACCTATATGCATAATCAAATTTTGAGTTCAGAATTACTTATTTTTCCGTAATCTTACACTTTTGTGTACATATTTAAGGTTTCGTACTAAAATTTATTTAAGGATAAATTATTAACCGTGATGATAAACTCCCTGAAATTTCAGAGAATTTCCAGATACATAATAAGAAACTCAGATGCACAAATTAACGGTATTTAATAACAATATAAAACCCTCATCTTAGTTTTATAACGTATGCAAGTAAAAATAAAACAAAAAAGGTCGAAAGAAACATTTATATGATCTATTAGGTGTATAAAAAATGAGTTTCTTCTCTATTACCCAGTTGCTTATCTCTCACAAATTAATTACGATCGTTTGTTACAAAATAGTGAATATGTAGGTATTGTTGACAGGAGCAGTACGTACTACGGAAGGAGAATCATTTTTAATATGTGTTTACGAACCTGTTATGCTTCTCACTGTTATATTAGAAGCACCGCTACATATAAATAAGATTTTTAGTAATAAACAAGGCCTAATAAACATGATTCGTGAGGTTACCGAATAGTTGAGAGTTTTCAGAGAGCAAGGCTTTTGTGTGTGATGTGAGTCCTTCCATTCTACTATTTAATTTTAAAATCAACCTAAATTTAATAAAATACATTTAATAAATACCTTGTGTATAAACGATTAAATAGCAATATTGTTTTTCGAATGGGGCTGCGGATTGATATTTTTATCGTTACAGATCTAGTACATTTCCCGAGAGCTGGTAGCTCGTTTTAGTGAGGCATCATATAGAAGGCTTTCTAATCACCGCAAGTAATTTTGACTCCCAGGAGAGGCACCTGAGATCTGACGATGCGAAATAGTATTAAGAATTTAATTTTGCTGAGAACACCCACTGCTTTTGCTGAGAAACTCAAGGGATATTTTCTTCCACATAATCTTACGACATGGACACTGTCGATTTTTTTCATCATGTAAATCCAATAATTGGGCTTTGTCGAATCCGCAATCTTTGGTGTGCAATACCAGAACCTAACCAAGCACGCCAAGAAAAAATATTAATATTCCTTTTGTAAATTTTAATTTACGATCGGTAAATACTGCATAAGTTGTATATGTAATATTAAGGTATTCGACTACCCTAAAATCGTGAATTTTTCATGAAAAGACAAATTGTTTCATGATTTTATTTTATAGGTCATTTTATAAGCTTTGTAAAAATACCAAGTTTTTTTAGTTTCCATTCACTAGAACAAAAACTACAAATTTTTTAGTAAAAGCAAATGCCATAACTTTACATAAGATGTCAAACTTTAAAATGCGTTTTAATCGAAATGTATTTTTTGAAAAGCTCAAAAGGGGACAGCGATTGCTCAAAAAGTTTTTAAAATAGTTTGCTGAAATTTTTTGTGTATGTTCTGTATAACGGTAGAAGTGTTTTTACTTTCAGATTTATCAATCTCTGTTTTATTAAAAAATTTACAGTCCCTTATGTGAATATAATCACTGTTTTTTTAAGTCATTTCATATAAAAAAATAAGATAAAGTGCTCTAGTTTTAGTAAAAATTAAAATGTTTTTTATCCTGATGGTCATTTCAGAAATAAATACCAAAGTAACACATAAAAATTGAAAACTTGAGAGTTCGTTCATAAACCTTTTGTGCAGAGTGGTCCCCGTTTATGTAATTTTTTGTGTTGTGTGTTTTTTTTTCCTTTTTTAGTAATAATATAATACATTTTTCTTTTCTTATTTTAGAATTTTTTCTTCAAATGTACTAAATAAATCTAAAAACCACAAAAAATTTTTCATATCCCCATTCTTTTTTTTTAAATGTTACTGCAAGCAGTCGGATACCTTAAGTTATATATTCTTAATATTTGTTATTTTTATCATTCTTCTTTCTTATATTTTATTTCATGAAGAAATCTAGCAAGCTTTGTATTATTTTCTTTTTGATTATTTAATCCAGTAAACATAATGAGGCAACCAAAATTTTTTTATTCTTTAACAACTTTTGTCTTTAAGAAAAAATTTGAATATTTCTTCAAGCATTGTTGAGTTATTTGGGTCATATCACAAAATAATAATTTGCACTCTCATCTATTTTTGTGTGACAAATCTCTTCATCTAATCCTTTTTTGGTGACATACGAAGATAGAAATATTGTGTTTCACTGTTTGTACAGATCACTTAAATCTCACTTTAATGATGACATTTTGACATGTTTCTGAAGGCTGTGTACACATCGTTTCTTGATTCTTGGTAAGATTTGCAATCAGCAACGACACCAATTTTTCTAATTTTTTTTTCAATGCGAATTGCAAATTATTACCTTCTCTTCTATGCAGAGTACTTAGAACCATTTCTAAGTCGTTAGAATTGAGTAATCATGTTATTGTATAATTTTTCGTTTTTCTACTTTCAACTACGTGATATTCTTGTTGAAACAAATTTAATTGGAATCGATTTGATGTGGAAATAAACTGAAACTGTGTTGTTACAAACAGTTACACTCCAAATTTGCCGAAAATAAGTTGCATTTAAAATTCATAAATTCCCTTGTAAGATTCAAATAATAACATTATTATTTAAACTGGAGAAAAACCTATATGAAAATAAATGGATATAATTTATGAAGTTTATTAAAAAATTAGCATTTATAAAATTTAGTTTGAATTCAGTATTGTGTGTTATTTAAAACTTATTTAGATATAACCATTGACGTTCTAAATATGTTTCAGAAAAATAACTATTTCTTCTGCAGAAGATGAACATATTTAGGGATCCTTATTTAATAGAACTCGTATGTTCCTTAGTCAGAACTGTAAGCCTTTGAAATGCCACGACATAAGAGGTGTATATACCCAAATCAATGTGTTCAGATAAAATATAATAATAAAGAATAAAGCTTTCATTGTAAAAACATAAATTTAAAAAATTAGGATTTAAAAAATATTATCTTTGATGGATTCTATAAACAACCATTTAATTCATTAATTCGAACATATTTTTTTATAAATTTTGTTTATTTATCGACATAGAATCTAATTGTTATTTCAATATTATTTAGAGAAATGCATTTTTTTCGTGCAGTTTAGTTAGAAAACGTTAAATTGTATCATCGTCAAATTATTTCATTGCACTCTGGCCTTCAAAAGTTAAGATACTGTAACGGCGTGGCACATATTGCACTAGAAGGCTCGACGAAGTAGCACACGATAGACTAAAAAGAGGGCGCTGCTGTGAACTGATTTGGGCCATTGAGCGGGAAGGAGAGAAGAAGGAGTCTCGAACGTGAAAATGGAGGACGATGCCTGTAGTTCCTATGCGATTTGTAATTGTAAATAGAGTTTTAGATATAGTGATGCGTTTTGAAGAAAAAATAAAAACGGTAAATCTGGTTAATTTGAGTGATGATCAATTCAACTACAAGACGATCTTGCAGTACATTAACTTTTCGAAGCTCGTCATTAAAAAATGTCAGCAACAATGCATTTCATTATTTATATGAATGATAATTATGTATATTTACAAAAAAAAGGGGGAAACGATAGTCATAACTTTTATTTAAAGAAACAGATATTTAAGTAGAAATTAAATAAAATGTGCAAAAAACGAAATTTATTTAGCTTGGTATGTATGTAATGTGAATAGTTGCTGGTTTTCAATAGTTGCAAGTAATTTCGTTTACATTATCCTGGAAAGCCTAGAAATGCTCTTGGAGAAATTATTTACTCGATTCATTTAGGTAGCAGGCATTGAGGATGAGAATGGAAAAGGGTTTGACACAAGCTGATGCTGATAGATTTTTAATTAGCTCCCAATATAGTCAATAGGAATTTAAAATTATGTGTCAAAAGATATACGTTTCCATGTC
Source organism: Trichonephila inaurata madagascariensis (assembly GCA_019973955.1). NCBI lineage: Eukaryota > Metazoa > Arthropoda > Arachnida > Araneae > Nephilidae > Trichonephila > Trichonephila inaurata. Next base: position 190,373 of record BMAV01010000.1, read on the forward strand.
AATTGTGAGTTACAACACCTGTGGGAGGCTGTTTTCTAGTTTTTCAGGCTGAAAGAAAAGAAGCAAAACAATACTCTGCTCGTTGCAGATCAAGTTTCTTCGCTACAATGACGCAGAATGCCTTCACAATACTAGTCTCTAAGCAAAACGACCGGTTATGTGTGTTCTCATGAGCCATCGACAGAGATGGTTATCTTTATTTTGGGCAAAAGAACATGTTTCCTAGGCCATACAGCAGTAACTTCTATACTCTTCACAGATGCGTCAAGGTTTACACTGAAGAGCAAATCAGGGTCTCTGCTGATCTGGAAGGAACAGTGCACTAGATACAACCAATCCAGAAATGTTGAAAGACATAATTACAGAGGTGGTGGGATCATGGTTTGGGCAGAGATCTCCCTCGTTGGTCACATTGACCTGTATGTGATCTATGGAGAAATTCTGACCGAAGTGAGATATCAGGCTCAGATGCTTGATCGATAAGTTCACCATTACACCACTGCTATTGGTAAATAATTCATCTTGATGGATGACAATGCCGGGAATCATATGGGTGTGCTCGTTGAGGATTATCTTTGAAATCATAGTTTCGAACGAATGAAATGGCCAGCTTAATCTCCAGTCCTGAATCCAATATAGCACATTCGGGTCAACCTTGGTAGATACTTTAATGTTTTAAGACCGACTGCAAGGTTCTTACATGAGTTAGAACAATGGCTCCATATTTGATCCTCGCTTCCCATTTCGGTATCCGATAACTGAATTGGAAGCATGGAAATGTTGATGCCACCAATGCATTGTAATTAGGAGTGGACAAATTTTTTTATTACAACCCATTTTTTGGAATGTTTCCATCTTTCCTCATAAATCTATGATATTTTTCTTCATCCAATGATCAATTTTTTTTTTAGTAGGGGTATTTTTGTTGTAAAGTATGCTTGTGTTAAATGTATGCCAATCTTTGTGTCACATTCAATAGAAAACTGTTTTGTGCAAATTTCATCCAAATTTCGTGTTTCTATGTTGATTCATTTTTTAAAGTAAACTCATTAAACAGGTTGTACCTTAACATTTGGAAGGTAGTGTAAAATAAATACTTATTGACCTATCCCCTATATAAGGCATAATTTTAGATTCTTATATTTTTGATCCCGTTTGCCAACTGGGTGTGTAGTTGGTTTACCGCTGCCTTGTACGCCATGTTTACGGGTTCGCCCCCAGCCCAGTTGGTAGTTTTCATGATGGAAAAAAATCAACAACGTCCATTTCGTATGATTATGTGGTATGTAAAAGTTCCCTTGCGTGCCTATTTGCCTTGGGTCCTCTCAGCAAATTTAAATTTTTTCTGTTTCGTATCATCAGAGCTCGGGTTCCTCTCTGTGGGGAGGAAACTGGGAGTCAAAATTACATTGCGGCTATAAATATTCCACCTATATGCTGTCGCACTAAAAAGTGATACGAGCTCCCAAGGGATGTAATAGATCTGCAATGGCAAAAACCAAACCGCAGTGCCGTCGGAAATTCAAAAAAACAAACATATATGAGCCGTATCTTTTATTTACTTCCATTTTTATATTTCAGTGTATATTTTGCTATTACGTCGGATTGTGATATGATTCGTAAATATTTCCATGTGTGTAATCGTCCATACAGTGAAATATGTAATGAAGGAACCCTTAAGGCTTTTTTCTCCATATATACGAGAGCGTGAACTTGACGCTGAGCACATTTTCAAACAGAAAAAACGTCTTAATTTTTATAAAAATTTGTAACACTGTAACTCCTGCATTTGTCTATAATATAGTGTTTTTAAAATTTAAAATATTTCATAAATAATTAGTTTTTCCTTTTACATGTAAAGGAATTGCTCATTTAGCATTACGGTATAGGGAAAAAAAATGCGAAACACCTTTTATATAAAAGAAAAAATGTGTCAACTCGGATAAAAATGAGTAGTATGATAAAATAAGTGATTCTTTACAGGATAGGGAAGCCAGAATATAATATTAATGTTTGTGAGTACTTTTATATCAGGAAAAAATATTCCGAATTTGGCCCCTATTCTTTAACATTAGCCGAAGACAGCCTTAAGAGAATTACTTTAACCAATACTGAATTCTGTGACTGACTAATAATCTAATACAGATGTGTAATTTTTACGTATTCTTCATGTATATATAAACATTTATTATGTTGCCAATATATATATTTCGATTTATTTTGTGATTACAGTATTAAAAGTTTTGTTTGATTTAAATTACACATTTATGTCTTCATTTTTACGTTATATTCACAATGAAACTGTGTACAATTTACTGCTTTTTCACTCACTTTGCTGTTTGCTTCTTGGCGACTAATAAATTTAAATAATTCTCCTAAAGCTCAGGTGTCGTTCTCGTCACGGCCGCGGTAGCCGAGTGGTATAGGTATCGGACCGTGGCTTGCCTTCTCACGAGTTCGATGTCAGTACCACTAAATACCCGTGTAGGGCAGCGATGCACGTTAAATCTGTCGAGAGCTGAAACGTCCTCCCGTTGGTGTGGTGTGGTAGTTTGGAGAGGGGGTGGCAGCTCAGGTGTCGTCCACGTCACTTGACCATGGTTCAAAATTACGTGGTCCGTCGCCAAAAGCCCTCGTGTAACTGAACAGTGCGACGTTAATATTCAATCAATCAGTCGTTCTCGTCACATGACCGTGGTTCAAAATTACGAGGTCTGTCGCCAAAATCCCTCGAGTAGCTGAAAGTGCGGAGTTAGTATTCACTCACTCAAAATGAAAAATAATTATACTACCAGTTGTTTAAAGCATATTATAAAAACATATTTCTAAAGATGAATTGAGCAGTCTCTTTAAATTTTATAATTTTTAACTTATTTAAATGCAATTAAAATATTATATTTCTTTCTCTTTTTTTATTAAGTAATCATTTCCAGTCTTAATTCCTGTAGATTACGATTAAAAATGAGTTTATAATTAGAAATTAAGATACAAGTAAAATATTTAAGTTATATAGAAACTTTTCCGAAGGGAAAATCTATATTAATGTGTAAATGTGAAGACATAATAGGATATTTACGATAGCTATTGAATGCTGACTTAACTATTTAAGTGTGTAAAGGAATCCATTCGTAAATCATACATATATTTAAATGTTTAGATGCTAAAGAGTATAAATTAAATCAGTATGAGCCATGTATTTGTCTCTTGATTGCGCTAAACATCTCTGTGTGATGAGGTAGATGCAAATGAAATCTGTCAGGGTTCACATAATGACATCGAGTAAATCTAAACAATGGGTGGAAAAACTCAAATATCGCTTTTGTCACCTGATTGTGATTCCAAATTATGAGTTGTATTTGCTGTGATTTGTGTCTCTTTGGATAGAAGCAGGAAGACATAATATGATAAGCACATAAAATCGAATTAGTAGTCTTTATGTGTTGTTCAGTATCCTTAATAACATAGTCTACTTCTTAGAATTTGGGAAATGTAAAAAATTGATCCCGTTTTATTTAAATTTTTTTAATATGTACTGATAATTTCAAAAAACTTTTTTTCATTTTTATTTTTTTTTATTGTCGTTCTGTGTAACGAGATGTTTAAAGGTAATGGACTAAATTTGCTCTTCTGCTTGTGTGCAAAATTTAGGTAGAATTTGTAATTTATAAATAGGTGAAGATGTTCTCAAATGCCTGGATTCTTCAAAAAGGTTTTCAAAATAATAATAAAAAAAATCTTAAATTACGCAAGTACTTTTAAATCTAGTGTATTTAGCTTACTTATGGATTATTTTTTTACAAATATGCTTTTAAAAAAAATTTCAAAAAGCGGGCCCGCTAAATTTCATGAATTGCTCCCTTTTATGGTTTTGACGCTACTAAACTTCTGAAATGTTTAAACACACGTGATCAGTAATTGACTTAGTCACATGAATATGTCCATTGTGTTGGAAAATTTCTTCACCTGATTTTTTTTTGCCGACGGTAGCCCTAGTGGTCGGTAACGGACTTGGCCCACGTGTTTTGAGTTCGACCAGTACCAGAAGACCCTCCTGTACAGGAGCGATCCATTAAAGGTCAAAAAAACCCTCCTTCCGTTGGTGTGGTAGGGGAGGGTGGGGGAAAAACATTTTTGAAAAAGCACGCTTTTTTACCGCTTACGACACATAGGAAACCAGGGTTGCAGTATTGTGCCGTAGATACATTTATACTGTTCGAATTAGGGGAAAAACATATTTTTTTTTTCTGTTGGTTTGTGATTACAAATAGTTTAACTGCAACAAATCGGTTATATCTGCCTCGAGGTTGTGTGACGGATCGACTTTGACTATAATTTACTCATTTGACTGGTTTTAGTGTATCATTAGCTGAGTTGTGGTCATTTCAGTGTGGCAGCTGATGGTTATAATTTTTTCTTCTGTGTAACACGTATTACTTTGCTTGTCCAAAGATGGATGTTATTCCGAGGAAGCGTTTTAAAAGTAATCGCTCTTAACGAACACACTTCTATGACTGTGAGAGGTATAGCATCGGCAGTTGGTGTGGTAAATCAAGTTTTTCAAAAATTTTAAGATTATTTCAAGATTCTATAACTTGCTCTTCAAAAGTAAAGGAAAATGTGGGTGCAAGCGGAAAACTACTTCAAGAACTGATAAAATTCTAATGAGAAATTGCAAAATAAATCCAAGGAAGACAAGCGCAGACTTTCGAAACGATTTATTGGATCATAGTGTTGAAGTGAGTACCTTAATTGTACGGGAAAAGCTTCTGGAAGTTGATCGTAAGGCAACAAGCTCGAGGAAAAACAATTTCTAACTGAGAAGATAGTATAAAAACGTTTAGCTTGGGACAAAAATATCGATGTTTGACTCTAAACGATTATGGTAATTTTCAGTGATGAAACACATTTATTTGCTCAGGGATGCAATTAAAGTGCAGTAAAAAAGTGCAGGTGGAACTCTGCTACCAGTCATATCCAATAGACTGTAAAACACCCTTCTGATGAGTGATTTTGGGTTTTTTTCCCCACAACACTGGAAACTTAGTTCCTTTTAAAGGCATGATGCATTCTGTAAAATACATAGAAATATTAAGCAGTAGGACTGTTCAATTCATGGTAACATTTAACGGAACATTTCAACAAAATTCGGCTCTTCGTCACAATTTGATATTTGTATAGACTTTTACGCAGGAAAATAAAATACAAGTGCTAGTTTGGCCCGGTAATTCACCAAAGCTAAATCTTATTGAGAACTTATGGGGTATTCTCAAGAATAGTTAAGCTAAGATGAATTGCACGACAACAGAACAGATGATAAAAATTGCTTTTCGAGTGTATTTCCTCGATAATAAAGTAAAAAAATGTGTTTTACACAGCGGAATCAATGCCAAAATGTGTTCTAGATCTAATTTCTGTTAAAAGAGGACGTACTTCAAACTATAATGTAGAAATTTTTCAGTCAGCCAGATTGCAGCAGCCTCTGGTGTATACAGCACTAAAGCTTTATAGATGAAGGTGATAACAGCTGCAACAGGACTACCTAGTGATATATAAACTTTTGACTGGACTTGCTGCTAGTTTTCCTTTTTTTTCTTTCACGAAATTCTTTTCCTCTTTTTGCTTTTGTTCTAGGCATTCTGACTAGAATTAATTATAATTCAACAAAAATGAAAATTAATAATATAAACTTAATTCATCACTCACAGAAGTCAATGTGTTTGTTTACAAGATGCTATCCGAAGTCATTCTAGCGCGAACGTTAGTGACATGTACACAATGCCTCAGACACTCCCGTAATGGGAAGACCCATATAATGGTAATATTTTGGGTGCCTTTATTCGTTGAAAACGTCACGTTCAGGTATTATATAAAAACTACGAAAATATGCCACGCGAGTTCGTTAAGAGTAGCAAAGGTACCCATTTTATATCTCCAATACCAAAGCGCCTTTCGTTCGAAGTAGCAAGAGGCCCCAATCCATACCTCGGTGCAATTCCTTCTTAGCAATCGTCCAACTTTTTCACGGGTATGACGCAAGTCACGTGGTGTCCCCTGCTTTCTTACTTCCGTTCGCTTTTTCACCTTAACGCAAAACTGGGCAAATTTCGCATTTACTCTCGCGCCTAAAGAAGCTACACTGCAAAAATTACAAAATATTTATATTATTCCTATACTTCTAATTCTCTGGGTTTTATTTCATAATTTTATATATAGTTGATAATTATCATTAATAAAAATAATTTTCTACATTTGAAGTTATACTTCGTATTGCGCGTTTGGAAAGAAGGATTAGGGTAAATTTTTACGTTGCGCTCGCACACCGTCACGGATGCGCGCATACTGTCATGGCACAGATGTATGCGCACACCGTTGTCTAATATTGTCACGTAGAAAGGAACAATGCGATGTTACCCATTACAAGGTTTATTTTGTCGCAGTATCTTACACGGGCAGCAACACAACTGAAGACTTATCCAGCTGCAGTACTTTTATATCCACACCTGTTGGAGAGTTCTAGAATGACCATCAGGGGAAGATTAACATAAATTCAATTGACATATAATTTGCAAATGTCCATAATAATAATAATTAATGAAAGTCATATTTAAAGCTAACAAATAAGTACCTGGGATACTCGAACCCGAGCTGTCTGCATGATAGAGCAGTGCTCTAACCGTTCGGCCGCTCAGAGCTTATCAACTGATATTTGGAAGATCGTAATAACTATTGTTATAAACCATACTGTTGGGACGCTTCCTCCCCGTTGCATTCCCCCTCCACAGCTTTTTGGCCAATATCTCGGCACCCGAGCTTGACAGTAGATTCGGACCTGACTCATTCGATCCCTCTCTGTCTGATCTAGTTATTATAGTTTCATGCTCATAGGGCTATTTCTTCCATAAGTTTTAATTGTTTTAAACGTTTTTAAACTTTTTAAATTTGTTTAAACTCACAATATTGTGGTTCCTGTTCGAGTCTCGGACTTGAGATTTGAATCAACTGTTCCACTCGTCGAGACCCATGTAGTCATCTACGTCATTTCCATTGTGTATGTATGGGGAGGGCTTAAGCACTAAAATATCATGCTCCCATGTTAATTCTGAGGGAACTGGAAAAAATTTCACCCCCTAAGGAAATGAGCTTGGTACTTGATTTTTGGAGAACCGCCATATTTTCGTATTGCGCAACCTTACGTGGAATTTGCCCCCTCTGGTGCTCCCCCTTACAGAGCTTCCCCAGTTATAACTCGACTCCTATACCTCTTTGGTCGACCGCACTTGCTGGATTCAATTGTTATCCCTATGAGAATCCTAGATATATTTTTTTGGGACCATAGCCCCATTTATTCAGCCATATTTAACATTTTAAAATTATTTTAAAGTTTTAAATTTTTTTAAATCCCGCATAGCTCCGAGGATTTTTGAGCTTCGTTAATGAATCTCGGACCATAAGTTCTCCTCGTTAAGCCTTTTCATCTGTTATAATTTGTGTGTAGCTAGCCGACCTAGGGGGGGCGTTATCACTAAAAGAGAATTCCCATGTTATTCCTATGGGGTTCGATGTTTTGATGACGACACGATATTACAGAGATAGAATGATGAAACTTTGGTATCACCTACTACTCTGTGTATCGTTGGGATGTACGTGACCATTTACGTCACAGTTGTTTCCCCCCTGTGGGAGTTAGTTTCGTTTTCCTTTCCCGAGCTAGCGCCGCCTCATTCAAAAATTACAGACTCCGGACCGGTTCCAATGGATTCCTCTTCTTTCCTCATAACCAGGTCGAGTTTCTAGTTGCTGGGTGCCCTGCTTCTATTTTATTCAATTGTTTTAAATATTTTAATTATTTTAAAATGACTATATCTCGGGGGCTCTTCGGGCGGATGTCTTAATTTTCTCAGGAACGATTCTTCCCGCCGAGACATTCAGTATGAGATCTCAGGTGTAAACATTCGGTTCCCATCTCTACAGCTATTGAACCCCCATGTTATTGATCCTATTATCCCTGACGGGGTGTTAAATATTTTTAAATCGTGATTACTCGGGTTTGGCTAGTCCGCTTGACTTAATGTTAGTATCGCTTAACCGTCATGACCGCCTTTTCGCCCTTTGGGACCAGCTTTCCTGCCGTTTTTTTAGAAAGATTTTAATCTTGTTACGCCAAAGAAGTATAGCTTCTTGCGTGCGTACATGAGTACACACACACACACTTTTTTCTTATATTGCATTAATATATGTCTTTATTTTTTGAGCTTTGAATTTGTACTTGTCAATGTATCTGACAAACACTGATTTATTAGTCTTTGATTTGCACATGCTTTAAATATTTTTGAATTGGGACGCGCCCCAATACCTCAGAAACGCTGGGGGTAAATATTGTTAACACATTAAAATTTGGTAGAAAATAAAAATTAAATTGAAGGAATAAATAAGCGTCTATTTTTTCCTAAAAATTCTAAAAAATAACCCAAAAAAGACCCCACAAAAGGTTTTTTAATTCTGCTTTTAAATGAAAGTATGATTTTTGAGGGTATTTTTAAGTAAGGTTGATGGGGGCATATATCAGAAAAAATTATCAATAATCTAAACATACCTACACGTGCGTGCTGAAAAGATTTTCTAAATTATCGGGATTAGAAGAAAAATAAGTAAGAAAATTTCAAAATTTATTACTGCCACAAAGGGGTTGAGTTTTCGAAAAAAAATGAAATAAGTCTTCCTGTAAGGAATATGATTTTAGACTTAAAATAAAAAATAATAATAATAATAATTCTCTACAATATAAGTAACCCAAAATGTGATGAGTATCGGTAGTTACTGCTGAATAATGAGTCATAATACAATGAGTGATTCCTCTCTCACCAAATTTCCACACCGTTTTAAGTAAAACTGGTGATTAGTTTTTTACATAGATTCAGGACCCATAGATGTCCAAACTGCATCAAATATTCTTTAATATAAGAAGATAAAAGTGTAAATGCAAGACGGGAATAAAAGGTGGGTGGAATGATAAGAAGGGACGAAAATGGAGAAAGATAGATGGACGTTCGAATGATCGATGGAAAAGCATTTAGGGTATCCGGCGATGTAGCCCTTGTTTGTAAAACCTCATAGAAGAATGAAAAGATTTCTGGGTATTTTAGAGTTGTAGATCCCATACTTACAGGGACCATTATTCAAGATTTTTGAAGCCCATTTCTGTTTCACATATGGCGTCATCTATAATTCCGCAAGATGGGTCTGAAGTGTAGTTAAGACTCGAACACGCGATTCGATTAGAAATGATGAAATATAATGGTGTTTAGTTAATATTCACTATCAGTCCGTCACCAAAAATTTTTTTATCTAGCTCAAAAGCGCAGTTATTTTAAGCAAAATAATTCGTTTTTTTGTAATTCATTGCTACTTTATTTATAAAAAGAATTTATCTTAAAAATGGTATTAAAATGTGAGAGTATAGAAAATTCTTGAAATGGTTTTCACCAACCACTTCTAATACTTTTTTTCGAACGATGTAAGAAAGTAAAAAAGCGATCAAATAAATTGAGTGCAATTTTTTTAAAAATATAAATCAATTTAATTATATATAATAGGGTGTACCAATTTTTTTTTCAGAATTTCAATACCTAACTATGTGAGAAAGATCTTCTCTGGAATATAGATGAAGGGAAAAAAAAATAAAGAATTAATTTTTTTATGTTAAATACTAAGGAAAATGAAGTGTATGTATTTGAGTTTTTTATGATAAAGTGCCAAAGTAGTTTTTATTAAAAAACCCCCGGTAATCTAGTACTTTTTAAAACTTTTATTGCTATAATGGGACACTTACTAAATAGTTACAAGGGGAAAAGACATTTGATACATTTCACCGCTTTTTTAGCATTAAATTAAAAGAAATATATTGTCGAAATGATAGTGCATGATAAAAAGGAATACGTAAAAAATTAGGACGGCGCTGGGAGAGAGAGCTGGAATTATGAAATTTTGCAATTGGGCATTATGCTGCTTACTACGGTTTGGGTTTATATTGAAGAAAAATAATTCTTCTAAGTCAAATTATACAAAACCCAATTTAAGTCTTGTTCCATTTTTTCGAAAATTCAACCCATTTGTGGCAATATTAAACTTAAAATTTATTTTTCAATTCTTACTATTCGTTCACTCTCTCCATGTAGATATTAATTTATGTATATATATATCTTGTTCAAATTTTCAATCGTTAATAAAGTACTTTTTATTCATCCACTCAAGTTCAAATACATTTTTTCAAACTTGTAGCGGATGACACTTGATGTTAATACAGTTTTACCAAATATTAATTTTTAAAGGTACCGAAACGTTCGAACCGTGATTTTAAAAAGCTCATAAATGGATAATTTTCATGATATTTAGTGTAAATTTAAATTTAGAATAATGATAAAACTTTTTTAGGACATTATGACAAAAAAATTATTTTAATACAATATTTTGGCAAACAATTAACATAGATTTACCTTTTTTCAAAATGTTCTCCTTTTATAAAAAATGCTTCAATAATAATAATTTTTTTTATGTAAAGCAAAGACTTCACCATAGATTCTGAACTTTTTTTTTTTAAAAACTCACATTATTTTCAGAGTTACAAAAAAATTTAAAATTTACGGCGTTTTTTTTTTTAAAATTTCTGCCCTCTGTTGTCGTAAAACGGATAAAACCCAACTAAATTTTTTTAAAAATTTAGTTGAGCCTCTTAAAAAGGTCTGCTATATATAGGCAAAACATTATTTTAATAGAAGCATTTTTTTACAAAAAAGGGGAAATTTGAAAATGGGCTTTTATGTTATTTTTGCAAAAATTGTGCTTAAATAATTTTTTTTTATAAAATATTCTTTAAAAAAATTTTTAAACATTTTATAACCTAATGACACTATAAATATAAATATTTTCCCTTTATACGCTCTTGCAAAAATAGCTTTTAACGTAGTCGAACCTTTAAATTTAAAATTAAAAATAAATGATAACAAATAAAAATATGTCCAACACCATATATAGAAAGGAAAAGAAAAAACGCTTTCTATTTTTCCCCTTTAATTGTGGGTTCTGTCCTATGTATGTACATATTTATAATAATTGTAATTATTTAATGAAAAGTAACTAAAATATAATTTTTTTTTGTTGACCTTAGTAGGAATTGACTTAATTTTTTTCATATTACTTGTTCAAGTTATTTTTCTTCTAATCTCCGTAACATAGAAAATTTTCCTGCATAGGTAGATTTCAATTAATAATGTATTTCCCTCCATTTTATCTTGATTCATCCTGATGTTAAAAATTGAATTGTACTTCTGTATAACAGCGATAAAAGTATATTTATTGGTGTAAAATAACATGCTTATTAAATGACTTCACGACGTAAAATATTTTGAGTCTCATTCTAAAAATGATTAACTTTCCTCTAAAATAAAAGCAGCAGCTTTCTGTTTTCTGCTTTTTCTGAAAGACAGGTGCAACGCTATGTTCTTTTACATCAGCATTTCTTTCAGGTGAAATCTGAGGAATAATCTTGTCCTTGTGAGTATCGGCAAAGGGAAAAACCTGCCAAGAAACTGTTAGGAATTTAAAATTCTTGCTTTTTTTTTTTTTTTTTTTTAGAAACACTCTTGACATTTAAATTTTATATCAGCTACTAAGTACAGCAGTTCCAAGGTACTGAATAAAAAAAAGTCTTGTGCTTACTGTATGTATCTCGGCATGTCTTGCATTTGAATTCTTAGAATACATTAAATAAAAGCTACCATATTCTTTTAAAAGTACCATTGCAATCGCTTCGTTTTTTTTATTGACACTTATAGTACATTTATTTTTCACTAAATTTGTGAATCTCTCCGGTTTTTCTTCAAACTCCCTACTTTCTTTAGACAAAGATTGATGGCAATTTAAGGGGGAAGCTAGTTAAAAAAGGTAGAAGTGTATTTGACGGCCTACCAAGGAATCACGGAGACCGCCATTGTAAAGGTGCATACTATTGCACTCGAGCCAAACCCCTAAAACTGAAGTTAATTGAATCTTGGTATTCAACCGATAAGGATTATTTTCCCGAACGCTAGTATAATATTGGATTGGTTGGCAGATATAATATATTTATATTGATGTGATCAATTTTGCGTGACCCGGGTTAAATTAAACTGCGTATTTTGGTTTATTCTCACTTGATAAAATTTTTGTTCGATATTCTAAGAAATTTTAAAAAGTCTTTAAGAATTATAGAATTCTCATATCATTTGGGAGAATCCCACACCCTCTAACAGGGGGAAAACCCCCGACATAGCTATCGAACGATGGCTATGCGAAATTTTCCCCAATCATCTATATAACGCTGGGTTAGGTAATGCAGGGGGGTTTTTTTTTAAAAATGTTTTTTTAAGTCTGAGAACGTGAACGAATTTCGAGGCCATGATAATCAAATAGAGTTACATGAAATCTCAAGTAACTTGTCATGTGCTTATTTGAAAAGTCATTCGGGGAAGGGCTAAAGATTAGTATAATATTTGGATCAGTGTTGTAGGATACCGCCACGGTTTGCGCACAAAAAGCAGAATTGCGAAAGTTTTCCCCCGCCAAAAAATTTAGAAAGGTTGAAAGGTTTTTCGCGCCCCAAACAGGGAAGAAATCAGGAACCAACAGATTTTTTTACGATTTGCCAAAATACATAAGAGTTTAGACCCAAGGATGTCGCCGGCGGTTGGTTGATCACATTTTGTTGCCTTGAACCACCCCCAGGATTGGGGTTTCCCCCCCGAAACACGGTGCAATTTTTTAGAAATATTAGCTAAATTTGGAATATTCCAAAAAAAAGAGGTTCGCAGAATAGTAAAGTGGAAAGAGGGAGCAAAACGCGCATAGGATGCCTAATTTTGAAGCAATCGCAGAAACGAGAAATTTGAGGTTGGGCGTAGCCCAAATAATGGAGAAATGATTCAGAGGCATGGAAACGCAAAGTTATGGTTCGGGGTGGGAATAAGAATGATGATCAGAGACAAAAAAGGATACCAATTTCGAAATGATCGAAATGATAATTTTAATAGGGGCGTAGAAATAGGGTTCGAGTGAAAATTTAGTCAGGCGATAGGATGAAAAGGGGGACGATTGAATTTTGGGAAAAGAATGGTTTATAACCCAAAAGGAATGGGCAGGGAATACCAATTAAGTTTTTCTCCGGTATGTATATCACCCGTGGAGCTTCCCACGTTCCTTTTTTTTAAATAAAAATTTTTGAAAGCGCAGGGGACAGGAGCAGTAAACCTTTATAACGGAAAAATATAAAAAATTTTTTTTAAAATAAAAACCGAGCTCGGGTGATCACAGCACGGAGAAAATCCCAAAATATGGGAAATTTTAGAATTGATTATTCAGATCCGAGAATTTGTTAAACCTTTTGGTGTTTCAGGTTTTAAATTTGGAATACCCATGTATTTTTGGTGTGATTTTATAAGGGGACGGACTTTTTAGATTTTATCGAAAATCGGGGTTCCCCGACCGAAAAAAGGTGGTTGAATCAAAGAAGTTAAAAAAGGGGAAATAGATTTTAAAAAAAATTGGGAGGATAAAAAAAAACAGGAATTACAAAAATTTGCTTGATTTTTTAAAAGATTATTTCAAAAAATTTCCCCATGTTTTATACCTTTAACGGGGATAATCCATCAGTATTTTTAATACAGATATGACCGGCAGAAACAAGCGATAATTGATTTTCTTAAAAAAAATTTTCAGAAAAAAACATTTTTCCCCAAACAACCCCCTAGGGCCACCGGTTGTGTTATGCAAGAAAAAAATGGGTTCCCCCGGAAATAAAAAGAAAGATTTGCGGTAGACTATGGGAAACTAAACCATCACAAATTATCTGCGATACCCTTTCCCTTAATAGATGATTTAAAAACGAACACCCCCCATCCCAAAATGTCATCTCTGATCAAGAAGTGGGTTTTTCAAATGCGTCCCAAATTTTTGGAACATTGGTAAAAGAGGCACTTATGCTTTCCGGGGATGTCATTCAGCTTATGGGGGCAGCCCAATTTTCAAGAGGCAATTGCCTAACCCAAAACCGGTGATAGGGGGCCAGGGTGTGGATGCGTAATTAGCTCCATCATTCCTCACCATGTTGACATTTAAAAAAATTTTTTCGTTGTTAAGATGGGATTGTGTGTAACATTAAAAAAAATAAATTAAATTTTGGGGGGTGAATTGGGGATTTGGATTATTTATTAGTAAGAAAGGAATCAAAACGGAGAGACAAAGGTTCGAACCATACTAAGATGAAACAAAAACCCTCTCAAAGAAGGTGTAAGTTTTTGGATGTCCCAGTGGTACGCGAAATTTTTTAAAATTATGCTGATCTTTGTGACCCCTTTTTAACCTTTTAAAAATTTAAAAAAATTTGTCTGGTCCACTGAGGCGCAGAAGGCTTAAAGCGGGCCCTAAAAAAGGCGCCAGTTTTAAAATTGCCGAACTTTCAAAAACCCTTCGAATATTTACAGATGCCAGTTCAAACGGTTTGGGGCGCTCAATCAGGAAAAAAGACCCGAATTTTTTTCACGTACTCTGAACAACGCAGAGAGGAATTTTACGGTAACCGAAAAAGAATGTCGGGGGAGTAGGGGGTTTAACAAATTCCAACATATTTAGGATCGATGCCAATTAAAATTATTCGATCACGCTGTCTTAAACCCCAACGCATAAAAAATTTGTAGAGGGATGATCAGATGGGCACTCAAATTAGCGGAATTTAATATAGAATGGAACATAGACCCGAACTCAAAATGCGGTGGGGGTATTTTTTCGAAAACTTTTCGAAAGTATAATAGGGTTAAATGTGCAATAATCAGAGATTTAGTACTTACTTCCGGAACAGTTAATAAAGAGAAAAAGAATGCCCAGAATTAGGCGTCTATAGATATTTAGAAAAACCCGGGAAAATAACTCTATTAATTGACGATAGAGAATTGGTCCCCCGACTTCCCAATTGAAGGCTTTTGTTTTTTGCGAAACACCCAACGTCGAGGGTGCGGGATAATTCCCAAAACCCAAAAAAAGATACTACGCAATTTCGACAAACCAAAAGCGGGGCATCAAGATTTAAAAATTATAAAAAGGGGCTTTATTATTTCCCGTATATGAGAAAATTTTTTGATCATTAGGCCTACATCCATATTGGGTAAAATTTTTAAAAACGCGTTACCAGCTGGTCGATTAAACCGAGACCCAAAATTTTCCAAATAGAGAAGTTTTGTTGAGAGGCCCGTATCCCATATCGGAGGGCGAATCATTGTTTTGTAATTTCTGATCATTTCAGCAAATGGGCGGTTATACTTCTTAAAAAGGCCTCGGTCGTATAATAAGGGGGATTTTTTTGATAATTTTTATAGCTTTTTGGGCTCCAAAAAAATTAAAAAGTGATAACCCCCGATTTATATCCGAAAAAAAACAAAGGAAAAATTGAAATAAGGCATGTGAAGACTGTTTTCATATAGGCCCATGCAAATGGAAAAGAACGAGTAAATCGAGAATAGTGCAAATGATTCAAAATTAAATGACAACACGAAATTTGGGAATCATGAAATTTCCTATTCGTAGGCGTGAATGAAACGACGGGAAAAAAACCCCCGGGAATTATCTTTGGTCGAGTTATTACCCCATTTCAAAAGAACGAGACGGAACTAATTTCGAAAAAATATCGAGAAATTATTTCAAAGCTAATAAGTAGAAAAAAAGCAGAAAGATGGGGAAAAATATTATAATAGACGAAAACGGGGTATACAAATTAAGGTAGATGATTGGGGCTTATTTGGGGACACACCCTTTAAAACACAGCAAAAAATCGTTCCAAATTTTAAAAAAAAAAAATTTGAAGGTCCAAAAGAGTGTTAGAAGTAATAAAAAAAATTGTAATATGGGGGTGCGGAAAAGATTAACAGTTTTGTTGATCAAGTAAGAATATATCGTAATAGGGAAAAGGCGAAGTCGAGTTGAACAGGTCCCCGATAGTATTAGTTCATCAGGCAGTAGTTTAGAAAAAAATACATCAAAGATCAAATGATAATATGGGAAGAAAAAAATCTGCGGTAAAGCGTGAGTTAGGGAAAAAAAAGGGTAAATCTCAATCAAAAAAATGTAAGAAAAAAACGGATAGGGGCCCATAAAGGGAGATACTTTCCAGATCGCGCCTGCCCTTCTCTAAAAAACAAGAAATAAAAAGAAAAAAGGCTGATAAAAGGGAATTTAAAAAAATCGTTGGTCGAGGTCAAGGACCACGAGAAAGTGGCGAAAATGCCCAATAACATTGATAAAAGTCCATTGTCATCCCGTAATATTTATATAAGTAGGAAGAAGAACAAGACGGAAACAACTGGGGGTTCAAGATAGACTAAGCCCGGCCCCCGCCAAAAAGGGGTCAGGAGTCCCGACCGGCCAAGGAAACGCAAGCAAGCAAGGAAAAGCCGACGGAGACCCCGCCCCCACATCAGGCAAACATAAAAAATCCCAAGAAAACCGGGAAAGAAGAGGAAAGAACAGTGATAGCACCGCATTAGAAGTAAGGTGGGAGACAGAATATAAAAAACAGATTGTATTGCTTTTTTTTCTTTCCCAATGGGCGGAAAAATTTTTGCAAAGAAGGAAGCTTGGCGGTGTTTTAAAAAAATTTCCGAAAAGTTGACACTACAATGGTGTATATTTTTTTTAACTTTGCGTAAAAATTTTTTTTCCTAATTGTGTTTGAAGAAAACCTGTAATTATCATTTGTTTATTTGATGTATGACTTTTGAGATCATAATTTTTTTTGGTTATTTGTTTTAATGATTTATTGTGTGTCTGTCACATTTAAATTTTAAAAAATTTAAGTTAAATTTTAAAATTTTAAATTCAAAGATGAATAATAAAAATTACAGTTAAGTTAAATATTAAAATTATAAAAGTTAAAATGAGGATTCAAGGTTAAAATTTTAAAACTTAGAAAGTGAGGAGATTCAGAAAAAAAAATTTAGGCACGAATTTTTTAAGGGTGCGGGAGCCCCTTGAATAAATCAGTTTTTTTTTTGGGGTTGTAAATCTCCTTTTCTTCAACCCTTACGTTCTTTGACGGCCACGAGATGGGCAAATTTGAAAGCAGTTCGGGTAGAAGTGTAATTATAGAGGGTCCCAAAGGAATCACGGAATCTCGCCATTAGAAAAAGGTATACTTTCCCGAGCCTAATCTGAATATCTAAGTTAATTGAATCGTTGGTATTAAACCGGGAGGGGAAAATTATAATCTGAACGCTAGTATAATATTGAGATTCGATTAGGCAGTTAATATATTTATATTGATAAGTGATCAATTGCGTATCCAAATTAGTTAAGCTCTACTTTGGTTTATTCTCACTTAATATAAGTTTTTCGATATCTAAGTATTTAAGTTAAATTTTAATAAAAGTCATATTAAAATTTAGAATGTCTCATCATTTCGAGAATCCCAACCCCTAACTTGCGGGAAACCCCCCGCAAACTATTGAACAGGTAATGTCCAAATTTCTAAAAACCCGAAGGGCCCGGTAGCCGGGGTTCAAAGGGATCGGTCGTGGCTGCCATGTCGGGGTTCGAGCTGGGACCACTAAAGACTTGCTGTGTAGGGGGGAGATGCATGTCAAATCTGTCGACGCAAAACTCCCGTTGGTGTGGTGTGGTGTTTTGGGGACGGGGGGGCCAAATTGGTGTCGTCCTCGCACTTGACCACCGTTTTTTGGGCCCCCCCAAACCCCCGACTCTCAATTAAAGACTCCCATTTGCCCGGCCCGGGGTGTCTAGTTCGAGCCCATACCGCTGAACCCCCCATATAGATAGGGCCGTTTCATGTTAAAAAAATTTGGGGTCAAACATCCTCCTTATGGGGTTTTGGAAATTTAGAGAGAAGGGGGGGGTTCATTTTGTATGTCACCTTGTCATGTGGCATAAGTTATGACAGAATTATTAAAGAGTAAAATTAAAAAGAGAGAGAATTTCATTATAAAATTTCAAATAAATACTTAAGTGTTTCCCATTTTATTAACAGGTTTTTATGAGTTTCACTTGTGTATGTAATGGAATCTTTGAACTCCATTTTTACCCATTTTAAAAGGTCAAATGAATTTGAAATTTTGCACACTTGTCAAGGGCCGATAACAATGCGATAATTTCATAATTTTGTTCCATTGTCCTGAACAGGATAATCAGGAATAATTATTTCCAGGATTGGCGACAAATTCCATATACCATTGCTAGATTTGAGACTAAAATATTAAGAGTAACCCTGAAAGCGAAAACGTTTTTTTGCGTCAGCAATTTCTTATCATAATATAAACATTTGCCCAGTCTTTCTGATAATAGAAATTTAAAAAAAAAAAAAAAAACTCTGCGGGTGAAAAAAATTTGTTCTAACTCACGGATGGGCAAACCTTTTCTGCCATGGGTCAAATATTTAGAAAAAAAAAGTGTGTGAATAAATAATAGTTTAGAAAACTAAAAATGCATGATTTTACTGTAGATCGAACTAAAAAATTAAAAAAAAAATTAAAAAATACCCTTTTATGTTAAATCAAACTAAAAAGTAAAAAAAATAAATCTTAATATAAGAATAAAATTATTTATGAGTAAATTAATGTCATTGTGATAAAAGCGTGGGGTGCTTTGTATTAAATTTTTATGCTAACTCAGCATTTCGGAATAGAACTATGAAGAAATTATAACAATTGATGTAGAGCACTCCACGCATTTACCCCAATGACATTAACTAACTTCTCGTAAATTATTTTATTCTTATATTAAGAATTATTTTTTTTTTTTACTTTTTAGTTCTATTAACCATCAAAGCGTGTTTTTTAGCTTTTCAAACTATAATTTTTTTAAATGTAAAATGGCTTGCTTCTGCAAATAGATTCTGCTGTGCGTCTGGTAATGCAGGGATTTGAATTTTAATTTTACTCTGCACATTTTGAAATAATCATTTGTTGAAGATCTTATCATGTAAAGGACTTGATGTACGTTAAATTTGTCGAGGCTCAAATTCCTCACATTTGTGTAGTGGTCGAAGCTTGGAAAGTGAGGTGTCAGGTCAAGTGTCCAAATCATCTCTTGACCATGAATTAGAATTACGAGGCTGTTGCCAATAAACATCTGATATTATGGAATAATTAATCAATGCGATTTATTTTTTAAAGTGCTGCAATATTATAAATTATTTATAGTTTTTTTTACATTATGCCCGCCAACGTCCTCTCGGACATAAGGCGTCTTGCAGTCCAATATAAAGCAGATGTCGCTCTAGCAGGAATGAGAACTCCACAGTTGTCTTGCGAGAGAACATGAAGTAGAGTGGGGCATTCGGATAGATGCTCCCATTCATCGGCACGGATTTATAGAGAGGGCAGAGCGGTGAATCAGTCAGGCCAATCTTAAACAGATGGGCTTGCAAGTAATCATGTCCGATGATGATTCTGAAACATGTCACGCCCTCCACCCTAGGTAGGGCAGAAAGCTGAGAACGTCTTTGGCCATCGAGCAAGCAAGACCAAGATTTGTCAACAGCCAGGTCTGTAAGAGTGGAAATTCTCTTCTGCCGCAATTTGTCACTGAGAAGTTGCTTGGCGTTTCGAAGAAGGCAAGGTGGATCCAGCGTAAAACCTCTCTGGTCAGCTTGTCGGCTTGTTCATTTCCATGAATGCCGCTATGAGATGGGATCCATTGGAGAACGACCTTTCTTCCGGTGCAAAGAAATGAGTTGATAAGTTGTTTGCACTCGAACTCAAGTTTTGATGGGAATCAATTGTAGCCAGATACGATCTTAATTGCGGCTTGAGAATCTATTAATATTACAAGATTTCGGCCAGGAGTATCACTATTCGCTCTAAAAGCCATAAATATTGCGTAAATCTCAAAATTGTCTGACCAGACACTAAGAGGTTCTTTAAGATTAAAAGAGTTGGAGAAAGCACCAGCTCCAGCCCTACCAAAGGAGGCTATGGCAGAGCCATCAGTAAATATGTGTAACCAATCTTGATCTATGTATCTTTCATGAATCGTAGCCAGAGCCGCAGACCTTAACTCAGCCAGGAGGGAATTATGCTTATGTACAGGCAGGACCAAATCCAGATTAGCAGAAGCATATCTCAAATGACCCGGGAAGGTAGTCGGTCTAAAGGGAATCTATTATTGGAAACACCAAAAACATTTGCAAGTCTCTGGAACTCAAACAAGAAAGTATGTTAAGTTTTAAGTCTTGTTTGGGAAGATATGTATTTAGGCCATAAATGCTCCTCTCTCATTAATCGTTCACCAAGAGAAAGCGCCGAGTATTGACGTCTTTCAGATGAACTAGAAATTTCAGTCTTATTTTTAGAATATAAGACATTAGTAAGTCTTTTTGTTAAAAGGATGCTTATCTCTAATAAAGTCAATAATTGGGTTATAAAGTTCAGGTCTGTCTTAAATATGATTGTGTTATTTAAATAAAAAACCATGAAAGTTTCAAACTGTGCGTATTTTTTCAAGCCATAAGGTATATCATATAATCCCCGAATTATTTTACACTGTAGGCTTTACTTGGAAATATTCCTTAAAATTAAAATAAATCGTAACAAAAGAAACCATAGCGGAGTTATGTAAGCTCCAGAGCTTTTGTTATTTTTCTTTAAATTTTCCTTCTAACACAAGCAAATAGTAAATATTTATGCTCCTGTTGCTCAAACGAAATAATTAAAGTGGTTTTTGTGCACATGTGTGAATTTCATCTAACTATTCCTTCATAAAAGTACAAAAAATCCCTTATTTCCCAAAAATCTAAACCCCAATTCGTAATAGTTAGACCAAAATTTAAGTTTCAAAGTCAAGAATGATTTTTTTAAATGTTTGAATAAACTTCTTTGAATTTTTTAAGGAGATATATACATCTTTCATAGAGTTAGAGAAGTCTGAAGTCGTTTAAATTTAAGAAAGAAGAATTTGAGAGAACAACTTTTTTTAGGCAGAAAGTTGGGTAAAAGTCATAATGCTTTTTTGAATCGGGACTTTCATTTTCTGTTATATAGGGTATATATAAAAATTTTTGCTTTTATATAAATGAAAGGGGAAAATTTGAAAAAAATAAGTGAAAGGTCCATTTTGCTGTCTTTGATATTAATATTTATTCCTTTACTACACGTAAGGTAATAATTTAACATTATAAACGTGAAAAATTTTGCATTTATTTTACATTTGAAGATTTATGCACATATTTTTCTCTCAAAGTTGCAAAAGATTTTATCAAAAACAAATTTTCGTTTCCAACCTCTTATTAACTTATTTTTGTTCTTTTTAGTTTACATTATGCTTTATTTTTTTTTAGGGGCATTTTTTTTCTTCAAACTGATATATGTACACGTTTTTAGTTTCACTTCATTATTCCTTTAATTTTTATTTTTTAAAAAAGTATTTCTATTTTTTATTCTTAAAATAATGTTTTTTTTTAATTGGGGCTTTTTATTTTAAAATCTTTATAGAAAGAATTGTTTTTCAAATACCAATTCACTATAAATTTTGCAAATTTCTTCGTGAAAAACAAGTAAAAATTATATTTTAAAATTTAAAATGGGAGTGCTGCTTATTCAAATTATTGCTTTAAAATGTTTATTAAAATTCTGGAAGATTTTTCATAATTTTGTTGTAGTTTTTTTTTTTTTTTTTTGTTCTTTATTTTGAATATTTTTATTATCTTTCGAAACAAGAAAGTTTTAAGAATTATTTATCAATTTTTCCCTTTTCAAAAAATCCGGAAAAAAAAAAGAAATTTGGGGGAAATTTTGATACTTTTTGAAAAAATTTTAACTAAGGGTTTTTTTTTGAACCCCCATGGTTTTGATTCAAAAAAATTCTTTTGGATATTTCAATAACATTAAAATTTTTTTTTTATAAGATACTCATTATTCTTTTTGTAAAAATATACTATTTACGAAATTCTGGCTATTTAAAAAAGAACTATTATGAGTTCAGTAATTATTGTTGATTATTTTTATTCATCTGTCTTAAATAACGTTTAAATAAATTTAAATTTTATAATATCGTGTAGCTGATTTGATATAAAAGTGCAAACTGCCAAGCAGTGGTTGTTGTTGGGTTACATGAAATCGAAGATGACAGCCCCAGCGTTTCCCCCTTTTTTTTGTCTACGCCCCCTGCCTCAGGGGCGCCTCCGTTTTTTATTTATTCCTTTGATTGGGGTAATCACTATTTTTTATTTCATAATAAAACTAGATTTCGAAGGGGGGTTTGGGGGCTAGATTTTAACATAAAATAAAAAGCATCAGAAAGTAATATTAATGTATTACCCCTTCCAGATATAAAAATTTTTTTAAAACTATTTTAAGCGTTCATTACACAAAATTTGTAACAATATCGCACGATAATAATATCAAAGTAAACCATATTGTAATATTATCGCCTATCTTGGCGGACTTAAGCAACAACTTGACGCCTAGCCCTACTGTATCAAATTAGCTTTCCAGATGGAGTAACGCAGTCTGATAATTAGACAACGATATGATATTTCTTAAAATGGCATGCATATGAAACATATTCAAATGCTATGTCTAATATCGCGTTTACAAGAGCGAGTTGATATTTATACTTCTTAACTCTATTAAGAAATGAGTATAGGTAAATGTAAATTTTTAGTTGGATAGAAACGAAAACCGTATACAAATAATTCAATTTGCGTACCATCCAGTCACGGTATACTCAGATTCTAGCTGTAAAACCCAGAAGATGGCTCATTCAATATATGCTATCAATGGGGCATTGCAGCCTCGGAACTAAGGAAGAGCGTAGAATATACCTCGAATATATCTAATCACAGTACCTGTAGAAGTCACCTGGGGAAAAAACCGCATTTTGGAGCTGAATGACCTCGATGTATCGATCTCTTTTAACACCTGTTAGACGGAATGTGAGATTACATAGATATGTGATAATATAGAATCATGATCAACTAAAAAGACGTTGGAGAGGCAATGGATCTTACAGATGCATTTTACAGTTCTTCATTTGCCACGCATAATCATTAGAGGGTGTATTTATCAGTATCCATATTATCGGCAACATGTTGCATGAGAGACGATAGCGAGCACGACAGCAAATCTCTGCAGTCACTTCAAGATCTCAACTCGAGGCTCCATCCTTGACTTGGAGTGGGCGTTATCGTTACTGAACCCACGCAGTGGCGTAACGCATCCCCCGCATAATGGCGGAGGGTAGGGTTCTAGAGGGCCCAAAGCCTGACTGACGCCAAGTACCTACCCATTGTACAATCCAACTTGATGGCCTAAAACCTACACCTTCCGGGGGGGGGGGGGATGGGCTCCGTTACGCCTTTAAACCCACGAAGGGTATCTGGTAATGTTTATAGATAGATCTTCACTTCTTTTATAGAGGAATAACAAGTGTGCGTGGGTGTGACAGCTTTTCAGTGAAAGTTGTGACGGGCTTATCGCGTTTTCTACTAAAAACTCCTCTTTGGTTCTTTGGGGCTGAAAAAGGCAAATTCTTTCAAACCAAATCCAGAAGCGAAACGTGAATATGCAAATTAAAAACCTTTTAAATAGCAGAAGTTTAACGTAAGCGGATGGCCTATTGGGGAGTGATTATGCTAGTCTGGTTTATGCGCGTGAACTGAAGGAAGAGAAGAAAGCCGTCATTGAGTGTGAAACTGTCCGTTACAGAACGATCAAGTCAATGTAGATACAATTCTACGCGAGATAAAAGTTATTTAGGATCCGAGAGGATTGCGGTTAAACAGGAGATTAAGGTAGGATAATTCTAGTATCTATTAGTAACTGTGATATAAACAGAAATTAGGAATAGAAGGGAAAGTTAAGTATAGTGGTTAAGATCTTGCTTATTTGGTAATACGTATTGTGTGTTTTCTCTCCTCAGATCCGCTAAGTTATAATATAAATATTATCATTGTTAGTGTTTAAGTTAAGATCTTAATGAAGACATTTTAAGATCATGGCAACGCCTGGTTCTTCATTCACTCCCACACCTCTAGGTCACGAAGATAACTTAGGAGTAAGGTATCACCCACGGGTGAATACTTCACAAAGTAACCCGTCAACTCATGTAAGTAAGTCTTACACCTCGTTTTACGATTTGGACATCATATGTACATTATATTTGGTCAGGGGGCATCCTTTGAGCCTATTACCGTCAATATAACGTCAGATCTGTACACTGCACTATTTGTCTTCCCCGTAGATCAGCAATTTGTGCAAACCATCCTCATACGTTATCGTAGCAGGCAAATCCAAAGCCTCATGTCGTACGTCGAATTTTCTACAGTATGAATAGAACTGATACTCTTACTTGGTCTGCAGCATTATTCGATATCTCTCCCATTCAGCTTGTGAGGGCTCAAACGTGCTTTACACTATACATAACGTTCGTATGCTTTAGAGTAAATGAGATGTGTACTAGACTGTGCTGGGTTAAGATACCAGTTGAGGTTCTCTCTGACAGTATACCTCGCCGTTTCTTGATCTATATGGTTGCCCGTGGGGACCTCATTAAATATTGATTAAACCAGTGCATCTATTATGGATATTTTTATTCATTTGTTGATTCGTTTTCATACTGTCCTATAATTTGCATATTATTACCATTACCGTTGCTATAATTTTCATATTAGCACGCTCATTCTTTTATGGTGATACAATATCCCTTTTGAGGTGTATAACGCAAGTTAGTTCTGATACTTGATCGCGAATTGGAGCGGTTAAGTATCAGAAAATTAAATATATTTTATATTTTCAAATTGTGAAATTTAGGAATACAAGCAATTTTGTGGACAGTGTATTTATTCTTTTATTTTCAGCAAGCTATTGCGAAATTTTCATCACGGTGGGTTTTTTATGCAGAGAGGCAGCTTTTCTTTGTTAAGAAATACGCGCAAATTTTGTGATTTTCCGAGAACCATGTCTTCATCCCAGAGCCCCAAATAGCTGCATTAAATTATGTGAACATTGTTATCCTGATTACTATACTGTTATATCTCAGGCTTCTAGATTTATTAAGAGGTGGTTTAAAGAGAAAGCATACAAAACCACACATATCTGTTGGCCATACCAATTCATTGATTCTTTAAGAAGCTACTTTGTTCTGTTGTGGATAAATATATTTTCTGTTGTTATCTATCAACAATCTATAAGGAACTTTTGCCCATATCTCCATTTGGAATGGGTTAAATGTTCTGGTAAAATCATACAGAAATTGTACAAACCTATAACTGGTTGCATTCATGTCTAAAAAATGAGTTGTACTAATTGAAATGAAGGATACTCTATAAGAGGCATGTGGCAGTGATAAAAGAGTCCTTGATAAAGACAATTAAATGCAACTTATAGTTTAGAATACGCAAAATTATATATAAATGTTTTCATAAAAACTGTAATAACGTTTTCACCCGAGCGTAAAAAATAGAGAAATTTGTTACATAAAATAAGAATATTTTGGCTTTACGATACGTATATTCGTTAATTATTAACAAACACAAATATTCAAAGTATTATATCAACCCAAAATTATCAGTCATATAAAAATCAGCAAATGATTTTTTATTTTAATAAAATTTATCAAAAAATCAATTCTACTCTAGAGAGTTAATTTATTCACATCATAATTATATGGAGCCTACATGAATTCTAAGCACGTACGCATGCGCGCGCACACACAGACATAAATAAATATTTTGGCAATTAAATAATAAGCTTTGCCCAATTTAGTAGGAAAAATATACATCCCTTTGTCATTTTTTAATACAAGATTAAATATGAAACATAAGTTTCGAATATTTTGCACATTTTGCTGATTATAAAATATTTACTTATAGTATCAGCAAAATGTAAAGAATATTTAAAACTTATGTTTAGTATTTAATTTATAGCGAGGGAACCACTGCACCTTATCTTAATTTGATGTAAAAATTTTTGAAAAACTAATTTATCAAAGGTGTCATACTTACCATCTTATTAATGCTTCTAAAACACTGTTATTAGTTCCTAAATTATCAGTTACTTTCTTCCGAAATTTGTCAAATCTCTGCAGTCCGTTAGCGTAAACAATTTGTCAACAATTCTGGCATACCTCTTTCACACTAACAATATAAGTATCTTATAATAAAGATTGATTATATGCTGAGAGACAAAATCGTTGCGTTCCCCTAGCTTAAATTTTATAAACAAGATTTAAGTTTAAAATGAGACATAAAAGGTATTAAGTTTCCTTTCATAAAGGTTGTGCACTAAAAAAATATTCAACGAAATCTTATAATGAAAAAAAAACACGTTTTTTTTTCTTTTGTATTCTAGCTACTATATGCATTTTGCTTAAACTGTGCATCACAAAATTAGGGGCACGCATCGTCTGTCATGAGGAAAGTCCTGACTCAAGCTCCGCCATAAATGAGTCCATTTTATTTTAGGTAGAATTGGAACAAACAGTAAAAAGGAAATAAATTAACAAAGAAAAGTTTTTAAAAAACATATGAAAATTATTATAACTACTTTTTTTTTATACTAAGAGTTTTAGTCACCGAGAGGTTTTATTGCTTTAGCTGTCAATACTGAGTAACTCTCAAATACTTGCCGCAAGTACGTACTTAACTTTAAAAAATTATTGACGCATTCTTCTAATAATTTTTACTGTATTGAAATAAAACTTATGTGAAAGTTAAGCAATATTTTATAAATCCATTAATGTATTACAGTAACATACAATTTCACGAGAACTCGATGATTAATTGAAATATAAACGCATAATTATAAATGTTCGTGAAACACTTGGTTAGGCTATTATGCTTAATTCGATAATTCTTTCCTCACAATATGGTTTTTCAGCAAACGCGATCACTTGCAGCTGCTGGAGTATATAGATCTTTTTTATGGGAGGTGGGCCTTATGCACTTCACTGCTTACAGTTAACTATGTACGAATTTCTCCTCGTTTTCCAAACAAACAAAAAATGTCGCAGAACGTAAAACTAGTACAGATATAATATACGAGATAACAAAGGAGAGGGAAAAATGTCTTAATTTCAAGTAGGGTTAACAGAAATAAACTATCGTCATTGGCGTCTGGCGTTTTGCTTTACTGGAAAATAAACCACCCCCATTTGGCAATATTTCCGCCCTGATGGAAACATGTTTGAGAACTAAAGGTTTTATTTTTAACATTAATGTATATATTTTTAAAAAACTATTTCACTTATCTATTTATTTTTCTCTTTTAATGACTATGGGGAAAATATGCTTAAAGGTGCACGGTGGTAGCAGATACATTTTTCTGTCAAAAATGAGGTAATGGAATTATCAATGTCACTTGACATGAAAGAGCTAAAGTCTTTTTGTTATATTTGATCTATACACATTTCCGCAAGAAAAAAATATATGTTTTCTCGTACACTGAAATGAGCTACAAAAAATGAGAGGAATTTCACTTTTAGAGTAGATGAACTGAAAAAAAAATATATGCAAAAATGTTCTTTTGTTTTACGAAACGATAATATTATCAGTGATGTAACAAAATCTATTTGCAGTAATAGTTCTTTTTTTTGCATGAATATATTAGAAATTCTTTTTAAGTGTATGAAAAGAGAAAGAAAAGAAATACATTCGCAATGAAAAATTATTTCTCCTCATATTATGTTGTTTGAAATACAAATCTCTCTTTTTACTTCAAATTTATTCCTTAAATTCCAAGGCAGTCTTGTTTTTATTTATTCATTCTTTTTAAGTATTATAAAAGCTAAATCTCCTAGAAACAGGAAACTTTCATAAGTCAGACAATTTTTCTGTACCTCTAGTAAGACGCGCTAATATAATTCCTTTTTAATTTATTTTTCTTTGGAGTGGGGCACAAAGAAAAGACATATGTTTCAAACAATTCAAAACTAAAACCACTTGTAATATTTTAAACGTTCAAAAACGTTTTCAAAATTCAGCATATATGCAACTCATCTTACTTATCCTTCCATTTAAACACGGCCTCGAAACTATAAAGTCTTGTAAAAATCCGACGTACTAAATTTTACTTTTTGGCTGAAAACTTTGTTTATTGCTGAAAAAGGATATAAACCTTAATGGAACAATTTACTACTTTTCCCAACCTGACTTTTTACGACCGTACTCCAGAAACATAATCAAACCTATAGCCGCTGGCATAAAACGACACAAAATCCGCCATCTCAAGCACATATCAGGATTTGATATCTGTTGATATTTTTGTTCGATTCCTTTTTAGTCATTTTCAGTGTTGAGATACCTAATTCGAAGATACCTAATAATTTATAAAAGCGCTATAAATTAGGTTAATAAGCTTATATATCGATAAAATCATCATTACTTGTTAGGTTCTGATGATAAAAATGGTGCTGTCGCGTAAAGTATTGGACAGAATGATATATTTACGACTTATAAAATTCCCAATAAGCGCTTCTTATTTACAAAATCAGGACGCTAAATCTCATTTGCAAGAATCGAGAAAAAATGTGTAGCGATATACTACGGCGTAAATT
>BMAV01010002.1:0-10000 GCA_019973955.1 Trichonephila inaurata madagascariensis
TCCCGTATTACCCCAACCCCAACATTGAACAGACGCCGTCCCACGTTTTTTATATCACTGCCTAATAATGAAATGTCAAAAAAACCCCTTTTTTGTATTTTAAAAAGCTCTCCAAGCTATAGGCGAGCCAAAACCTTTAAAAAAAAATGCGATCGGGTGATTTACTTTAGAAAAAAAATTTCTTGAAAATTTTTTGTCTGAAAAAAACATTTCAGATTCCCCCCTTATAGTTCCCCCTCATAAATTTTTAAATTCCTGTCGAGGTGTCATTTCCGAACCGACCTTTTGTGTACTTCTGATGTTGAGACCCTTGGGGATTTTTGACCAGGTGTAGTCCCGGGTGAAAAATACTTTAAAGAAAGATCTCACATTATTCCTAAAAATTTAATTTTAACGTTCAATACCCAAAACTCCCAACACCATAAAGCTGGTTACTTGTTGAAAAACCCGTCCTACATACCAAACCCCTTTGCGCTTTTTCAAATGCCAGAGGTTGGTCATTCTCAAATTTCCTCCCGCGGCCTTACTTGCCTAGATGGCATTGTTGGACTGTTTCCCCGGATTGACTCTAGAGCCGAAATGTTTTAATTGTACCCAGCCCCATCCATCCGTTAAAAATTATCCCCAAAATGGAAAATAGAAAAGCAGATACGGGAAATAAAACAAATAAAAATATTTCTTACCCAGAAGCATAAATTAATAACCCCAACTTTAAACTTACGCTCAAGCTGCCAAGTTTCTACTACCCAAACAGATGAAAATATAAAAAAAAATAAAATGTCCCCCCTTAAAATTCCGAACCATTAAAACAAATATATCAATATCCCCCTATTTCCACATCATCTTCAACCCCCCAACTGTGCCATCCACCACAGAAATTACCGTCTCGACCCCCAGTCCCCTGTTCCTGTATCGGTAATGCACTTTCCACCACAAGCAATATGTTCACCCCTTTTAAAAGTTTATCATCCTTTCCGCTTCCTCATCCAACTCAATACTCAACCCCTTCGGGTCTACAAAATAGAAATTTGAATTCAAAAAAAAAAAAAAAAATTCGTGATGGAAAAAAAAGAAATACTTAAAACAATAGTAGACAAAAAAAATGACTCCACATAAACCCGAAAACCAGCTTTTTGATGAATATAAACGGAGGAGGAAGAAATGATAATATAGGCGGAGGATAAAATTGAATCTAATCTAATTAAAAAAAAAAAAGGAAAAACATTTCAAGGGAAAATTTACAACCCCCAAGACGGAAAAAAGCTTTTCTGAATACCGTCATACTTGGTGGGGCTCCCCCCCAATCTAATTTAAATATATTGAAAGTGAATTTTATACTTTTTTTTAAGATTTAAATTTTTTTAAAAGAAATTTTTTAAACCTTTTTATATTTAAGATTTGTTTTCCCGTTAGCCAAAAATTTGGGTCTTGGGCCCTAAAACCCCCAAAATTTACTCACTCCTCACCGCCCCAGGAGGTGTTGAAACCTTCAAGGGTTTAAAGATTTTCACCTTTCCGTAATTTTAAAATATGCGGAAGGAAAGTGAGGGCGGTCGAAAATCACCCCCCGGGATCGTCGTCGGGAACTACGGGAATATTTAAAGTCACGGATGCGTATTTCAGGCTCGGTTAAGACCCCGTTTGCGCCAAAATGCACGCAGCCTCTTACTGGCGAAATACTATTACCGTTGGTGTCACACTATTTAAAAAAAAAATTTGACGGGTTTCGCTGCCGTTCAATCATGATGTCTGATCCCACAAAGATCTCGTCGTCCACGTATAATGACGCCTGTTTTAGAAGGCAAAAATATTTTAAAAAGGGGAAATATGACGTATAAAAAGGGGGACTTCAAAATGCTCCCCTGAGTGACTCCCTCGGCTTGGGTGAAAGGAGCAAAGAGAATGCCACCCAGTCTCACTGGAAAAGTACGAAGATTTAAATTTTTTTTTTTTTAAAAAATGGGCAAATTACCTTTAATCCAAAAAACAAATAAAGTTCAAGTATCCCATGCGAATGATATATCTTTCTCGATATCGAAAATATAGAAACTAGATGATTCCTCCGGACAAAAGCGTTTCTAATTTTGCCCAGCATGATGATATGTCGAGGGGATTTTCCTTTGGGGGCCACTCTGACACAGAGGGAAACATCGGTTCTTTTTTAGCTGATAAATGAAACGGGCATTGACCATACGTTCCAGTGTCTTACAAAGGCAGTCGGGGTGCTATCGGACGTGCTAGGGGTTCTTTGGATCTTTTCTTTTTTAGGATGGGGATCACTATGGCTTTGCCATTGAGTAGGATACACCTGCTACCCCATATTCGGTTGAATGGTCCCCCCAGGGGCTCACCTCCTTTTTGGTGAGTTCGGGTTTTACCTTCCGGGTACCCAGAAAAATTTTTTTGGGGGTTTTTTTTTCCCCAAAAAGGGAAAAATTTTTTCCTAATTTTGGGGGAAACCCCCCCCCCTTAAAAAAATTTTTTTAAATTTGGGGTTTTTTTTAAAAAAACCCCCTTTTGTTTTTTTTTTGGGGGGGGGCCCCAAAAGGGGCCCCCCCCTTTTTTTAAATTCCCCTTCCCCCCGGGGGTTTTCCCCAAAAAAATTTTTTTAAAAAATTTCCAATTTTTTTTTTTAAAAAAAAAAGGAAAAAAACCCCCCCCCTTTTTTCTGGGAACTAGGGAAAAAACCCCCTTTAAAAAACCCGGGGGTTCCCCCCCCTTTAAAAATTTGGGCAAAAAAAAAAATTATTTTCCCCCCCTTTTTTTTTTTTTTCCTTTTTGAAAAACCCCAACCCTTTGGGTTTTTTTTAAAAGAAAAACCCCAAAAAAAAATTTTTAAAAACAAAAAAAAAGAAAAAAATTAAAAAAAAAAATTTTAAAAAAACCCCTTTTTTTTAAAAAAAATTCCCCCAAAAAAAAGGGAAAACCCCAAATTTAAAATTTTTTTTTTTTAAAATTCCCCTTTTTTTTTAAAAAAATTAAATTTCCCGGGGCCCCCCCCCCCCAAAAAAAAAAATTTTTCCCCGGAAAAATTTTTTTTTCCCCCATTTTTTGGGGGAAAGGGGGGGAAAAAAACCGAAAAAAAAAAAAACCCCCTTTTTTTTTAAAAAAAACCCAAAAAAATTTAAAAAATTCAAAAAAACCCGGGGGCCCCCCCCCCCTTTTAACCCCCTTTTTTTTTTAAAAAGGGCCAAAAAAACCCCCCAATAAAACCCCTTTCCCCCAATATTTTTTTTTCCCCCCCCACCCCCCCCCCCCCCCCCTTTTTTCCCCCCCTTTTCCCAAAAAAAATTTTTTTTTAAAAAAAAAAAAGGGGAAAAAAAAAAATTTTTTTTTTTTTCCCCCCCCCCCTTTTTTTTTTTTTTTTTTAAAAAAAAAAATAAAATTTTAAGGGGAAAAAATTTTTTTTTAAAAAATTTTTTTTAAAAAAAAAAATTTAAATTTTAAAAGGGTTTTTTTGGGGCCCCCCCAAAAGGGCCCCTTTTAGGGGGTTTTTTTTGGGCCCCCAACCCTTTTTTTCCCCCCTTTTGGGTTTTTTTTTAAAAAATTTTTTTAAAAAAAATTTTTTCCCCAATTTTCCCCTTTTTGGGGGAAAAAAACCCCCCCCCCCCCCCCCAAAAAAAAAATTTTTTTTTTTTAAAAAAAAAAAATTTTTTTTTTTTTTTAAAAAAAAAATTTTTTTTTAAAATTTTAATTTGGTTTTTTTGGTTTTTTTTTTTATTTTTTTTTTTAAATTTTTTTTTTTTTTTTTTCCCCCCAATTTTTTCCCCCGGGGGGGGGTTTTGGGCCCGGGGGGGCCCCCTTTGGCCCCCTTTTTTTTGGGGGGGGGGGGGTTTTTCCCCAAAACCCCGGGGGGTTTTTCCCCCCCGGGCCCCAAAATTTTTTCCAAGGGGGGGCAGATAAGGGGTGTGGGTTTTACCCGTTGGCCCTCACCCTGGACTGTATCACTATCTTCTGGAGGGGTACTCCCGGTAAGGCCCTGCCCGGTTTTTTGGCCCGGGTTGACCCGGGGACACTGCCTCCCTTGTTGGACTCCGTGGTGGGTGGAGGGCGCCAGGATGAAGGGGGTATACGCGTTGTTATGGGGGTCCCAAAAACTGCTGTGCCCGGGGCCTGTATTACCCAACTCTAACTTTGAACAGACTGCCCGTACTTTTCACGTTTTTTTTTACTATCACTGCCCAATAATGAAATGTTAAAAATCCTTTTGCTATTTTAAAAAACTCTCAAAACTATAGGGAGGCCAAAAACCGTTAAAAAAAGCGATCAGGTGATTTCCCGGGAAAAAAAATCAAACATTCAGTCAAAATCTTATCTGTCTGCAAAAAAATTTCTAGATTTTTCCCCCTTTTAATTTTCCCCTCAAAAATCTTTAAATTCCTGTCGAGGAGTCTTTTTTAACCTGACCCCGTTGTGTACTTCGTGCTGGGGGTCCCGGGGGTTTTCCCGACCAGGGGGGTAAAATGCAGGTCAGAAGAATCCTTTTTTGAAAGATACTCACATTATTCCAACTAAACACTTAATT
Organism: Trichonephila inaurata madagascariensis; assembly: GCA_019973955.1. NCBI lineage: Eukaryota > Metazoa > Arthropoda > Arachnida > Araneae > Nephilidae > Trichonephila > Trichonephila inaurata. The sequence goes on from BMAV01010002.1 coordinate 4,526, forward strand.
TTAACGTTCAATAACCCAAAACTGCCAACTACCATAAAAAGCTGGTTATTTAAATTGTAAAAAACGTCCCCTTTTACCGGGAAACCTCTGGGTGTTACAAGTGTCAGAGATTCGGACACTCTCAAACTTCTTGCCCGTGGTCAATTAACATGCTCTAGATTTTGCATCCGTTGGGGGATTCTTCCACGGGGTTTTCTAGAACCGAAATATTAATTTTACCCAGTCCCCTCCATCCCATTCAAAATTTATGCCCCAAATGGAAAATAAAAAAAGCAATCGGAGATAAAACAAATAAAAAAATTTCTTATCCCGGAAGCCCTAAATTTAGTCTCACAGTTATCTCAAACCCAAAAAAAAAGCCGCCAAATCCTCTACCATAAAAAAATACTACTCAAACAGATGAAAATATAACAAAAAAAAAATGTCCCCCCCAAAATTACTTGAACCACTCCTAAAACAAATATATCAAAATTAAACCCTATTTCCCACATCAACACGGGCCCCCTCGTGCCATAAACCCCAAGTTAGCGTCTCTGAACCCCCAGCCACCTGTTCCTATACCCAGTAATGCACTTTCCCCCCCCCAATTGAAACTTCATCATCCATGTCCCTTCCCTCATCCAACTCCACTACTCAACCCCCCTTTTAGCCCTACATTAAAAAAATAAAAAAAGGGAAAAATTTGGGGGTAAAAAAAAAAAGAAAAATTAAAAATTAAAAAAAGTTTTAGGCATAAAAATGACTCCCTTAATCAGAAAACCAACTTCCCGTGGTATGCAACGGATGAGGAAAATGATTATTTCGACATCGAAGATGATATTGAATCGAATCGGTTCGTTAAAAAAAGGAAAAACTTATTATAAAGGGGGAATTAATGTTAACTCCGACGGGAAAACAGAAAATAACTTTTCCCCAATACCTGTTTTAAACGGTGGGGGTTCTCCCCAAAATCTGTTTATAAAATTCTTTGAATATATTTACTTTTAAGATTTTAAATTTTTTAAAAGAAATTTTAAAACCTTTTTTAAAGTTAAAAATATGTTTGGCGCAGTTTTAGCCAAAATTGGGTCTTGGGCCCTAAAACCCAAATTCACTCACTCCCTGTTTTTAATTTTTGTTTTTTTTCGTAAAAAATTTCTTTTTTAAAAACTTTGAATATGTTTCTTTATTTGTTTTTGGCCCCAACGTTGGTTTTCCGACCCGCATGTTTTTCCGGGGCGTCCGAAAGGGGGGAAAATGTTGTTCTGGTGATCCTTTGCTTTCCCCTTTACCCCCTCAGGGGCTAACATTTTTTAGGTGAGTACGGGTGTCACAACCCCGGGGTGCCTAGTGATTTTTTCCTTTTCTAAGGGGTTTTTACTGTTTTGGTAAACCCCGGGTGTCACGTGGGGTACCCATAGTGATCCTTCTCTATTTTCACCCTCTTTTTTTTCTGCAATTTCTCCTTTTTTCTTTTCCTTGATCATGACCTATACTACAAAATGTTTTGTTCAAATTTTTTTTTTCGTGAAAAACTTAATTTTTACTACTAACATATTTGGTTTTTTGATTGTGAATTTAGTTTCTTTTTCTATATTTTAATACTTTGATTATGTTGCTTTATTTTTTTTTTTGACTAACCGTTGGTTTAGTAAACCCCTGCCCTTTACTTACAAAAACGTCAAATCTTGTCTTGATGAGGGGTGGTCTAAAAGCCGATATTTTTTGGGCGTGGTATTCAAAAATTTCCCCGAAAGATGGGGAAAATGTAGTGGGTGGATATTATTTCGAAAAAGAAATATTAACATTTTTTTCGTAAATTTTTTTTTTTTTAAAAAATCGTCTCATTTCTCATTTGCATCCCCCTGGTAACTATGACCTCAAAACAAAATTTAAGAAAAAATAATTTGAATAATGAAAATTAAAATTAATAAATCCAAAAAAACAGTTGGGTAAAACAAAGAAAAAATTTACTTTTAAATTCCCTTGTCCCTAATTATCAGAAAGCGTAACTTTTCTGGGGTGTTTATTTGATGTAGGAGTGCTACGCGCAAAGTGTTTGTGTATGCTCGCCAAGATTGGGCGATAAAACATTACCCTGAGCCTTTCTTTGATATCAAAAACGACAACAAACGATGTTTGGGCGTAACTCTTCTATATAAATTTACCTCCCGTGGAGTTATGCATTTTTATAAGTAGATAAAAGTTTTGTCACTTGAATTAAAGGTTATAAATTTCAAGACATGCATACAATAAAAAACCCCTCCATTTACAGTATAGGGTTCTGTAGGTAAAGCTCCTTTAAAATATTTGTATTGCTTAATTCGGCCAAAACCTTTCCTGTAACTCTCCCTTTGCAATCGACAGTTACTAACCATTTCAGAAACATCAAATTGAATTTTATCTCTTAGGAATGCAGGACTTTTTTTGAACCCCCACTGGGTAATTCAGTATTAATCAAAAACCCTTGTCAGCCATTAAACATCAGTGGGCTTTAAAAGGTACCCTTTTATAAAAAGTTGTTTTGTCGGATATGCTCCTCCTCGAAATAAGATTATTCTCCTTTTGGTGTAATCCGTCATCCCCAAGGTGTTAGCATTCTTATAGCAACAAAAAGTTTTGCTGTTCCTTGGGCTACTAGGTTTCTGTTTGAAACTCAGTGCGCCCACAATAATCGTTACGTCTTTAAAATGCATTCTAAATTGGTGGCATATATTGAATTACTTGACTTTTATTTGGAAAAAAAAGGGAACTTTTTAATTTTGAAACATATCCTCTGTGACAATGAAATCCTTGACGCTGTTGAATCAAATAAAAAACAAAAATGGAAAAAAAATTCATTTGAAGTTCCTTTTTCTGAATTTAATATAAACATATAAAACCTATCAATAAGTCTTTTTTTTGGAACCCAGTGATAGGGTTTTCAATTTTAAAAGGGAATTTGTACCACTCAAATAATTCTTCTCTTGAAAAAACTTGTCCAAGGCTTTCTTTTTCCCCATCACCCAAATGTTTTGGGGGAAAAATTCTTTTTCTGCAGGGTAGCTTTTGTTTTTCAGCTCTGCTTGTTTTCTTCTAGCAAATCCCTCCCTAAAAAAGAAATAGTTTTTCCCCATATACTTGTTGTACTGGCCCTTCATTTCCCTACGATTATAAATAGAACAAAAAAATTTTCTCTTACGAAAAAAAATTTTTTGATAAAATACCAAAAACCCCATTATTATCAAAAAATGATTTAAAAAACTTTTTTAATATGATAGCTACATTTAGCCTGAAGCTAAACGGTTACAACATATTTAAAATTAAATTTCACTTCAAAAAATAGTTTTAGAAAAATGCTAAAATTCTTTTTTTTTCTCTCAAATTTCTTCTCTTCCCATTTCTTCATTTTGAAACAGGTGGTTCACATCTATTTTTTAAAATAAAACATTTACATTAATATTATATTTTTTAAATATTTTAAAAAAATAATTATTTTTAAGGAAACTTTTTTTATAAATATTTTTTAAATTATGTTCAGTACTAATTTTAAAAGTAAATGCTACAAAATTACATTTAATTCATACTTTTGGGAAAATTATCATTTGCGCAACTCTTTCTGGGGTGTTTACCCTCGGGGGTCACCCCAGGTGAGTCGGGTTTTCACGCTCCCGGGTGCCCTAGTGATTTTTTCTAAGGGGTTTACTGTCTTTGGTAAACATGGGTTTACGATCCTGGGATACCCAGTGATCCCCTATTTTTCCCCCCCTTCTTGCCATTCAAATTTTCCTTTTTTTCTTCTTTTACGTCTAGACCACAGACCAATGTCCTTTACATGACATAATTAAATCATTGTTAATTTTTTTTTTATGAAAAAAACAATTTATTATTAAAAAAATTTTTTTACATTTTATGTTGCGTTAATTTAGTTTACTTTTCTATATTTCTTTAAATATTTTTTATATTTGCTTTATTTTTTTTGAAAAAAACCGTTGGTTAACTAACCCCCTGTTTGCCCTTCCGTAAGGGGGGGAAAATGGTTTTTGGGGAAAACCTTTGGCCCCCCTTCGCGTGCGGGGGAGGCGGGACCCCTCCTGTCAATCGGCTGTGTACTTCTCTTCGGTGTCCCGAAGAACCTGTAGGGTTGGTTAGTGCTGCGAAAAGGGGTGTCGGGGTTTTCCCATTGGATCGCCCCGGTGGTATTATATTCTTGGGCTCAGGGTAAGCGCCGTGCCGGTTTTGTCAGTTGACCCGGGACTCCTCCTTGTTGGACTCCGTGGTGGGTGGGGCCCCCAGGATGAAGTTGTTCGCGTTTTTATGGATCCCGATATGCTGTGCGGGTAAAGGCCTCTATTACCCCAATAACGTTGATCAACTATCGAAAATGCAAGATTTTTTCTGATTTCTCTACCAAATAACGAAAGTTAAATAAATCTCCTTTTTTCAATACATAAAGCCTTTTAGGAATGGTGGTGAACCGAAATCTATCGATTAAGATCCGGGGGTCTACTTTTGAAACCATATCCTTTACAAACCAAGTCATTTCTTCTCGCTAAAGCTTTCTTAACTCGCCTGTAACTATAACTCCTCTTCTCTAAACACCTGCAGAGGGGTCATTTCTGCCTGACTTTTGAATACGCCTGGTCGGAGATTCTTGAAGGATTTTCTGATCGGGGTTTTTAATCAGTGAAAATTTCCATAAAAAGATTCAACAGTTCCCCAAAAAAATTTAATTCTTCCTTTAATAACCCAAAACTTTCATCTACAATAAAAACCGGATACCTCAACTTTGAAATATGCCCTACATACCAATCCTCTGCGCTGTTTCAAAATGCCAGAGGTTCGGTCTTCCAAACTTCCTGCCCCGGACGCTGACCCTCAGATGTGCATCTGTTGGATTCTTTCCCCATTCTCTAACAAATTTAAATTTAATTTTCCAACCCCCAAATGCTTTCTAAATCTAAAATGGAAATTTGAAAAAAAATTCAAGAAATAAAACAAACAAAAATTCCTTCCGAGTGAAAATTTAAAGTCCCATTGTAAATATGCCCAACTACAAAACCCTCTTTAAACAATTCCACCCAAACTGAAATATCCAAAATTGCACCTTAAAATTACCCCAACTTTTACCCACCCCTAAAACAAATACATTAATACCCACAACTGCTATGTCTAAACCCTCCCCCTAAACTCAAGCACCTCTGCCCATTTTTAAATTGCCGGGTAACCTCACCACCAATTCCGTGCTGTGCGTGGTTGAAACCCAAAAAAACGATCACCCTAAAAGACCATCTTCACCCATAATACCCCTTCCTCATCACTCACTTTCCACTACAAATATATCTTTAGAAACTGAATCCCGCCCCCCTTTCAACCTCTAATAAATTTAATACTTTTCTGTTTTAAACCCTTGTTCCCTTCCCGATCTTCCCCCTACATCCCAAAAGTGAACTTAAAAAACAAAAAATTTCCAAAAAACGTAAAAAAAATTCAAAAAAAAGAAAGCCCAAAAATACT
>BMAV01010002.1:15000-17489 GCA_019973955.1 Trichonephila inaurata madagascariensis
GAGTTTAAGTCGGAGTAATTTAATGGAGGTGAAATCTTGCACAAAATGATGAAAGCTAAAATTAGGGATTATTATTATATTTTTTTTTAAATAAATAAATAAGAAAATAAGATTTGAAAAGTTTCCAGAACTATATTCAGGATCTCCGAAGTCTTTTTTAAAGGGCTGGGAAATGCTGATATATGTGGTGAAAGAGCAGCTCTAGGTCTTTTGCAGAGCTTGGGACCGAGTTATCATAGGCAGGGATGACTCGGATAGTTTGGTTAGGAATTTGAGGTAATCTGTCAAAAACTTTTGTAGACTGATTTTAATGAAATCAAAAATTGATCTATTTTGAGATCTTTGTAAAAGATTTCTTTCTGAAAACCAGGGAGCATTAGAAATTTTTTCAAAAGGTGTTTTTTTTTAAAAACGTGCAATTTTTTCCTTGGTTACTGCAGCAGAATTCAGATGGGGATGCATATAACAAATTGGTCGGAGAAATAATTTATAAAAAAAACCTTGTGTCTGATTGGGAGCTTACTCTTTCGAGAAAAGCAATTGGTTTTTTGGTCATTCCTGGGAGGCAGCCGGGGGGGGGAGAAGTTCAATTTTGCACGAGTGACCCTAGGTATTAAATTCAGTGACCCATTGGACGGGTTGGTAAAATTTGAAATTGGGTAATTTTCCCATCCCCTTTGTTTCGTAAAGGGAGGCTTGCGCCTTTTTTGATGCATTGACTTTGATTTTCAAAAGAAAACAAAGAGCGTCTAAATATTTTATTATCATCTAATTTTAAAGGGTTAAGTTCAAAAACCATTTTAAAGAACTAGATCTCATTCTTTTGTTAATCCAATCTCTAACTCACGCAAATAATCAAAGGAAAAAGGGGACCTAGGGGGAATTTCTTGGGGCCCAACGGTTTTAAATTTATGACCCCGTGGTAAAAGCTCAATGGGTTTAAATTTTTCCAAATGTACCTTTTTGGGTCGGAAAACGTGTCATGGAAGCCATAACAATCAAATAAAACTACTAAAAAACCCCGGATTTAGCATGTTTATTTGAAAAGGGCATCTCCGGGGGAAAGGGGCCCAGATTGGTATCAGATATTTGACCCGTGTTGTGCGGATACCCACACGGATTTCGCTTAGCTAAAAACAGAAAAATCAAAAAATATTCCCCGCCTGAAATAAAAAATTTGGAAAGAGGGGTTTTTTGCCTCTTAGCAGGGGGGAATCTGGAACAACGTTTTGCCAGATTTATTAAAACTTCCCAGAAATTAGAACTAAAGGGGTGTCGCAGGCGGACTTGGTAGATCACATTTTTGTTGTCCCGAACTTGTGGTTCAGTCATGGGCCCCCCAGGGGCCCACCTTTTAGGTGAGTACGGGTTTCCGCTCCGAGGGGCCTAGTGATCTTTTTCTTCCCAAGGGGTTCTGTCTTTGGTAAACATGGGCTTCCGAACCCCGGTACCCTAGTGATCTTTCTCTATTTTTGGCCCTTCTTCGCCATTCAAATTTCCCCTTTTTTTCTTTTTTTCCCCTCTAGACCACCGGGGCCAAGAGAAAAAGAACTATGTTCAAATTTTGTTTTCTGATGAAAAAACTTACGTTTTTTTAAACATATTATGGTTTAATTTTGTATTGGGGGTTTATTCTTTTTTTATTTCTTTAAATATTTTGATTATGTTCCTTTATTTGTTTTGACTAAAAAGTTGGTTTCCCACCCCATGTTTGCCCTGTGCGGCGTCCCGTAAAGGAAAATGGTGTTCTGGGTCCCCTTTTCGTTCCCTTTGCCCCCCTTCCCCAAAAGGAGGGGTTTGGCCTGGGGATACCTCTGCGTTCCCTTTCCCCCTTCACTGTGGGGTGGCAGGGGCGCTCCTGTCAATCGGCTGGAACCCTCTTCGGTGTCCCCGAAGAACACTGCTAGGGTTAGTGCTGCGAAAAAAGGGGTGCGGGTTTCCGTTGGATTCCCCCCCTGGACATCCTATCTTCGGTGTACTCAGGTAAGCGCCGTGCCTGGTTTTTTCCCTTGACCGGCACACTGCCTCCCCTTTTTGGACTCCGTGGGGTGGGTGGAGGGACGGGATGAAGTGGTACGCGTTTTTATGGATCCAAACAGCTGTCCTTTTGGGGAAAGGGCCCTTTAAATTTTCCCAACTAACTTTTACCAATATCGACTCTACCGTTTCTTTTTTTAAATTTTTTTACCGAATAATGAAATGGCATCAAAAACGCCTTTGATAAAAAAACCCTTGTAGGGAAAAGGTGGTGAACCCAAATCTGTTAAAAAATTAAGATGGTGATCTACTAATTGAAACACTCTCGCCGTACCAAAGTCTTTCCTTCTCGCAAAACTTTTCTGGGCTCCCTGTAACAATAAGTACATAAAACTCTTAATTCATGCCGCGGTGTCATTTCTGAACCTGACCCGTTGGCCACCCCCGAAGGGGGGAAATCCGGGGATTCTCCATCGGTGTTATTCGGTAGGGAATCTAATAAAAAAAATACA
>BMAV01010003.1:0-35816 GCA_019973955.1 Trichonephila inaurata madagascariensis
TGACTGGAGACACGTCATTGTCATTATCACGTGACTATGACGTCACATGAATTTAGTCCATTGAAAATTAGTTCAAAATATAGGAAAGGAATTTAAATGGAACTAAATATTTGACAATAGGAAGCAGATAATATAATGGGTTTGTTAAAAAACCGATTTAATGAAAATGTGCAATAATTTTCAATAAGAGGAAGAAAAAGGAAGAAAACTCTCAACATTTAAAAATCCGCTTTTCGTGAAATAGAAACATTTTTGATACATTGAAGTAAAATTAATATTACATTTAATTGAAGCGTAAATAAATTTATCATTTAGAGCTATTATGAGAACCATATACTGATCTTCTACGAGGACTTTTCCCAATGTATTGGAGAAGATTGAGAAGATTTTTTTAAAATTTTGTCTTAAACTACGTGAGGAAGCAAGTTTTCAAATGAAGAATGATTTGCAATTCAAATTGAATTTCACAGGCCAGAAAAAATTCTCGTATAATCCTTGGATTATTTTTCTGTACATTAGAAAAAGTAAAGAATTATGTTTTGTATAGTTTCATGTTTAAAGTATAGTAATGTGATGAAGTTTTGAATATACGATTTTCAAATTCTATTAAACGCTCTTTAACTGTTTTTATTCCAAAAATTTCTACTTATATCAGATGAGAAATATCATATATCCTTCAAAATTTGCGTAGGGAAAAAAGCAGCCGATGATTCTAATTATTCGAATAATAACATATTTTTTAACGGACAAGGACGAACAGGACCACACGAAGACGAATCGATGTATATACACAAAGAAATATTTTGACAAATTATTTACAATAGCACAAATCAACTCAATGTTCAGGATTGAACTCTCTTCTGAATTGACTCGACCTTTGTTTCAAAAGACCTTAAAATAACCTCATGGAAATTCCTTAGAAGAATCGCTCCCAGAGCCTTCTCGATGGTCCCTTGGTGATATCGTAGTTTTTTTCGCCAAATTTGTTATTAAGGGTCACATAACATATTCATACCTGATAACATATTCTATAATTTCCATATTCTTATTTCTCAAGTTACCGCTGGTAAGTATATTTTGCCAGTAAAACTCATTCTTACCACAAGGAGATCACTTCTGCAGGAAAAATAAACTCCGTGGCATGCTTCAATATATATATTTTTATCCTTCAGTACTATTACTTTCTCGAGCATGTTTATTTTGATCGGAGGTTCAAGTTTAAATATAGCGTAATGTATGAACCCCACAAATTTAGATTCAATTTCACTTTTTGTTTTATAAGTCCACCACCTCAATGTTTAAGAAAAAAACCGAAAAAAAAGGTATCAGTCCTTGCCAATAATTATTTTGTACGCAATAAGATCTTCTGCTGATTATCAGCAACATTTAGGGGGGAAAAAAGTTAAATCAAATAACATCCTACGAAATATTTTTAAGAAAATATCTCAGCACTTTTCGTCTCAAGGAAGGTGGATAGCTTAGAAAGTAGAAACTCTATATTGCTATCCTAAAATATCGAATACTTTAAAAGACAATATTCAAAATTCGAATCTATTGTTAGATATATTTTTTAAGTAAAACCAGGGAGATCCTTCCGAGTTATAGGTAACAGACTTAACATTCATGAATCCCTATTAGATAACGTTGAATGACATCCGAGGTACTTTTTCCCAGCTTCCATAATTCTGAGACTTAAGCTGGATTTGAGATACAATAGCCGCTATTGTTCCAAATGATTGATTTTGTGAGGAATAAAGACCCAAATTGGAAACTGTAGCCATTAAGCTAATATTCTGTTGTCAGGCTTCACGGAGCCTTTAGAAAGCTTTCCTTGAATGATGATACGATTTATTTTTATATGCCAGCCAAGTGTTGAAATAAAGATATTATGTATACAAATTTTTAGCGTTTATATTGACATATTTTGTATTGTAAAATGCGTGCATTTAATTTAACTATTCATATGTTGTTAATTTCTAAGACGACAAAATATTTCGTACGTAGACTGGTTGAAACGCCATTTCTTACAAATTACTTAATTATCTTTTATTGCTATTTTGAACCATAACAAGAAATATAAAAAAAAGTTTTAAGTCAATTCCTACTTAAATCAACAAAGAAAATTTTATTTTAGCTACTTTTTATTAAATAGTTACAATTGATATAAATATAAATATAAATATTAATATCGTATTGTCATCCAAAACAATCGTGTATATAAAATTTCATTTCAACTGAATGCTTTAAAACAGTGCTCCGCAACCTTTTTATCGCTGCGGCCGGTCAGCGTTTGATAATTTTACCCCGGCCCGCTGAGGATGGGACACGTTGATTATTTATACTTTAGATTGTTTTGATTTAACAATTTTGATTTTGTTACATTTATATATATAAATGTGCCTTCAGAATAAAATATAGTTACACCAAAAATGAATAAAAGTGATTTAACGTGGAATATAAATTGATTTCCGTGAAAAGTTGCGCAAATCCGAGAGAAATGCACCACTTTAAATAAAATGGCAATAGTTTAATGTTCTTTAGATGGCCCGTCACCATTTGATCCACGGAGCGGGGGTTGCGGATCACTGCTTTAAAACGTGAGAAAAAAAATCTTTTTAAGTTTTGACCCAAGTCTCCAAAATGGTCGCTAAGTCGTCAAAAAGTCGTGGCTGTATTTGTAATTCTTTGAATAATTAGTTTTAATCAATTAATTTTTATTAATTATAGTTTAATTATTGTATTGTCCTCCAAAATAATGATGTATATAAAATTTCAGCTCAATTGAGCGCTTGAAAGTATATTTTATTAACGATTGAAAATCCCACCAAGATAAATAAATAAATAAATATATTGAGAGTGTAAGTTAGTAGTGTAATTGAAAAATTGGAATTGTGTTTATACTTCTTGAAAAGAAAAAGGGGTACTTATATACGTATTATCGCAACCGTATTGGCGATGTTATATGAATCGAAGCAAATCGTTGTAAATTAAGCGCGTGTGACACAAGTAAAATCGGGGTTGCCAACTTAGCGAGTTATCTTGAACATTGGCATTGTTGCGATAGTACGTAAGTACTAAAAAGTAAAAATTTTATGTACTATATTTTTGGACAAAAAGCTTCACATGTAGGGATATACGAAATATTTCCAGTATAATAATTAAAAGTACGATAGAAAGAGTATAATTTTTATGTATAAAGTGAACGCAATACTCTTTATTTTAAATCAGAATAAAAACAGTTTATTTAAGAAAATTTGTCGAGTGTTGGATGTTAAAGATTAAACTAAATAGGGTAATTTCGGGGTTGGGTTCATTAAAACCCCCTCTAGTGTGCAACAATCATTTATTAATTTAAGTTAAGTTACACACATATTGCAAACAAAAATAATGGGCAAAGAATAAGGACGGTTTCTGATTGTGACCACATTCTTTTCCCACTTGGAGCTCTCTAGAGGGCGCTTCTGCAGCTTAGTACAGTCAGTTACAGATGTTATGACAATAACGGTTACAGAACTATATTAATACATGTATGAATATTTTTGACGTAACTAAGTATTAAAACAGTACTAAACAACAGTTCTAACTAACAGTATTAATACAGTTAAAGGACCAAAAGGCCTACTGCCCCCATCTCAGCTTTCGTGACCTTGAGGCCTGAGCTAGTTTAGGTCAGGTGGTAAGTTTGAAGCTAAACTTTCATTGTTTAGTTCCCTAACAAGTTTAGTACGCATTTTATCGACTCACTAAAGGTATAAAAGACTGAGTCGACCTTGACTTGCCCGGGGTATTATAACAGTAACGCGATAATCCTAAATTCATATCAATTTATCATACGTATAAATACTTCAGTATTTAAAATTTCCTTTCAAAAAATTTGATTTATAATAAAACATTGAATTTTTACAAATATAATCCCTTTCTTATAATAAATTTAAATAAAACATTCTTTTTTTTTTACAAAATATTTAAATTCGGTAATTGTAAGAATTACGTTTAATTTTAAGAATTTTGAAAACAGAATTATTTTAGAGTGCACGTTTGCTTAAGATCTAAGGTTATATACATGATAGAAAAAGGGTTTTGAAATACGGAACAAAATATGTGCTTACATATTTATATATCGTCAACCAATTCAATCAAATGCCCCGATATCTAGCCAATAGTGGAATACCGTTTCCACATGCATGTTTCAAAACAATAATAATAACAGCATTTAGCAACGTCTTTTAAATAGGTAGCGTTTTTTTTATTTGGCAAAATTGGTGGAGGGTATAATACTGAGTACAACAAAATGTTACTAGATAATAAATATCGAACACTTTTTTTTAAAAAAAGGAATCTGAATTTATTTTTAATCTTTATTATTTAAAGTTTCAATGTTTATTATTTTAGAACATACCTTCCTGTACATGAGAGTCTTCGATAATTTTAAAGAATAATTTGTTCCAGCAAGAAATAAATTTGAATACAGAAATGTTGTTTCGAACTTCAAATCTTCTTCTTATGTCTTTTTTTTTATATGTCGGTACATAGATAGCTTATTAAAAATGTTCGAAGTGAATTATTAGAGTTTTCTTAAAAACTCGAGAGAAAGATGGAAGTAATAAAAATGACTTAAGAAGATAGCAGAAAGGTGTTTAAAAATGTCTCTTGATATTTAAAATTAATGGTTTTGATGTTAAAAATCTTTTAAGTTAAAGCAGAGGAAATTGAGTTGTGACTATATTTTACAATCCATCTTTCTTCTTTGTAAACTTCTGTTTGTCAGTTTTCCAGATAAGTTATCGTGTTGATTAATGATGTTATTTAATTTTCGAGCTAACCGAGACTGTGAGTATAAAATTTATTTTTGATAAGCTACTTAAGAAGTGAACTGAAATGAATTGGTTGGTGATGGTTTAAGGTTTCTGTGTACAGGCAATTTTGAATTCGTTCAAATGTGATGTTTATCATATATCGAATTTCTACTTTTCTCATTAAATCTAGACTAGAGTATCGATTTGAAGAGCAAAAATAATGAAAGTTTCTGTAAAATTACAAGGTTCTCCGATTCCACGGAAAATATTTTAACATTTGAATCATTTAATGAATCTTTTTTGAATTATCAGATCCTTATAGAAATATTTAGAAATCGACCAATTTCAGCAGATAAAAAGACATCGCCAAATGCTGTCACCGTTATTATAATTTTAAACACCGAAGAAAATACAATTCCACATAAACTATCCTTATTTTTTGCTCTTTTGAATGTATTTTATTGCATTCAAATCGATATATTAATCTAGGTGTAAGAAGGATAGTAGAACTTTCATAGCATTAACATTACGTTTACAAACTCAAAATGGGCGAAGAATGGGAGCCTTAAGAAAATGTAAAATTCTTCTTATCCTCCTCTTTACTTATTTTTCTAGTGGTCATCTCAGCCCTACGCAAAGAACCACTAAATGCAACCAATACACGACTAGATGAAAAGGTTGGACCTGAAATGATGGTTTTTACATCACGCCAAGGTATCACGACATCACGACTTTGAGTCGCATAGAGTTAATACACACCAGTCTCACTGTGCAATATTCTTTGGAAGTACGAGATCCCAACTTTTTCCCAATCGATTACGTGTTCTTTACTCTATCAACCAAACCACCACGGCTATTATTTTTTTTGAATGACTGCTATAGTCCATTCCTTATAATTGCAAACAGAATGGCTGTTTTTTTTGGCTACGTTACTTAAGTCACAATGTGAACACCTGCAGTAGCTAGGATCGTCATAGTTGTAAACCTGCCATAGTCTCATATCTGTTGTTGTTGCAGTTGAGCCTTAATGTCACTCCAGTCCTATTGTTTAACAAGGCTGATGCACATTAAATTGAGGGCAGCATCTCCATGCTGTCCCCTTATAGGATCAGCATGGAAATTTAGAGAATGAGATAGCACAGAGTAATAAATCTCTGTGCCTCCTCAGAAATCATATCGAAACGAATATGATCTGTTGTTCCATGTTTGCGTCAGTTACTTGTTGCGATGGGTGTCTTTACGTATCATTCAACGTCGTTTGCAGCAAAATGGTATGTGCGCAAGAAGTCCATTGTTGCGATTGTTTTTGTCTCGAAATCGCAGATGTTTGCGTTTGGAGACCACTTGTAATTTTAGCGATTCATTGATTTCAACGGTGTATTGAACGACGAACATGAAAATAATTGAATGACATATTTTCTTTATAGACAAACTATGCTTCTGCCTGCATCTCTACGATGGTCGAATTAGAGTCTGGAGACGTCGTGGAGAGGTTGTGATTGACTGTTTTCTTATGTATCGTCGTACTAGTCTAGCACTTGGTATTGCGGTTTAGTGTAGTATTGAATTCTACTCCTCCCTTGCCTCCTCTGAGAACATCTTTCCGGTACAACGAATAGCTTACGCTATACATCTGAGATTTTGGAGCCTGTTGTCTTCACTTATTTTCAGAAATTGCCTCACATTCCAACAAGAAAGTGGGCTATCCCACAATAAATTCAATGCAATGCTCGCGCCCATAGATTAAAATTGCTGTCCTAGTTTGCCTGTTCACTCGATCTATCGTCTATCAAAGACTTTTGATAGATGATTGGAGAATGATTAGCATGAGACATGCACCACTAGTTGCGATACCAGAACAGCATTGGTAATATGTGAAGACAGTACGGGCTGCCATACCCACAAAAGACTGCTCTGTGCAATAAATTAAATCTAGGAAATTAAACATTCAGAAATCTGAAAGTACAAACGTAATTTTTTAAAAAGATTCCTCTTGATATATTAACAAGAAAAAGCAAACCGATACTTATACTATTCTCATTACAAGTCTTTAATATTTAATTTAATAACAATTGTTTTATGCAGAATATTTGACATCAGTAATTAATTTAAGTAATTTCATAAGGAAAAGAAAAAACAATTCAGTTGATATGAGAAATGGTTTCGATATATATAAGTTGAACGAAGTTTTATTTAGTTTCTTCTAGTAGATAAACATTTCCTACTTATTTGAACTAGATTCTAGAAAGATAACTAACTAAACCATTAATGCAGCTTAGTTTCGTCTAACTTTTTTTTCCAGATTTTCTTTAACGGTTACTGCTAGTTACTCAGCCCAGCTTTAATCGGTAAGTACGTATGACAGAATCTTTTACTGAAGTTATCCTTAATTCATGAAGCTAAATATAGAACTCATCAAATTTCATGAAACTTCCCAGATGTGCTCCTCAGGGACGTAAGCAAGAAGGATTATATTTTGTAGAGAAAACATTTAGCAAGGAGACTAAACAGGTTTTGTTTCAAAACAGTTGGAAGGTATCTATTAATATAGTATATAAAAGAAAAAGAGACTGTGCTCTTTTTTTTTTTTTTTTTTTTTTTTTGTAAAAGTATCTTTCTTTTAATTGTAAACAGGAAGCTGTTGCCAAATATTAGTCAAGTAAAATAGAATTGAGGAATATAAATTAATTTTTGTTGTATGCCTAATTAGATAAAAGTTATAATGCAGAAAATATTAATACGTACTTAAGTATTTTTAGGTACTTACGTATTATCGCAACCGTATTTGTGAATTATATGAAACGAAGCGCATGGTTGCTAAATCAGTGCGTACGACACATACAAAATCAGGGTTGCCAATTTGGAGAGTTTTCTTGAACGTTGGCATTGAACGTAAGCACCAATTTGTATTTATGTCAAGTGCATATGTATGTTTAACTTAATTCTTTTCACTTTTTTAAAAAGCTTTTTGGGGTTGAGCGTATATTTATCTGTCTAACAAATGATTTATGATCACGATTTGGATTAAAATGACATAAACGAAACTGACATCTGCTCTGTAAATGCATATATTATTAAATTTATCAAACCCATAATTTTTATCCGAAGCAGAAGACTATTCGAAATTTTTAGTTTGTGCAAAGAAAATAAATTTGTTTAGAGAGCTCTGCTCTTGAAAACATATTGTCAAGAGTTTTAAAGAATATTTCTTGAGAATGATGATGAAAATAGCATAACATGAAATGACAGTGATTGATAGCAGATAATTTATTGGTCTAAAAAACATTTTTTTTTGAAGCGATGAGATTTTTTAAAATCTTTGTGAAGCAAACTGTATTTATTGTTGTCATTTAAAAAATTATAGAAACTTGTTATTCTAAAGCATTTTCTTAAAATATTTGAAAATTTTAAAAATGCGTATCAAGTGTTTATTTTAGGAATAAATAATGAAATACAAACCAATATTAAAATAATTACTCAATATTTTTAAAAAAGCACGAGTACATAAATAATAAACACATAGATTGTTTGTGATTATTAAATGGAATCCATAGTTTCACATGAGGTTCATTTAGTGTTATCCAAAAAAGACAAATGGAACCTATTTTAAAAATACAAAAACAAGTAAAATGAAAAGTTTTAACGACATGTGAATGAATGACCTTTGCAAGCAATTTCATAAAATATTTTTTCCCTAGAGGATTTAAATTCCTTTTAAGATGATCCAAAAATTAGAATGATTTCTAGAATAAATAAAATAATAAAATACAGATGGAAACATGAATTCTAACTGCTTTTCTCGTTTATCTTTCTGATACACAAATTTAAAAAAATTGAAAAGTGCTATATATTGATTTAATTCTTATAAAAAAATTTTCCTTTTTAATAAATATCTAAATTTTTGCTCTAAGTGTTAAAACATATATATTTTTTTAATAAAATATGTAACCGCGTTCTTAATGTTGTAACGGGTATATCTGCAAGCTTTTACTAATCCTCTTGGGGAAATACAGTTTTTTAAAATGTTGTTCTATTGAAAACTTTCTCCCGAAGAAGATATGGTTTATGTAAATGAAGGGTGATATTTAAGCATTAAATTTTAAGTACACGAAGTTAGAGGTTAGTGGTTAGCGGAAAGTAGTTGAGAGCCAGTCGACAGTTGTTGGACGATTAATTGCTGAATAATTAAAGATTGCTAATTGATGATTTAGTCAATAGGTTAAAATTGAATAATAAAGACCAGAGGTCGAATAGCTGGGAACGGAATTAAGGTAATTCAGACCGTAGATAACCAAAACGTTCTAAGAGTAAGTTAATTGAATTATTATCAAGTATCCTTTCTACCCTGTAATTGCTCCTATACTTAATAGAAGTTTGAATTTCCTACCCTGGGTTGCTATAATTAAGGGAAAGAATAATTAATAAGAATTATTCTGATTATGGCGGATCTTTTTTTAACCCCCAAACACCAATAAATGCGACGGCGCGTTTATTACAATGTTATTACTGGGTTAAGACTAAAAGTAATAAGCAAAATCTTTTGGGGTAAAGCAATACATTTAATAACATAAAAATATCGCAGTTACAAAGGACGGATACTTAGACGTTACAAAACAATTACAAGTAAACGTTTAGAGGAACAAATTGAAGCTAATTAGCTTAAGTATAATCCAGGATTGAACAGCGAGGTGGGATAACCTCACACATTGGAATCCATGCCCTCACTGACGGTAAAAAGCAGTGTGTTGCAAGTTCACGCTACTGTTATATATCTGTCCATAACGTGGAGACATCTACAATCCAATTTTTGAAGTATAGCGTACGTTACAATTACAGTTCTTTTGTAAAATTCTATTGAATTGCATAAATGAATTTACAAGCGATTTTTTGATAATCTCTTTATCGTTATATTTAGCACAAAACACAAGTATGAATTCTACAATGTCCTGTTATAATTTTGTAATGTGCAGATAACTTATTTAAATAACTCTTTTTTTTCCCGAATTTTTTTACATCGAAAAAAGCAGGCCATCTAATTTATCATGATCATTAAAAAGTACGATAGTTGAAACAATAATTAGGACCATGTGAACGCATGTTATGAACTAATCAAGAAAAAAAAATCTTAAGATATTTTTACTTCATATTTTCATTCGAATTTCAAATCCTTCTGAATTTAGTAAGAGAAAATTATGTTACTTTGTATAGTGACCTTGCAAACTAGACATTATACCTAGAGTATAATGTCTAGTTTAGATTAAAGTTATTAATAAGTAGAAACAGTTAACATTTTTTTTAAAAAAAGAATTAATGAGAAATAAAAATGCGTCTTTTAGCAATAAGTAGCTAAAAAATATTCAAACAATTTAAGATTTTGCATTCAATAAATTCCCCACTTCAAAATTGCAGACAGACTTAAAATTCTTAAATATATTTGTTTATTTGTACCCATATCCCCGGTGCCATCTAAGCAACTCATCAGACTTCATATCGTTGCAGGAAATCATCTGTCCAATGTTGGGATGCTTTGAATTCTTTTAGCGATAAATCTAACTGTGATGGTATTGTTTAAAGATCAAACCTACATACAAACAAATACTTTGTTACACCATCTATGATAAACGAGTTATTTTTTGCGTGCAATTTTGTTTAAAGTGAGTGGCAACTCACTGGAGTTTTGCAAATAAAAACAAAGAGATGCAACGATCCGAACGAAATGAAAAAGAAGCTAAGTCTTGTTGAAAGATATATATGTGAACAAACCTTAATACCTTGGAAAAGAAAACTTCTTACTGTCAATTCATGGAAATTGTCCATTTATTTAATAACAATGAGTATCGTAATTCGAAGGAATTGACACACTTTGTGCATCTGACAGTAATTCATTCACGGATGATATCTTCCTTTCATTACCGGGAGAAATGAATACATCCCTCACTAACAGTGGGTAAGTTCTGTCTCTCTTCCCTGAAAAAAAAAAGATGTTTTCCGATTTAAGAAACAGTCCTGTACCCCACACGGTGCACAACTTTTTGCTCACAAAAATCGAAACTGTATGCATTTTGAATTTGGATACCACTTGCAACTGTCGAAACTGTTAACGGCTGATTATCAGACGAAGTAAAATTGTCATGTGAAAGTCGCTACGTCAGACGCGAGATACGGATAAATATCTGAGAAGTCTTTCCACCACAGAGTTTCATTTAAATAGCCTTTCACCGAAAATATTTCCATATTGCAATGCTTCTTAAACTTTAACTGTTTGCGACCCAATATTCAATCATGATTTTCATCGCCTCCCCTCCATACAACAATGCATTGTGAATTCAATAATACTATACTTGACGCTAAATCTACAATACGTCTTTAACCTCTTAAGTGCCACCAGCATATAAACACCTCACTCAGCCAAAGCATTAATTGTCTCGGACGTATATATACGTCTTTCCGAAATACGATCTTTTCTGTGCACTGTTATCCATAAAATTATTCTGAAAGCTTTGGAATGCAATAAAAGGACCTTGACAGTGTTTGCGAAGTATTTACTTATTTCAAAGTTTTTGCTTATTAATTCCTTTTCTCCCCATCCAATGCATCACATACGCGTGCCTACGTGAACAAGGGTGGCATTGTAGACCGAATCACGCAACTTTTAACTGGAAGTTTTTTAAGGGATTAATTATAAACCGTACAAATTATCAAGATAAATACCAATTTTTGGATATAATTTTTTATATGACAAGAACATGGGTCACTGGTAATTATTTAACTTGTTCTTAACTTAGCATTGTTAAACTAGTTATAAAATAGATTGCGCAGTAATGATTCGTTTATATATATATAAGTGTATTATATCAGTGTAAATGTGTATTTTATTTATTATTACGTCAGAATGTATTTTGTTTGTTTACCTTCTATAAATTCATAATTTTCTTAAGTAATCTTTTGTTTTCGACTTTTCAATATGCTCTCGCCCCTCTCGTAGAGTTGACGCCCCCCTTGGGGGTCGCACCCCACAGTTTGAGAAACGCTGCCATAAGGAATGCAATTAACTTTTTGAATGACCAATGTAAAAGACATTTTAATTTTTGAAGTCAAAATTTAACTTATTTTTATCATGCTATGCTTTGATTAGAGTAATTTATTATTTATTAGAAAGTTACTATCAAAATTTAAGATCGGTTTGATTTTACCTGTTTGATGACCACAACAATAAAACTTTACGTATATATACTCGTTAGCATGAATTAACACTAAGTTTTTTTTGGTGGGTTTTGGTAAATATTTCGTTCTATGCAAATTGGTTTTGATTTAGTTTTTATTAACGCTGGATATTGAAGTTGCACGATGGCTACTGGCAACTAGGGTTTGAAGCCCCGGGAAGACGGTGATTTTTTTCAAATTCCGGGATTTAAATTTATCTGAATTATATTTAAAAAAATTTTTTCTTATCAAAATTTTCGAAGAATTTAACTCTTAGAAAATAATATATATATATATTATGAAATATGTACGTAGAATTTTTTGTGTGCAATTATAAGTGCTACAAGTAAAAAAAAAATATATATATATATATATATATGCAGCTCTCATTTCTCGTATGCGAGAAAGTCCCACAGATCTAAGTGGTTTACTGCAGTATTTTTACAATGGTATAAGCAACGTCTCAGGAATAGATTTTGTCACAGTTCAATCTTCAATTAAATGCCGTAAATTAATATAGAGATCCTCCTTGAAAGACTTGACATTTCAAATTCCACTGCATTACTAACAGCTCTCATGCAACTGGTTCTTTTATTTCAAATGAGGTAACACTGGAAATTCATTTACATTCTAATTCAATAACTGAATTAATTTGTACACAAAAACCATTAGGTGTAGCAGAAGAACTTAATAAAGTTATCAAAGAGGAAAATGCTTCAATGCAGCCTATTAGATTTGACACTGTCATCAAAAATTCAAAATAAATGTCTCCTTTTTTTGAAAATGGAGGGAGATGAGGTGACTATCTGAGAAGTACATACTCCTATTTAATGACGATAAAATCTACTAGTATAGAGTCTGAAAGAGAATTTTTTTTCGGCTGGACAATTTGAAACAAAAATAAGAAGCTGTTTAAACGATGAAATGCGGGACGAGCTGTGTTTTTCAAGCTTATTTACAGAAACACAAGAAATGAACAAATATTTTTTTAAATTTCATTATGTACCATTTTTATTTGTTTTTTAATGATAAATTAAGTCTTGTCTTGATTTATTTCAATAACAAGTAATATAAATTTTTTTTTAGTTACTTTTTATTAAATAGTTACAATTAATATAAATATGTATATACATAGGACAGAATCACAACATTAAGTGGTAATTAATTTTTATTAATTATGATTAATGTATCGTATTGTCATCCAAAACAATCGTGTCTATAAAATTTCAGTTCAACTGAATGCTTCAAAACGTGAGAAAAAGCTTTTTCAAGTTTTGACACATCTTGCCAAAATGGTCGCTAAGTCGCCAAAAATGATGCCAACGTGGCTGTATTTGTAATTCTTTCAATAATTAGTTTTAATCAATTAATTTTTATTAATTATAATTAAATTATTGTACTGTCATCCAAAATAATCATGTATATTAAATTTTAGTTCAATTGAGAGCTTTATAAAATGTATTTTATTAACGATTGAAAATTCCACCAAGATAAATCAATCAATAAATAAATATAGAAAGAGCTAATAGTAGGAATTGAATAAGAAGCTGTTTAAACGATGAAATGCTGGACGAGCTGTGTTTTTAAAGCTTATTTACAAAAACACAAGAAATGTACAAATGTTTTTTTAATTTCCTTTTGTACTATTTTTTATTTGTTTTTTCATGATAAATTAAGTCTTGTCTTGATTTATTCAATAAAAAATAATATTAAACCAATTTTTAATTATATTTCAGTTTTATTATACAATTTTAACTATGCTTATGTATAAGTAATTTTAATAAATAGCCCAATCATAATCCCAGGACCAATCCCGGAAATGAAATTATTACATGGGATTGCAAATCCTACTGGAAACAGATTTTGTGTAATTTTAAACCTTGGCTAAAAGAAAAAGATGAACTGACACCCGACTCATCAAATTTCTACACTACATCAACATGAGGCATTCGTTGTTGCACTATTCATGAGGCATTTGAGACTCGACAGGTTTAAAGTGCATTATTCCAGTGCTCCTCAACCTTTTTATAGACACTGGCCAATCAACGTTTGATAGTTTTACCGCAGCCCATTGAGGGGGAAGGGAGGGAATTGTTTATATTTTACATTGCTTTAATTTCAATTTAAATTTAATTGTATTTAAATAAGACTCCAACATGAAATACATTTACACCAAAAAATGAATGTAAAGTAAATGTCATACAAATCCTGGAGAAATCCACCACAATAAATAAAATTGAAATAATTTAATGTTTCTTGGGTGGTCCAGTATCATTTGCACCACAGACCAGTACCGGTCCTTGGTTTGGGGACTACTGCATTAACCCTTTATCTACCGCATTATGATTTACTGCAAATTCTTCCATGCAATATATTTTTTTTTTGAATCACTACATTGAAAATTAAGGGATATACATAAACAAAGTACTCAACTTTGGGAAATTTAATCCGTCCTAGCTAATAATTAATTAAAGATATATTCAACTGTAAAATTAATTATATACACTATTCACTTAAAATAAATAGCCAAATCGTTTCCTAAGGCCTTCATTAATATACAAACAAAAAATAAGACACTTACATTTTGACATTAACTACTTTTTCGGAACAAAAATGAGAATCTTCGCAATCCGCAGAAAACACAATTTTTGCTATAAAACTATTCGCCTTTCCCGCTAAAATACTCATCATAGAACCCGTGCTGTCATATATCTTGGAAGAGGGAATTTAAAAGAATATTCCTGCTAAGTATCATCAGAGTATTCATACAAATGGTTATTCTATGTAATTTTAAAGTGAGTGGTACTTATAAGTACCGTCGGGTTCCCTCTACACCACTAGGATTCAGTGTTATCACTGCTCTTTGTGGAAATCGATAATGAAATACTCTCTACTCTTCCTTATATACCAAAAAAGATACTGTCTTTGTGAAACGTGAATAACAAAGCAAGAAATAAAGAAGTACACATTGTTTATTTTTTATAATCAAATCTATGAGTGGAAATTTTTAATTTCATAAATTACATGTACATTCCAAAAATTACAATACACTCAAATTTAACATTTTATTTTCAAATAAATCTGAGGCAACTAGTTTTTCAATGTGAATTAACAAAACATTGCATGGGAAAAATATGCTTATTTTAGTAATATACATGCAACTGTAATTTATTTGTAAAATAAAACAAATGTTGCTTCGAAGCACAAAAAAAAGAACTACATCTACTCTCCCTTGTATCAGAACTTAAAAGAACTATTTGTTTGAAGAATTTGAGAACTATCTCCTGAGAATAAAGAAGTATTTTGTTTTAATATTCATGACTTTTTTTTTCTCGGAACTAAATCTCGAGAAAAATTAACAACTCTTTTCAGATCTACCTGGAAATAAAGTAGTCAATGCAATAAAGCATAAAAGAAGTGTTTTCATTATTTGCAACTCTCCTGCGTAGCAAGAGAGTCATAAGAAAGAAATAAAATTAAAATCTCAACTTTGATAATAATGATACCTTTTTGAAATGCGTTTGCCTTCTTTGTCTTAAAGATGTTTTCCCTTTCGAAAAGATTCGAAATGATGACTTCAGATATGCAATCAAGTTTCCAAAGGTGGTAACAGAAATGTTTGTGCTGCATTTTAATTCGAACATTGATTTGAATACTTCTAGAATTTTAATGAAAGAATCTAAAATTAGCTTATTCGGATCAAAGATATGTGATAAATACACCGTGCATATATATTGGTAACTATGTTTGAAAGAGAGGGGTATGTATACACTCGTGTGTGTGTGCCTCAAAATAAATCACAATAAATTGCTTAGAGCATCACAAGCATTCTAAATAAATTAAATTTGATTATAATAAATAATAAAACTTTTGATTTATGTATTTATCTTATTGTCGAATGTGTGTAAATATTAAAAGATATTTTCATTTAATTATTACTTATTTTAAACTTAATTAAAACCCTTATGTACATTTTTCTCATAAATAGACTTCTTGAAATTCAATTTAACTTGTTTAATAAGCAAAGCCTCTTAAAAGGCAAAAGATCTTGAGAATACAGACTATATTTTATTTATAATTCCTTCAAATCAAATTAAATAAATTAAGATAACGTCTCTGTGTCCTATGTACGTTTAATAAATACATTCACATAAGCCACGATAAACTTTAATTGCTCCAGAATTCTACTAAATTACCACATTTCTGTGGTACCATTTGACCAAAATTTTGGACCTAAGAACTTTGGTGTAGACGGAACAAAATGTAAAGTACATGTTAAATTACAATTTTTCAAAAATAGTCTCTGAATACGTATAATGAATGCGGAATTATTAGCTTACAAAAATCACTTAATGTGGTCCCTGAGCAGAAAAAAAAAATCCTCTAAGGTCTCTATTCTAATGTATTTACAATAACTAAAACACATCATGGGCATGATAGAGAAACTGCGGATTAAACTTAATTAAATGGAATGTGGTAAAATAATTTGGTACTTTTCTGTTTTGACCACGCAGGCGATAAAACCGCCAAAAATCATAAAAAACCGACGCCAAACGGAATATTCCCACTGGTAATCTTTTACCACCTTATTTTCAAAACAAGTCATGGTCTTTTCTTAACATTAACATCTTTTTCAAAATACAAATGAAAAGCCAATTATATATTAGTGTATATTGTGTGTTGTCGCCAATAACGTCAATTTGGTGAGATTTGCGCCGGCTAAACAGAAGAGTACCAATATTTTTACAAGATTATGAAAAAAATCATACACATCAATAAAGTATATATTCTACATTATTGTGCTTTTTTTCTAATAAACAAATTATTGGCAATATCTATTTATACAGTAAACTAATGATTGTAAATTACATCTCTCTGTTCTAGAGGAAATATTTCTTGATTTATAAAATAATTAAAATAAGATAATGTAATTTTTTAAAATTAATTTAAGTTTTCGATTTTGTTTTTCGTGAATAACTACTAATGGAACAATTTTTCATTTTGTTTCAAAACTTAGTAGGACTAACAATGCTTATACGAAATTTAAGAAAATAAGATCTCAAAAATACGTCGATTAAAAAGTTAATGATAATAGAAACTGGAGAGCACAGAAACAGACTTCTTAAAAAGTACCATTTAAACTTCTTTTCACTTAAACATTTGGTTAAACTACATTTCAACCAATACGGTTTAAGAAAATATTTTATTTTTTGATCAGCATCAATGCATCTTAGAGCTATAAAAATGTGATGTTGTTTCATTGAATATAATTAAACGGTGTACTTTCTGAATTCTGTATGAAATATTTTTGACTGAGGGCCCTGATACATTAACTCAGTATATGACAAACATAAAAAATTCCAAATTCCAAGATATTTAAATCCAAAATAATTTCATAAACGGCTTACGAGAACTTTTTTGTTTACGAATAAAAATGAGCTATTGTGATAAGAACAAAAGGATTATGTAACACTTAAAAAATGCAGAAATGAATTTAACCTTGTCTGGTTGGTGAACCTGTCAGCAAGTGCTAGTAGTGAAGAAGAAAGATGAGGAACTTAAAGTGTAATGAATTATATTTTTAACTCGATAAGTATTTCTATTTTTGCATGAAAAAGCACTGTTTGGGTTCGACTTAAACATCGTATTTCTTGTTTTTCTCCCCTCTCTCTCTCTCTCTCTCTCTCTCAGAACTGAAAACGGCGAAAGACATTCCACAAGCTGAAAAATAAATTTATTTCTCGGCTTACGAATAAGAATTCGAACACAAATTTTAAAACAGAAACTCATATCATTTTTTCACTAGTATTAAAATTTATTTTCTTAAAATAATTTATTAAATATAATCTTGCTGATAGTTTCTGCTACATGTAAATATACTTAAGTAATTAGTTGCTAAAATAAATATTTTAATTAATATACGATATTCATCTATAAGTATTTTTCACCAACAGCTAAGCACTTTATTCAGAAATATTGATCAATTTTTGTTTTATATTTTAATACTTTAAAATAATTTTAAAGGGAAATAATTTATGTATCATTACTTTAATGTTTTTTTTAAATATCCCAAGCAAAAGCCAATATATTTTTCTATCAATTCCAGAAAACAATAATGAAAAACGTGTTTTTAACAAAAAAATAGTCAAATATAGTAATTAGTTATAAGATTAAGTAAGTTTTCCATATAAAGATTCAGAAAAGGATTCTTTTGTATTTGAATAAACTAAACTGCATACTTCAAAGCTCAGATTATGACTCTATAATCTTTCTATCATCAACCAATCCCTCTCTCTTTCATGGGAGAAAAGCGATTCACTTACTCAATCATCACGAGATTTCTGGAACTGTTAGATCTACGGCAGTGATACTCAATCTGCGGCCCACCGAGCCTTTTTAAGTGGCCCGGTCATGATCCATTGCTCTGAAAATTCTGTTATTTAAGAAGAGAGTATTAAAAATGTGGTGGGAAATTCTTTGACAAGAAATCAAATCTATCAATTTTGCTTTTTTGAGGTCAAAGTCGTACGGCTGCGAATCAACATTCTTTTTTCTATTTGTAATGGTTACGGTTAGTGATAACAAACAACAGTAAAGTAGCGAAAATTTTATGGGTGGAACTAATTTTAAGCAATCCTTCATACTTGCAAGGGAAAAATATTCGAACGTTTTGGAGGTTGACTGTTTTGTAGTGGAAAAACAAACATGGATCAGTACTTGTTTGATTTGTCACGAAAGTGTGGCATTTAAAAATGCCTCGAAATGCATCTCTTTTAAGAGATGTAAATAGGCTTTATTGAATATTCTTCACAACAGTAACAATGCGTTTTGTCAGTGGTAATATCACAACGGTAACAGACATCCTATGAAGTTTATTATATTATTGGTAATCATTTGAAACTGTTTACTGATACAAAAATTCTGAAGGAGTGTTTCTGTATTTCTTTTAATTTAGTGTTAGTGACATAAATAAATAATATATATATATATATATATATAAAATAATAATTAAAAGAAGCAAAACAGGAGTTTTAATATTTTGATCAATTTTCCCCATTTTAAATTTCCAATGTTATCTTGATCTTAAAGCATCTCCCCCCCGTTTAACCTCATGTTGCGGCCCGCGTGATATGGCTGACATATGTATGCGGCCCAGCAGAAAAAAAGGTTGAGTACCCCTGATTTACGGGATTGAATTTTGGTAGGCATGTTTCTTTTGTTCAGTAAAAATCAGTTAAGAACGTGCTTTGTAGAAATCAATTCCTAAAGGGATTGTGCTTGGGCTTAATATAAAAAAAATTCCCCCTTTTCAACTATTAGGCCTATAGACTTGAAATTTCGCAAGCATAATTCTTTTATTGAGAAGAAATCTGTTAAAAATAGGTCTTAAGGAGATCAAATCCGACATGGGAGGGGGTAATGGAGTGTATAAGATCAATATAATGCTTTAGAAATTCAAATTCTGTCTTTTTAAATCAAGAGGCTAGAGCTAAAAGAATATTTTTTAGAACTATCGAAAGCTTAATGCTGGGACTTAAATATCTCAACTTTCAAACAATATATCGTCATATAATATTCTGTGAAGTGGGAGGGTAACGTTCAATAAAATTATACAGTTTTAATCGTTTAACACGAAACTGTGGGGACTGATATATTTTTTCGTTTTGAAGAAATTTCGTGTTAAAAGATAGTGCAAAAAAGAAGAAAAAAAAGACACACACACACATACGAGTAGATATGCATATATGCATGCATTAAATAAAAATCAATAAAACAAAGATATTTCCATAAACTTAATGAATTGTAACACAAAATTTCTAAGATTTTCGAAAATGAAAACATTTATTGAGTTTTTGGGAAATAACCTGATATTCTCCTTTTCATTGTATTTTTTAACATCAAATCGTGAACAAACTATTTGATGTCATTCATTTTGTTATTCATTTCACCATCGGAATGTGCATCTAAATGAGCGGTACTCAACCTTTTTTTCAGCCGGGCTTCATAAATAGGACAACTATTTCACGCGGGCCGCAACATAAGGATTAAGGGAAGGGGAAGGGGAGAACGCTATAAGATTAAAGACATTTGAAATTGGTCAAACTATTAATAATTTTCAATTTTATTCTGAAACCATATTAACTCTTTATCTACGGACAGTGCTTAGAAGTACCAATCACACTTTAAAATTACATAGAATAACCATTTTTACGAATACTCTGACGATACTTTGCAGGATTATTCTTTTAAATTTACTCTTCCAAGATATATAGCAGCACGGGTTCTTCGATGAATATTTTAGCGGGGAAGGCGAATAGTTTTATAGCAGAAATTACGGTTTCAGCTGACGGCGTTTTCAGTGGATTGCGATGATTGTAATTTTTGTTCCGAAAAAATAGTTTATGTCAAAAGATAGGCGTTTTATTTATTTATTTTTTTGTATGTTAATGAAGACCTTAGAAAACGATTTGACTTTTTGTTTTAAGTGAACAGTGTATAATATTAATTTTACAGCTGACTATATTTAATTAATTAATTAGCTCTAACGGATTAAATTTCCCCAAAGTTGAGTATTTTGCATATGTATATCCCTTAATTTTCAATGTAGTGATTCAGAAAAAAAAAATTCATGACAAAAACTGCAGTAAATTATAATGTGGTAGATAAAGGTTTAAACTCAATCAAACTCTACTCGCAAAAAAAAAAAGAAGTTTAGTCCTTTTTTTTTTACCTTGTTATGGGGTAATTTTAATTTCCTTTCATCCCACCCCCAAATTTTTGTTGCGGTCGCAAAAAATTTTTTAAAAAAGCCAATTTATCTCGTCTTGAAGGAGATCCTAAAAATTTTTTTAAAAAAGGGAGGTATTGAGAGATTTGTGCTTAATGCACAAATCGAGTAAAATTATATATTTTAAATATAGCATTTTGATGACAAATTAAACAAGTTGTTGATCCTTGCTTTTTTTCCTACAAAACAGTCAAGATCCCAATTGTCTTGAAATAATAAATATTCTATAGACATTTTTTGCTTGGAAGGCATGAGGGCTAATTGAAAATTAGTTTCACCCATGAAAAAAACGCAATTCTACTGTTATTTGTTGACGCTAACCATTACAATTACAAAAAGAAAAATGTTATCCCGCAATGCCTACCTGCAACACATCGATAGCAAAACCGATATATGGGATTGCTTGATTGAAAGAACTTCTTGCTAAATTTTTAATACATTGTTTTTAAATAATTGATTTTGTTAGTACAACGGGGCCTGAGCGGGTCACTCAGAAAGGTCCGGTGGGCCACAGGTTGAGTATCGTTGATCTAAATGATGTCATGATGTTCCTAATTTCGGAATTTTAATCATTCTGATGTTCCTGAAAGCCACATTATTCTCATTCATTTTCATAGTCGGCATCTCCATCAATGACGTTTGAACAAACACCAACATGTCCATTATTGAAGCAGTACACACACATTATGATCATCTAATGCAACGAATTCTTCGGATGGTACAGTAAGATATAGTCTAATAATACAGAATTTTTCTCAAGCATTTCATTAAGGGTCGGTTCAGTTTCAATATCCTCCTCCATTTCTTTTGACTCTGAAGAATGATAATTTTGAAAATCGTGCAAGATGAAAACAATTTTCAATTTTCAATCGTCAATTCTGAAGCGGCTTTCGTTTTATGTCAAGAGGGGAAAAAAATGCACAGTACATAGTAGTTTGTCGGGACCGTTGTATTATTTCGTGTAAAATGATATTTCATCTTAAGGTATTCGACTACGTTTGGAACCGTGATTTTGCAAAAGCTTATAAATGGATAATATTTATGATATTTAGTGTCACTTCAATTAGAAAATGTATATAAAATTGTTTTAAAAATATTATTACAATAAAAAATTATTTAAGTACAATATTTTGACAAAAATTGAAAATAGAATGACCATATTTCCAAACTTTCTCCTTTTGTGAAAAATGCTTCTATTATAACAATATTTTGCCTGTATACAGCTCAGACCTCTGTATAGAGGCTCAACTAGAATTTTTGAAATATATAACTTAGCAGTGGGTTTATCCATGTTTTACGACAACAGAGGGGAGAAATTTTAAGAAAAAAACGCTGATAATTATTTCAATTGGTTGTAACTCTGAGAATAATGTGAGTTTTTCAAAAAAAAAAAAAAATAGTCCAGACTCTCTGGAGAAGTCTGTACTTCATATAAGCAAAATATTATTTTAGAAACATTTTTTATAAAAGGTAAACAATTTGAATAAGTGTTATTCTAAATAAATTTTTTGCCAAAATATTGTATTTAAATAATTTTTTTTGTCAAAATGTCCTTAAAACAATTGCATACATGTATTCTAATCTAAGTGACACTAAATATCATGAAAATTATCCATTTATGCGGTTTTTTTAAAATCACGGTTTCGAACGTAGTCGGATACTTTAAGCGTTTTCGCGTTAAAAGTATTGCGCTGTATTTTCTAACATATAAAAAAATTTATTGTTTCAAAACATTACTTAAAAATAAAGAAAAAAAAAATTATTATTTCAAAAACTGAACATATTTTCTAATATATTTCCAATATTAACTAGAATTTCAGTGTCAAAAATGCAAATTACAAGAATGAGAGCTATAATTTATTACATTATAAATATTAAAATAAAAACTGACTTCTCACACTTCATAAAATATGGCTTCATTTCAATCTCTGTCTCAATCCGAATCCGATATCTTAATCTTCTATTTTATCTATCTTTACGGCATCACTCGAACGAAAATAAAATTAAAAACCTCTAATGATAATAAATCAGCGTGAAAGTCAACACTACCGTCAATAACTTCGACGCAGAATTAATATAGATATAAGGGTTGGGCAATTACCATCTCAGATTCTGATTAATTACAACTCAGACAGCAAACAATGGATACTTAAAATGACACTTCATTAACTTAACTCTTAAATATGAATAATTAAGAAACACCAGTCACACAAAGTAACTCTCACTAATTTAATGAACATGCATTATGCCTTAAAAGGCAAACAAATTTTAATAAAGGCATTGTGTTTGCATAGAAGAAAATAATAACCAGAAGCTGCGTATATTCCTAAGCTCTTAGTGAAGTAAATGTTTAAAAATAAACAAAGAAGTGATACGATGTTTGTCTTGATGTAATAAAACTTTTTTTTTTATCATAAAAACGTTTAATTTTTTCAGTTAAAGTGGCTGAGTATGTTCGGAGCTGTGATTTTGAAAAAGCGTATAAATGAATAGTAAATTTTTGATACTTATTGTCAATCGAATTAGAATATACTGTTACGAATTTTGTGTAATTAATGCTTAAAATAGTGTAAATAATTTATATCTGGATGTGGTAATATTACTTTCTACTGCATTTATTTTATGATAAAAATTGTAATATTCGGAAGCAACGCCATCCCTTACATAATAATGGTACTTCAATGAAAATTTAGCGAAATAATGGTGATACAACGAAGTTGGCATCATTTTGGCTACCATATGGATGCTTCTAAAAATTACTGCAGAAATTTACAGTATCACGATGTATGACGTAAGCGGAGGTTTCGAGAAAGTGTTTGGAAGCAGTCGCGCAGAATATAAATAGAAGTTGCTCGCTGAAATTGAGTCATTTTTTCTTCGACCGTTGAAGAGGGTAATATTTAGCATTACGTACATGTGTTTTTAGACACTGATAGTTGTGTGAGTGCTGTAGAAGGTGTAAAAATCTTCAAGGATTTATTATGCAAATTTTAGTGCGGTTTTCTGTACTTTAGGGGTTATTTTCCCACAATAAATTTTTATCACTCTTAAAGAACTGTTTTGTTTTTTTGAGATTGATAGCATAAAATCCACAAATCCCGATCTACGTAACAATACATATAAAATTGCTTTAAGAATATTATTAGAAGAAAAAAATTATGTAAATGCAATTTCTTTTGACAAAAAATAAAGAATGACATATTTTCAAAAAAAATTTTTTTTCTTTTATGAAAAGATGTTTCTGTAATGATAATATTTAGCTTATATATAGTAGCTAAGACTTTTATACCGAGGTTGAACTAAAATTTTTCAAACATTCGCCTTATCAAAGTTACGTTGAATTAAAATAATAACGGGTGTTTTTTGTGAAAATTTCCCTAGTCTGATGTATTGAAATATGAATAAATCCACTTCTGTGTGTGAATTATATATTTCAAAAATCCTAGTTCCATCTATAAACAGAAGTGTTACTTATATATAGGCAAAATATTATTATTATAGAAGCAGTGCTGGTGTATCCATTGGGCACCCAGGGGCCCGGGGCCCGAATAAGCTGGACGTAACCAGATTTTCGGGTTATAAATTTCGATCTGCCGGTGCCAAAGGGGCCTGTAGATCTTCTGCACCCAGGGCTTCGAAATGAGCTTAAATCGCCACTGTATAGAAGCATTTTTCATAAAATCAGAGTGTTTTGTAAATATGTCTTCTTTCTTCATTTTTTTTTTTGCCGAAAAAATTGCATAAAAATCATTTTTTTCATGTGACAATATTTTTAAAACATGAATATTATATTGGGTTGGAGGGAAAGTTCTGTCGTATTTTAAATAGGCAGGTGATTTTTCTTGTAAATAAAAAGAAAATCTGGCTTCGGTTTTTTTTGTTGTTGGTGTTGTTGTCTTTTTAGCTGTTGTATAATATAAAAGGAGAGAGTCCTTTTTTACCGTTCATCACTTATTTGTAATATTTAAAATGAAAAACATGTCAGTAGATAAAGTGCATTTACGACACTGCATTTTATATGAATTCCAAAAAGGAAGCAACGCTTCGGTTGCATGTAAAAATTTATGTGCGGTATTTGGAAAAGATATTGTAAATGTTCGTACTTGTCAAAGATAGTTTAGCAAATTTCGTTCCGGGGATCTGAGCCTCCAAGAAAGTGATCGATCTGGACGACCATTCAAGATCTATAATGATGCTTTGCAATCCATGTTGGAAAATAATCCACATTTAGCAAGTCGAGAAATTGCAGAAGATTTTGGCATTCATCATACAACTGTTGGAGATCACATTAAATCTCTTGGGTTTGTGTTAAAGCAAAGTGTTTGGGTTCCACATGAATTAACGGAAAAGAATTTGTCTGATCGTGTAAGAATGTGTTCATCACATCTGATTAGACACAATGTGGAGCCATTTTTGGACAAGCTGATTACTGGAGATGAAAAGTGGATTATTTACGAGAATATTAAGAGAAAAAAATCTTACTGCAAACCAGGAACATCATCAGCAACAGTTTCAAAACCAAGTATCCCTCAACGAAAAGTACTGCTTTGTTTGTGGTGGGACAGGAAACGTCCAGTGTACTACGAGTTGCTAAAACAGCGAAAAACCATCAACGCGGATCTGTACTGCAATCAGCTGGATAAACGGAAAGTAGCTATCAAACAAAAAAGGCCAGCATTAGTGTCCAGAAAAGGAATAGTGTTCCACCACAATAATGTTCGACCGCATACTGCAATGGTGACACTACAAAAACTGAATGCGTTAGGATGGGCAGTCCTTGGTCACCCACCGTATTCACCTGACATTGCACCATCTGATTATTACCTGTTCAGATCTCTACAAAATTATCTAACGGAAAAATTCAAGTCTTTTGAAAGTGTTTCTAAGGCAGTTGCTGACTATTTTAACTCCAAGGACGAGAACTTCTACAAAACAGGAATTTATATGTTACCTGAAAGATGGCAACAAGTTGTAACAAATAATGGAGCATATATAATTGATTAATATTAAACACATATTTTTATAAATGCATTCAAATATATTTTCTTTAAAATACGACAGAAGTTTCCCTCCAACCCGACAAATGAATTATTATTTTTATATGAATATTATATATAATTCAACTTATACTAAACATCAAAAAAATTATCCATTTATACACTTTTTCAAAATCGCGAGATTCCGAACGTAGTCCGATCTTAAAGTTATATTATTTTAGAGATAAGGCTCAATGAGGGGATTTTAAAATAACAATAATGCATTTCTTATTTTCTTTGATTTAATAAAAAATGGATTATATTTCATTTTAATTTTTAGTTTCTTATTTTTAAATATCTTACAGCCATATATATTTCTTTGTTTTTTACTATATCACTTATATTTCCTTTTTTTCCCTTCGCGCCTTCTATTTCCTGTTTTTCTAGGTACAGCTCACTCACCCAGAGCTATTCAGTGTCCAAAAATAACTAATTGTTTTCCAGCAGTTCTTCAAGTATCGGGCTGCTATTTTAGTTTCTACTGCCTCTTTTGTCCATGATTGTTTTGCTGTCAAAACATCACGGATTAAAAAGCACTACCGACAAAAAAATGTACCCGGCACTTTACTAAACTCAAAATGGAACACAGTTCCGCTTGCTTCTTTTAAAATGGGTGAAGGTACAGTGACAACAGAAAAAGAAACATTGAATTTATTTCATAGTTCAAAATGAGGTATAATGCAAGTGCAAAAATTGGACAAAAAAAATTAAGGTGTTTACAACTTATTTAACAAAACATTTCTTTAATTAAATTTATCAACTTTGATATATAATAATATCTGAATAATTTATATTACGAACAATTTTAAATATTTTTTTCTGTAAAATGGGGCTGCGGATTGGTAATTACCATTGCCGACCGAAAATATTCCCCGGGAGCGGGTATAACTTTTTAGTGTGGCACCATATAGGTGGATACCAATTGCCACAATGTAATTTTCGCGTCCAGTTTCCTCCCTAGAGGGAGGCACTTGAGCTCTGATGATGCGAAATTGTACTGGAATTGTTCTTGAGCACCCAAGACAAACAGGCATTCTAGGGATCTTTAACATGCCGCATAAGCATATGACATAGATGCTGTCGATTTTTTGCGTGATGAAAATCCCCCCGCTTCAGCCAGGGTCGAACCTGCGAACTTGGGGATACAAGGCCAGTGTCAAACCAACCTATTTTAAATATCAAAAGGGAAAATTACCATTAATAATTTAATTAAGCTTTTTTTACTAATATTTCGTGATGAAAAGAAATTTTTTGTAATAAAATTTCTTATATGAAACAATCTTTGTAAATATACAATCAAAATGTAAACTATTTCACAGTTAAGTTTATATCGAAAATATGTTTGAAAGTTTTATACTTAAAAAGCATACAACGTTTTATTCCTAATATGTAAAATTTGTTCTAATTATTCACAACGAATCAGTACTTAAAATTGCCGCAAGTTTTCTTATTCAACCTACTTGAAATACTTATTCTCTGTGCATAATAAAAACAATGAAAATTCTCAGGAAAAGCATTTTGAATTTTTGGGAGGATAATATCTAATTTTTGTTGATTCTTGCAATAAAGTTCGTAGCTATTTTCAAATTGTTATACAACGTACTCTTGTGCAACCTTTTTAATTAAATTCTAATTTCATTAAAAGAACCACAATATTACTAACTTCAGCATACTCTTCTGCGGTAAAAAAGTTTCTATAAGTCTTAAAAATGGCATTCAAAATGAAGCAATATTTAAATTCATAATGAATATAGCCGATTTTGTCTCATTTCTCTTTTGCTTTAATGTTACATTTTTCTACTGTATATCCGTTTTTTAAAATCCTTTCTTGGTGGTATTTTTTCCAGTTTCCTATTGAGAAAAAAAATTGGATTTACTCAAAATTAATATGTTTTATTTCAGAATTTAAGAACGTAAAATATTTCTGTCAGTAAGCAATTTTTGGCTAACCTTATTGGTGGTCATGCAGGTGATATCCCGTTCACTTCAGTTTTATTTTAAATGCATCCAAGTGTGGAATTAAAAAATCGTTGATACTATATTTCTCAAATCTGTTGCTTGAATTAAGATAAATATTTGCATGAAATATTAATTAAAATATATATTAAAACGTTTTTATAACCTTTCTGTTAAAACAGCTTTAATTTTTTTCTCTTTATCATCAGAGCATAAAAATCATATTTAAATAAATAGTAAATTATTTTATTGCTTACTTTGTCAAAAAAAAAAAAAGCCTTGGTTATAAATACCAGAAATATCTTGAATAGTTTTTTTTAATATAAGTTCTTACAGATATAACGTTGAGTGTGAGAAACTATCCTTATCATCGTCAAAATTATCAATACATTATTTTGACATGCCACAATAAATAAAGTGAAATTACAGGAAATATAAACTAATTACGTTTCTTATTTCCAACGACGCAATTTTTCTTTTTCGTCACACGACACGCGAAGCCTATCAAGGAAAACAACGAAAATGATTAATAAATTACTATTTCTCCTAGATATTTTTTTTGTTCAGAATATAGAAATATTTTAAAGCAGAGGTCGGCAACCTCGTAGTTGTGGTGTGCCAAACCAAATTACCAAGATGATTCAGAATGCCTCACACTAGGAACTATTTGAAACAATTCGATTTCCGCGACAGCGTTGAAGAGTTGAATGCATTACCACATCAATGCTTGATCTTTATAAACTAAACTCAGTGGCGCAATAGCCCATGGGGGCCAAGGCCTGTTGTGCCTATACGTGACCTTGGGCGCTGAAATGCATGAGCAGATGTTCCGGTGAGGTGGTCAGCCTGATGCAAAAACTCATAGTGTTTAGTTCCCAAGCGCACAGGCCTGGTACTCATTTACTGATCCACTGGAGGGATGAAAGGCTGAATCGACCTTGCCCCTCCCGGGATTGCTTGACCTTTACACAGAGGTCAAAAATACAGATTTAGAATATATAATATGTATTAAATTTAAGATATTTATATATTAGCATAGAAATAAACAACATAAAATATAACTAATGCTTTAATAATATATGTACTAATTTTAATAAAAAATTAAAATTGTTTACATATATTATGTATATTTTAAACATACTTATTTATTAAAATGAGTTATAAACAACATAAAATATAAGTATTTTTTCAATATAGTTAAATAAAAATGTGTTTTAATTTCAAATCTTGTCCCTGCACCGCTCTACTTTATGTTACAATATTGGGGTTTTGATTTGTGATTCAATTTCATACGATTTTGAATGTTCTGGTTTTAAATAAGTTTCTTGCTCGATTCAAAATATTTTACGCATAAGCAAAGATTTGCCTACATAGTAGATATGTAGAAGAAACAACGGGAAACAAGGACACATCAAGTTTTCTTCAAACAATTCAGTCTCTCTAGGAATGACATTGAACAATGTAAAATAGCTTTCGAGATTTATTGTTAAGGTTATGATCCTCAGAATTTTTCGTAATTCCATAAATTTTGCTTTCCATAATTCTGAAGATATGTTAATTCAATAAGCTCTTTATCAAAATTAGACTTCTATCAATTCAAAAATTGACAAATTTGTAGAGTGCCACTGAGAAATCTAGAGCATGTCGTAGGTTGCCAACGCCTGTTTTAAAGTATTACATAATTTATTTTAAAAAAAAAAATTCAAGGTATTTAAACAGCAGTGCTGTAAAAAAATAGATTTTAAAATAAAAAGAATGTTATATGCAAAGAAATTTTTAGTCAGCACGAAGTATAGTATTGTAAAAAAAAAAACATGTAGAAATTAATCTTTATACAACAGTTAAAACATGTTGCATTTTTTTAACATATAGATAGTTCGAATGAATGTATTGGTAGCTAAATAAATTGCCCCTTGGCGCTTATTAAATCTTAACACTAATTTTTTTGATAATATTAACCAGTATTTACACGCTCTATACCGACGACTAATTTCGCCAGGTGAAAAGACGCCGTTAATTTAAAAAGTTGCTGCCGAATACTGTTATCGTTATTGTTTTTATATTCGAACATGCATGCGGGAACGGTATTCTATTATTCGCTACACATCGCAGTATTTGGTGACATCTTTTGATTTAATGAAATTGGTCGACGGTATAATACGAAAGTAACAGTTAATATAACCCTTGTTATACAGTAAAATACGTTTAATGCGAAATCGTTTAAGACGAAATATCGGTAGACACGAAATAATACAACGGTCTCGTCAAACAGCAAAGCATTCTCATGCCATTTTTTTCTCAACACGAAACGAAAATCGCTTAACACGAAACAATTTCCTTTCTGGGAATGAACAAAAAACGGAAAATCCAGTCGCAGTCAAGATTTAAAAGGGGTATGAAATGAAAGAGAGGTGGTTTCACATGTCTTTCGCAGGAAGGAGGCTAATTTGCCTTTGAAATACCCTCGGAATAGCCTGTGACAAGCCAATTTTGTTTATATAAGCTACTCTTTCACCCTACATCCTTACAAATGCTTCACAAAAACATCTCATCTCGCATCAGTTGGCTTTGGAATTCGGTGACGAGTACATTGCAGTATGAATACAAACGAGTTTCCTGTTTTAGAAGAATTTTTTTACGAATGCAATGGCTAAAAGCTCAGGATGAAAGCGAACTGCTATTTCGCTTAAAATGAAGATGAATCTCCTTAAGGCTGTTGATCAAAAACAGAGGATCTTGAAAATTTTGTATTAAATTTCATTAAGTTTTTGTGAATGATTTTGTTCCATTGATTTTTATTCAATACATGCATATATATATATTTATCTATGTAAATAAAATGTACTCTTATAAACTTAATTTTGTGGAATATATGTTTTTTTTTTTTCGTAATATCCCTTAACGCGAAATTCTTGTAGCACGAAAAACTATTTCAGTCCCCTCAGTTTCGTGTTAAACGATTTTGACTGTAATTTCTTCTTCTTTCCGATACACTTACATAGATCTAATTACATAACCATAATGGCGGTAATATGTTGTAAAGGTTTAATGAGTTCCTCATAAATTATTTAAAGCCAAACTCTACACAGATAGAATTCTTTATTATATAATAACTATAAGAAAAAAACTTTCATAACTCTTATTAAATAGGTAAATATTTTTGACAACAAGTTACAAGAATTGCTATTAAGGTTTTCATTGACATATTTTTATGGTACTTTATTCTAACTTCAGTTAACTATCGAAGCGATGAATTGTTTTCAATCGATAGCTTTAAAGTAATCAAATCGACTCGCCAATTCTCGTTCTTGACGCCTGGGGATCTCCCAACACGATTTCACGTCGAGTCTTTATTGACTTTTGCGATCAAGATTAGTCCTTTAGGGGAAAGTAACCGGATCGAAGCTTCTCGAAAAATCCCTGCCAGCTTAAGGGAACCGTAACACTCTCGAGTACATCTTGACGTAATCTTTATCGTTTCTGTATCATTCCCAAGTGGGTAGTAGAGTTTCATGTAGAATCACAGACACCTGTCATCCGTGTCAAAATTAGTTTAATCTTGTAAGTAATAGAAATAAATGATGTTAGTGTGCATTGAAAATGTTTAAGGTATCCCGACTACGTTCGGAACCATGATTTTAAAAAAGCGCATAAATAGATAATTTTCATAATATTTAGTGTCACTTAGATTAAAATACATGTATAAAATTGTTTTCAGGACATTTTCACAAAAAAAATTATTTAAATACAATATTTCGGCAAAAAATTAATTTAGAATAACCTTTTTTCAAAATGTTCTCCTTTTGTGAAAAATGTTTCTATTATAATAATATTTAGCCTGTATATAGCAAAGATTTCTGTACAGAGGTTCAACTATGACATTTGAAAAATTCACATTATTTTCAGAGTTACAACCCATTGAAATAATTGTCGGCGTTTTTTTCTTAAAATTTCTCCCCTCTGTTGTCGTAAAACATGGATAAACCCACTTCTAAGTGATATATTTCAAAAATTCTAGTTGAGCCTCTGTACAGAGGTCTGAGCTGTATACAGACAAAATATTATTATAATAGAATCATTTGTCACAAAAGAAGAATATTTTGAAAATGGGTCATTCTGTGTTCATTTTCTGTCAAAATATTGTACTTACCGTAAAATCCGGCGTATAACGCGCACCGGTGTATAACGCGCACCTATACTTTCAAGCTAAAATTTTCAATTTTTAGGTATATTCGCCGTATAACGTGGACCCCCTTTTTAACGAAGAAATCTGAAGTATTAATATACATTGTTTTTATGTTTTGAGGTATTTTGTTCGAGGTATTATTTCAGACTTTTGAAAAAATAGTATACTTCTAGAATTACAACTGTTCTTGTTCATAAGGCGAGTCATTTCTTTTAAATAAATAGTGTTTCGATATATCTAGAAGGAAATTTTTTTTATGCCCATCCTTTTAGTTATTTTTAAAGCTATCGTTTTCATACCCGGCGTATAACGCGCACCCTTAAGTTTCGATCTCATTTTTTGTGTTCAAAGTGCGCGTTATACGCCGGATTTTACGGTAAATAATTTTTTATTTTAATACTATTCTTAAAACAATTTTATATACATTTTCTAATCTAAGTGACACTAAATATGATAAATATTATCCATTTATACGCTTTTGCAAAATCACGGTTCCGAACGTAGTCGGATACCTTAATCTTTTATTTGATTTTATTATGCGTGTATGTATCACAAAATGATTTTTTAAAATATTTCGAACATTAATAAATTTCAAAAACGTAGTGTAACGGATGGCCGGTTCCATCCATTAGTGTGCGAAGGTCAGAGGCAGGGGCGTAGGTACTGCCGTATCAATGATACGGGGCCCCCAAGCAACAGGGGCCCTAACATGTGTAACTACAGTCCTACTAACAGAGCTCCCATATCTAAAAAAGGGCCCCGATAGAATTTTGAAACAGGGCCCCCTCAGAGCTGGCTACGCCAGTGGTCAGACGGAAGATTACCGCTGTTAAAACAAACACAATTTATTAACAATTGTCAACAACGTAACAAATTTCAGTAATCCAAGTTTGGAAATGCACCAATAGACAAATAGGGGAGCAATAGCGAGGTAGAAGAGATAATTGAAGATTTAATTATAAATCAGATCACTTACTCTTAACACATCCCGGCAGTACATCTTCCAAATATTTGAAGATAAGTTCTAATTTAGTCTAATCCACAAGCCGACACTAATCCAATTTAAACAGCTAATTGACCAAATCGTCGATCTTAATATTAATCAAATAATCTACGAAGCGCTCTCGATTAGCTTTACGTTAATCACTAACTGCTATCCTTCAGCATTTAACCTCTCTCTCATTTGAACTTGAAAGTTAATCTTTAAATATAAGCCATGATTTGAAGAATTTGCGTCTTCTTCTTCGGAGGAAAGTTTTTAATAGAATAATATTTAAAGAACCATTATTCCCCAAGAGGATTAGTAGGAAGTACGCGAATAGATCCGTTACAGTAGTTTCTATTAAAATTAATATTAAAAAAAAATTAGCAATATAAATAGTATTTCCCTTAAAATACAAGGGAATTATAGTTAACCTTCCCCTTTCAAAATGTTGTAAAAAAGAACGCCCAAAGTTCCAATGGTCAGATTGACTTCAAATTTGCACTGAATATTCTCGAAACAAAAGGGAACGGTGTGGAATAGGAAAAAAAAATTCCAAAGTGTAGCAATATATAATGCTGTAAGCGGCAAAACAAAAGTAAATTTTGTTACAAGTGACATTTTGAACCGAATTATACGGAGGACTTGGCATGAGTTATTCATTAAACCAACTGGATTGTTCAATGTGTATGATTGTTTCGGTTTTTTGACGGAAGAAATGACTTCAAGTCATTCAATAGTTGTTTCACTGTCAGTAAAAGGCCCATCCACCACAGCTGCCATGCCATATTGGATGAGAAAAATTGGTTTTTAATTGCTACGGGCAAAAACCGCGTAAAAAGCAACAATGAAAACTCCAATGATTTTTTTCTCTTATGACATACCAATTCCCTCTTCAAGCATATTCAGTTAAAATTTGAAGTCACTATGAGCAGTGATTCTTTTTTTTACAGAATTTTGAAACTGGAGCTTTAATTAGAATCACCCTGTATATATTAAAAGCAAAAAGCACTAAAAAAAAGGATTCCAGTTCAGATGTTGACCGTGTCATCTGATTTTGGCTTCAAATTACGAAGAACTTTGAATCAGATAGTAATAGGCAGCCGAATAAAAAGAAATTATTTTAAACTAAATATTCCTTACGATTCTTCAAGAGGCATAGCAGCTGATTTTATTTTCATACATG
Organism: Trichonephila inaurata madagascariensis; assembly: GCA_019973955.1. Classification (NCBI taxonomy): domain Eukaryota; kingdom Metazoa; phylum Arthropoda; class Arachnida; order Araneae; family Nephilidae; genus Trichonephila; species Trichonephila inaurata. The sequence continues at coordinate 34,134 of BMAV01010003.1, forward strand.
CATGATTCATTAATTATAACTATATTTTGCAGTTTCAATTTTCAGTGGTTTGTTTTTGGCAGTTGATATTTCTCTAGTTCACATAAAAATGCAACAAATCCGAAAATACAGAATGGTAACTGGCAATGCAATTCTTTCCTATATTTTTAAATTCTATTTTATGTCAGAAGCATATTATATCAAAGCTCGAATGAAAGAAAAACAAAGAGTATTCTTTTCGTTTTTGAAGCTAAGCAAAATAGGGGCACATATCTAATTTGACAAAATAAATATCTTAGCTTCTGGAAGAGAGTTCGAATGAAAAAAAAAGGGCGACTACTCTATGTGGCGTTAATGGACACATTTTGTTGAATGCAGTTACGCCGATTTGCTACGATGACACCGATTTGGCATGTTGCCACTCCCGTAACCTTTATTTCTGGAGGGAATGTTGGGGAAATATTTTTCTACTTCAATGTGTTGTACTCGGGAAAATATAATTAAGAATGAAGTTCATAACATATGTTGTGTAATAATTTGGGAAAAATAATCATTTAGCTAATAAGAATTTTTTTTCTCTGATAATGTTAATTTTTGTAAAGCGTATTTTTACAATTATGTTATTTTCCTTCATGACAATGAAAGAAATATAATTTAAAATCAAAATTTAGTAAAAACTAAATAAATGTACAGGCAATTAATGTTTTCCGGTATGAAAATTAAGTTTTTATGTATGCTAAAAAAGTAAATTTCCTCTTGATTATCATTTTATATCAAATTTAGCAATTATGTAAACATCGCAGAAAATATAGTGTAATTGTTATAAATATTTTGGCAAATTGTTAATTTTAGAATAAAAAACATAATGAATTGTAAACAATATTAATTTTGTGTGTATGTATCGTAGTTTTGTGTGTTTGTGTGTATATGTAGTATTTACCTGGAATTAAACGAGGGCATATCTTAAGCTGATTTTAATTTATCGGGTATCTATTTAGCAAGCAGAACACGACTGGAACAAGTACAGATACTTTTAACATTGCTGAAGATTTTACTATGTGACGGATCCTTACGTGATCTTCACACTAATCCTCTTGGGGAATCTTTGGGCTAGCATTCGCGTTTAATTCACAGCCATCCCTCTCAAGAAGAAACCTTGATATGTAGATTAGTTCGACTACATAAAGTCAGAGTTTTGTAATTGTAGGAAGAAGGAGCTGAGAAGCTGTTACATTCGCTACGAAGGGAAGAGAGTGTAAAGTTGATTTTCGCAGCTTAAGATTAAGAGCGGTGTTTGCCACTGTATTAAATTAATGGATTGGGGGTTTGTAGTCAACAATAGATAAGGTTAAGTTAAATTGGTTACTTGCCTTTGTTCGCTTAATGTTTATTGCTTTCTCTCTATCACTCCTAGGGCATTCACTTAAAAATTAAACTGTTGTTGATTAGTGTGCTCGAGTAAAATAAATAATTGTAAAAATGGAAGAGAGAGAGTTTCTGGTTCTGCTTTTACTCCTCCCACACTTTTAGGTAGGCAAGACGGTGAGGGAGCAACTTCAGGGGTAAGTCGCTCACAACTAATATACTCGAAGACGCACATAGCAGCAACGTAATATCCATAGAAAGACGACAAAAGAAAAAAGTGTTCTTAGCTTATATACTTTTTCCTGTGAGAAGCTTCTCGAATTTTCGTTACGCGTATGA
>BMAV01010003.1:36216-56381 GCA_019973955.1 Trichonephila inaurata madagascariensis
ATACTTTTTCCTGTGAGAAGCTTCTCGAATTTTCGTTACGCGTATGATTTCTGGGGTTTAATACGCTAATTGGTCAGATTTGGTGGTTGATGCAATAGTGCATCATCACATAATTAAATCATAAAGAACTAAATACCTTGTGATGTGTTGGAGGGTTCAAGATTATCATAAATTATAGAAAATCCCTCGAAAGAAAGCTTAAGTGAGGAATACATGTACGGTGAAATACGTTTAACGCCAAAACGCTTAAGACGAAATATCGGTTAACATAAAATAATACAACGGTCCCGACAAACTATCACGGATTTTCATGCAGCTTTTTTCTCTTTACACGAAATGAAAATCGCTTAACGCGAAAAAAATGTTTTTTTTTTCTTTCTGAGAATGAACAAAATACGGAAAATACCAGCCGGATTGGTCTATTCTCCTGTATCATAGGAAGAATTCGTTGCAGTAGATGATGATAATGTTTGTACAGAAGCAATTAAGGCAGACAAAGACATTTTAAAGTTTGTTCAAATTTGAAAAAAATTCATTAATGCAGATTCCGATGACGAAAATGAAAAGAATAATGCAGCTCCCACATGATCCGAAATGAGGAACATCATGAAAAGTATGCGCAGTTATTTAGACGCATATTTCAATGATGAAATGATAAACAAAATTAACGGTACCGAACAATTTGGTGTTAAAAAAGATAATTCAAAGAACAATATATCCGATTATTTTACAAAAAACTCAATAATTTTTTTGTTTTTCAAAAAACTTGAAAACTTTGTATTAAATTTTTTAAAGTTTTGATTGGTTTTGTTTCATTGATTTTATTTAATACATGCATTATACATTCTATGTGAATAAAATAAACTCTAATAAACTTAATTTGGTTGATTTATATATATATTTATTTGGCAATGTCCTACAACAGGAAAAAATATTTCAGTCCATTCAGTTTCTTGTTAAGCAATTTTCACTCTCTCTCTCTGTATATATATATATATACGAGTATACTGATTCATCTCTAACACCCAAGGAATTTTTTAACTCGTTTTTCCTCTAGTCAAAAGCTAATATTATTTCTGATGAAACCGAAAAGACATTAGCAGAATTTTTTTCTCTCTTCCATGTATTTCGCCGACAAAGGTATTACAAAAACTAGTGTTGTTCTTTGCTGGAATTTTGTCTGAGAGCCAGAATTAAATTCCAACCAATTATTTGGATATCTACAGCGTTCCCCCATTTTTCTTTTGACCTACCACTTCGAGACGTGTCTACCTTCATTTATAAGCTAACGAGCACATTTTTTTTGGTTACGTCAGTTGAATTTTTGCTGTATTAGGGTGTTTGTGTTTGACGGTGATTAGATGGTGATACAATTATCGTTTCACCTTGCCGCCATAAATTAATTTTTCCACCTCTTTTGAGTAAAAGGATCTATTTTATATGATAAATAGTTTTATATAGTTTATATTATATAAATAGGATTAAAGGGTAGTAAGACCCAAAATAAACCAAATAGAATAAAATATATTTTGTAAATAAAAAAGCAAACGAAATTGATTCAGTAGAAAGAGAACTTAGTGAAATTTTTTTTTTCGCACATAAATGCAGGTCTGTTATTTGGAGAACTATATCAATGTCTTCCCAATAAAGCTGTATAATCTCAGACATTCAGGGTGTTTCGCTACCAGACCACAAACTTGCTGGGTGTGTAGGGGGCACAGAGATGACTTGGAATCCCATAGAAATGCAGGGGCGCAAATGCTGTTGTCGCGAGCTGTGGTACAAAGAAGCACAGAAAAAGGAACAGAAACATCAAAACATTAATGAGACAGAAAAACTTTTATTGAAGAGTTGAATACTGCAATAGGTGTTTGAAATTACGTCCAGAAGTCGTCGGAAAAGCTTGACAGCGGTGTTGCACGGACTTCCTTCGTTCAACAAGCAAGCAAGCCTTCTTGCAAGGAGATCAGATATACCCCACCACCCGTAGGGGCGGTATGGAAAATTTGAGATCTTTTGCAACAAGTCTTGCCCGAACTTCTTGACGAAACACATGTTGCGCAGGTCCATGTGGTACCAGCATGACTGAGCTATCCACATTGCGGAATTCCCGTCCACCGACACCTCAGCGTAACCCTTAGACAACGGTCGTGCTGGCCCGGATTCATTCGTTTGCCAGATCACCGGACCTATCATGCAGGGACTCCTTCTTTGGTGTACGAAATGCACGTTCCTTCAGGTGAAGACCTCATTGCTCGAATATCAGTAGCAGCCGAGAGGATATATGACATGGCAGAAATCTTCCAGAACGTAACGGATTCCATGCATCACCACTATCAGCCCTGCCTGACGACTTCTGGTCGTAATTTCAAACACCTGTTACAGTACAACCTTTCAATAAAAGCTTTTCAGTTCCACTGATGTGTTGTTCTTTTTCTTTGCTTCTTTGCACCATGGCTCGCAACTGCGACATTTGCAACCCTACATTCCCGTATGATTCCAAGTCGTCCTCCTACATACCTTGCAAGTTTGTCGGTCTGGTAGCAAATCATCCTGTATAAGCTTAAGACTACTGGTACGAGTACTTTTTGTTTACTGTGAATCTGTTTACAAATTTTTATACATTATAACAATTTTTTTTTAAAAAAAGAGAGAACTTATAGGCTCAATTATTTTTCAATACGTGAAAGTAAGAAAATACTTTGGCATGGGATTGTATTTTCTTAAACTTTTTTATAAAGTATACGAACTTAAATGTTAAGATTAAATATTTTTAGATTTTATTAGTGTTTGTTCTGAATAATTAACAAAAAGAAAGATTGGAATATAATTTTTTAAAATTTAAATTACCGTAAAATCCGGCGTATAACGCGCACTTACACTTTCCGCCTGTAATTTTTAGGTATATTCGCCGTATAACGCGCACCCCCTTTTTTTTACGTAGAAACCTGAAATGTACGTGCGCAATGCTATAGTTTTGAAGTAATCTATTCGAGCTATTATTCCAAGCTTTAGAAAAAAATAATATATTTCGAGAACTATACAACCTTATAAGTTCATAAAGGGAGTTCGTTTCTTTTAAATAAATAGTTTTATGATATATGTAGAAGCCTAACTTTTTTCTATGCTCATCTTTTGTTTTTATTTTTAAATCTTTCACTTTTATACACGGTGTATAACACGCACCCTTGAATTTTGATCTTATTTTTAGTAAAAAAGTGCGCTTTATACGCCGGATTTTACGGTAGTTAAATTAATTTCTGTTTGTTTATCTATACCAGGTGTACCGGAAAGTTCTGTAATTTCGGTTCAAGGAAGTTTTAGGTGGGAAGAAAAGAGTGGATTATACCAATGAAAACATCGTAAAAAAAAGTGCCTATTACGAACCCGGAAAACCTGCCTTTTCCATATCTAAACCGAAGCCTGAGTTAGAGAATGTTGTGGATTTATGGTGAAACATTCCACATACACTTTCAGCTGTTGAAACCACACGCAAATCAAAGCGGTCTAAATGTCCGCAGCAGGCTAATTTAAAACCCGTGTCCCCCCCCCCCCTAAATAAAAAGTACCGACTATGTTCAATTGGAAGGACATCATACTGATTCATGATAATATCTTCATGGACTCGTCAGAAACAAGCAGAGTGAGGCTAGTAAATTCTGTCGCATTCACTATACTCCCCAGACTCAGATCCTTTAGATTATCACTTGTTTTTCTTCTTATAAATTTTTTTTGCAGGGCAAAAAATTCATAAGCGAAAAGATATCCGACAAGCACTGGTTCAATTATTTACCTCTAGGGATAAGACATTATTTAAAAATGGGATATAAAAATTGCCATCACGCTGCCAAGAAGTCATAAATAATGATGGTGATTATGTTATTCGGTAAAATTTATTATTATGTTTTATCTTAGAAACGGACAGAGCTTTCCAGTAGACTTAATAATTGAATTTTCGAAATTTTTAACAAAATTTCGTGATTGAATAAAAAAAAAAATTGTTGTGATACTATGTACATGAGGATATTTTCAATATCATGAATTATCAGTGATACCAACCTTCCTTGCAAAATTGATAACGCGCGAATAATTTTACTATTTTTGCATCTTTTACAATATCATTACTGCATAAGTTGAGGAAAACCCATACACAAGTTTGTAAGAAAATTAACAATTGATTTTATCTCCGGCGGACAGTTATACTGCAATGTTTAGAAAGTATAATTTTCAGAAAGGAAGGGATGATTTTGTATTGTTAGAAAGTTAACACAATAAATCTCAATGAAAGAAATCATATTAAAGATACGAAAGTAATGAAATAAAATTACCTTTTGAAGGTTATTGAAAAGCACTTGGTGCAAAATATTTTCAAAAATATTTATTAAGAAAAAAAAAACAGTCCCTCAAAAGTATTAAGGTAGTGCTTCTCAAACTTTCAATACTAGCGACCCACTTTCCAGTCATAATTTTCATCGCACCCCCTCCCCATACAATAATGATGTAGTGAATGGAATAAAATGTACTTTGACGCTAAAGCTACAATATGACCTTACCTATAAACCGTGCAAACTATCAAGATAAGTATTAATTTTGTATATGACAAGACTATGGGAAGCACTAGTAATTATTAAACTAGTTTTTATATTTAGTATTGATAAATTACTTATAAAAAACATTGTGCTGTACTGATACATTTACAAGTATATTACATCAGTGTAAATGTGTATTCAGTTTTTATAATGTCAGAATGTATTTTGTGTGCTTGGCTTCCTTTCAATAAATTTTGATACTTAAATTTTTAAAATCTTTTAGTTTCCACTTTTCAATATACTCTCGCCCCCCCATAGGTATATCACTCCCCCTCACCTCTGGGGGCGCGCCCCACAGTTTGAAAAAGTGGAATTAAGGTATCCAACTACGTGCAACACATTCCTTTTTAACTTTGAAATATAAGGAATTTTTGATGATTTATTTTTTTTTAAAAAAAAGGCTACAATTGCAAGAAGAAATTTTTTTTTAAATAGGAAATGCAGGGAAAAAAACCCTCATAAAAATTTAGAGAAATTACGTAAACAGGATTGTAAATTTTTGAAAAATTCCGCGATTTTAAGGTAATTGGCAAGAGCGTAACAACCGTCGTGTCAACTGTATAAATGATACAGAGCCCCAACATATGTAAGAAAAACAATCCTACTAAAATGTTAAGGGGACGCCAAAAGAGCCCCCAAAGAGTTTTGATGTAGTGCCCACTCAGGACTATCAACGCCAGTGGTAATCGGATACCTTAAACCAGTGGTTCTTAAACTGTGGTTCGAGGACCCCTGGGGATCCCCGGCGTTTTACTACGGGGTCCGCGAAGGGGTGTCATTTAATGTTAAGATTTCTCTCTATTACAGACTCTGAAAGACCCCACGGAAAAAATTGACAGATTCGCCATCCTAGACTAGATCACTAAATTTTCCTCAATGTAAAAAATCTATTAGAACCTGTATTTCAATCAAGAATATAAATTCATTTTTTTATTATTGTTTGTTATTGCATAACCACTACTACAACGTAATATATTTTTGAAGTGATAGCTTCTTTAAGAGCGTTTTGCTGGAGAGTGAGCTTGAATGATGCGTTTTAAAAAGCCAAGCATATTTACGCTCGGGTTTGTAACAATGGTAACACTACTACTGAATGGTAACAATACTACTCGTAACAATACAACTGAATCATTTGGGTTTAAGGTATCCGACTACGTTCGGAACCGTGATTTTATAAAAGCGCATAAATGGATAATTTTCATGATATTTAGTGTCACTTAGATACATGCATAAATTTGTTTTAAGAACATTTTGACAAAAAGAAAAAAAAATTATTTAAATACAATATTTCGGCAAAAATTTAACTTAGAATAACATTTTTTCATTAATGTTCTCCTTTTATAAAAAATGTTTCTCTAATAATAATATTTTGTGTGTGTGTGTGCTTATATAAAGTAAAGACCGCTCCAGAGAGTCTGAACTAGGATTTTTGAAAAACTCACATTATTTTCAGAGTTACCACCCATTGAATTAATTATCGGAGTTTTTTTCTTAAAATTTCTCCCCTCTGTTGTAGTAAAATATGAATATAAATCCACTTCTAAGTTATATATTTCAAAAATTCTAGTTCACCCTCTGGACAGAGGTCTGAGCTATATACAGGCAAAATATTATTATAATAGAAGCATTTTTCACAAATCAGAATATTTTGAAAATGGGTCATTCTATGTTCATTTTTTGTCAAAACATTGTACTTAAATAATTTTTTATTGTAATACTATTCTTAAAGCAATTTTATATACATTTTCGAATCTTAGTGACTCTAAATCTCATAAATATTATCCATTTATACGCTTTTGCAAAATCACGGTTCTGAATGTAGTCGGATACCTTAATGAGTCATGTATCAGAGAAATTTGTGCAGCGAAATGTAGAGCAGAAAATGGACAAATAGTTCTTATCGTTACTATTTGTATTTCACCAAATCAAAGTGTAGAGAAAATTATCGAATACATCCACAAAAATTTAGTCGCCTACATTGTGAAGCCGGATCAACTCTTCTGTGAACAAATTGCTTATTATTTTAAGTAGGGATTTCAATGTAGATTTTTCAAAAGACAAATCAAAGCCTTTAGTAGATTTTTTAAAATCAAAATTCAATTTAATTATGTCAAATGATTCAAATGAAAGCATGACAAAGTACGGAACAACGCTTGGCGAAGTTTTTTTTCTTCAGATATTTAACTAATTTTGAATCTAAAGTATTTATAACCTCTATTTCAGCTACCACATAAACCTGTTTCATCCTTCTTAGAATACAATTAATTTACAAATATATGATTGTATATTTCTCAATAAATATTATTTTATGTGAGTGCAGACATATGAATAAATAATTTTATATAACAATACTAAAATATCCCCTTGTTTTTTATTCACCTAATTCCTGAAATAACATTACAAAATCTGAAGTTATCACTTATATCGTGTGGTCATAAGTACACACACTCTTTTATTTATTTTTTTTTTTAAAAAAATTAAATGTTTACTGTTTTCTTAAATGAAAAAAAAGTTTTACAAAAGTCTGTATAAGTAGCAGAATCAGTATTAGGATTATCGAGGAATCTTTAAATCACTTAGCCATGTGTTGGGAGTTAGGGGGAAGGGTGTTGAAAATCTTGGGGGCTCGCGATGTCAGGTCGATACATGTAGGAGAGTCTCGGAGATCAAAAGTTTAAGAACTGCTACTTTTAATTATAATTTCCCACTTCGTGTTGCTGACCGCTGTAGCCCAGTGGTCATGGTCAAGACTTCGGCAGGCATATCATGAATTTGAGTCCTAGTGCCATTGAAGACATGCCATGTACATGGGCTGATGAACCTTAAATATGTCGTACCTTAAAGTCCACCCATTGGCGTGGTGTGATAGTTTAGAGGGGGTTGTCAGCTCAGATGTCGCCCTCTTTACTTGACCGTGGTTCAAAATTACAAGGTCATACTGCAATAGCGCGCGTGTTACTTCATAGTACGATGTTAACAAACACTCCCTCACTCATCCGCTTCATGTTGCCATTAAGCTTTATGTTAAAAATTGAATTGTTAACTTTAGCTCTGTTAATTAAAGATTAATTTTAATAATAAATCTACAAACAGAACAAGTGACTTGAAAAAAAATTTCGAGAATACCATAAAAAATACAGTTTTCACCACACTGTCAATTTCTTTAACCCTTTCCCGGCTTTTCCCGAGCTGAGCTCGGGCAGGTGAAACGCACCATCCTGACTCATCCCGAGGGTAATTCGGGCACTGTGAAAATTTACACTGGGTAATCGGTCTTCCTCGATTTACTTCACATGTGCTTTTGATGGTTTCGAATAATTGAATAGTATTACTTGGTGGAATTATCTGCAAAAGGAGGACGTCCTTCTGTTGAGCACCCCTCCACCCCATCACGCTCCACTGAAAGATACTTTGTTGACTCCATTCCCTCAACAGAGAAGAAAATTAACCTAACACGACAGTGTATTATTTTTTGCTCAAAGAGAGACAGTAAAGGTAAGAAAAGAAACAAGATTCCGATGTTCAGATTGCGACGTCGGGTTATGTGCAATACCATGTTTTCGAATTTATCATATACGATCAATTTTGATTAATAATTACATAAGAATTTATGTAAATGACAATGATGTAAATATAATTTGTAATTGAGGATACAAGCTAGGTATTTTAAGCTTTATATTTATAATTAGGCCGGCTGGGTGGCGTGATTGGTTTGTCGCTGGTCTTCTGTTCCTAAGATGCGGGTTCGACCCTGGCCCAAGTTGGTGGATTTTCATGATGCTGAAAATCGACAGCGGCCATGTCGTACGATTATACGGCATGTAAAAGATCCCTAGAGTGTCTATTTGGCTTGGGTGCTCTTGGCAAAATTAAACCCTAGTACAGGTTCGCATCGTCAGATGCCTCCCTCTAGGGAGGAAACTGGGCGTTAAAACTATCTGCGGCGATTGGCATCCGCCTGTATGCTGCTCACTAAAAAGAGATACCAGCTTCCGGGGAATGTACTAGGTTTGCAATGGAAAAATTCCAATCCGCAGCCCATTAGAAATAATAAAAAATATTTATAATTAGTGTGAATTGTGTGACACACCCAAGTCTAATGATTTCTGCCATACAGAGAGCCAACTTTACAGGTAAAACTTTTATTTAACTTTCATTAAACTTTTTATTTAAAACTACTCATTTACTTAAATAGATTTTTTTACATTAATATTTAGGAAATTTTATATGTGAATGGTGAAATGAATTTTGTATGGGAATGGTGAAATGAACTTTGTTTGCGAATTGACATTTTTTTAATCCATAATCCAGAAATAAAATAAGCTTGTAAGTAGTTAATTCTATAACAGTACAGTAAGACTCCTCTTAACGCTGCTTCGTTTAGTGTTGTTTCGGTTTGGCGCTCTTTCATTTCAACTCGGGGATTCCCCGAAATTGCTCGCAGTGCTACGGGAATTCCCCGAAATTGTAGGTTTCAAGATATGTACATAACATATCCGAAACAGTGTAGTTGTGTTTCTTGTTTGGTGCGGTGCTGTACGGACGCATTTTTATCATTTGAAACATTTGTTGACATTATTGTAAGTATAAATTTACATAATACTATAACGATTAATACAGTGACAAATATTATGATCTTTAGTTTTTATCATGGGTGATAATGAAAAACCAGAAAAGAAAGCAACCAGAAAATCATTTCACTGGAAACTAAAATGCAAGTGATTAGAAGATTAGATTCTGGTGAACGTCCATCTCAAATTAGTGCTGCATTGAATTTGGCAACTTCAACAAGATGCCTTCTTGACAAAAAGGCAGAAAATTGGAAACACAGAATAGATTGAATGATCTGATTGACTTGGAATTTTATTTATTTTTATATCTTTTTATTCGTTTATATTGTTTTTATTTTTGTAAGAAATAAATGTTTGGTTTTATTTTTATTAAAAAACAAGCATAATTATTAAATTTAATACCTAACCAATTTTTTAATTTTATTAAAAAACAAACATAATTATTAAATTTAGTACCTAACCAATTTTCTATCCATCTTCCCCTAACCCCATTATTTACATGTTATATAGCCTCGTTTAGCGCTGTTTCGCATTACGCTCTACTTTGATGGAACGTATCCCCCGCGTTAAGCGGGGTCTTACAGTACATACATGAGACTGGTTTATCGTTTAAATATTACATAACAGACAATAATTGGGTATAATAATATTGGAAATGAAAGAAATAATAATTTTTTTTATCCTGTTTAGACAAACTGTATTATCTCTATATGTGCTATCTCTATTATCTGTGCTAAGTATGTCATTATTTTTTGAAAAATATTGGATAATTTGAATGCATCTCCTGCGAATTATTAATGCTTACAATGCAGGGAAAAGTGTAGAATATAAATCGCAGATTTTTCTGACCTTTGCATGGTTGAGATCATAATAAAATTATTATTTTCAATCCTCACACCAGGAAAACTTTTCAATGTAAATGGGGGTGTAGATAAACATAATCGGTATGAGAAGGATATCCTACAAAAATTGTTTTCTATAATTTATTTTCTGAACAACCATTTTGTCGTTAGTACAATGTTGTGTAAGTCACAAAAATGCTTAGAGGTTCAGTTGATTGACTGTTTTGTAATAGTTTTTTATTACTTTGTTATCGAAATGTATTCGTAAGTTGTGGAAAACCCATTGTATGATACGAAATATTAGTTAAAATTGAATTGATTTGAAAGGTTTAGTATTTAAGAAAATAATAAAGGATTTTGAAATTTATTGTAAGACAATAGAAGGAATGCCAGTTAGTTATGTAAAATACAAAACGATGGCTTAACACTGGCCATAAAAATAAATAGCGCTTGTGGACAGTAATAAGATTACAGGAAAAATATTAGTGATTCTGATGTAATAAATGTATATATCTAAACGCAATTTTTTCTCTTAATCATTGAGAAAGATTTTATTTAACCCCTCAAGTGGTCAATTTTTTGCCCCAAATGTTCCAAAAACAAGGCACATTCATTTACTGGATATAACTAAGCATAATATTTAACAGAATGCTAACATTTTATTTTAATTTTCAATTCTAAAGTTTTCGCACTATTTTTTCTTTTATAAACGTGAAGCACAAAAATCCCTAGAATGTTTACTTTTTATACCATAAGTAGACTCTGCATGCTATGAAAAAAGAATGCTTCATATATCTTAAAAGAATTTCTCTCATACTTACTAAAAATTTGTGTGTTTGTGCATAAATATATGCCCACACAATTTAAAGCATGGTGTAATACTAAGTCTTACATTGCTATGGGGACAGAGATAATATCCGGCTCTTTCGTATCAAGCAATAAATTGCCCATTGCATTGCCGATCCTTGTTTTTTATCGGATATTTGCAAGAATCTAAATTTCTGCTTTCAATGAAAAATTCCCGCCTTCAGCACGAAGAATATTCCAGATAAGAACCATGGACAAACTACATCTCTTAAAACACTAGCATTAATAATCTCACATTAAAAATTAAAAATATGCGCAAATCAAACGTAGAAAGAAGAAAATATCAGTGCCCGTACAGCGTACGGTCAGACCGGTTATGTCCAGCTTTCGGTAGCCCGTACGGTGTACGGATAAACAAATTAAGAGGTTAAATGTATGATGAGAATTTGAAATAGCATTATAATTAAATATTTCATAGATGGATATTCAAATTCTGTTGGAAGTAGACGCACTTGTTAAAGCTTCGGTTCTTTTGTAATGATTTCGAAATCCCTAGATCCGTGTTGTTCAATTTGAAGCAGACATAGTAAAATTTTTTCCTATCATTTTACTAATAAATCAAACTACGTTACAAAAAGAACAACTACTGTAGGAACAGCATAAAACTCAGACGATAAAGTTACATAAAACAATCAATTGAATAAAAATAAATCGGTACAAGAATAATATCGTTGCCATAGTCCCAAACGAAATAATTACTTCCCTTACAACTGTTTGAATTTCCCTATTGGCTAGGGAAGATGCGTTTAAAATTCCCTATTACTAAAAGATTGTGATGCGAGTTGCCACACTTTTGAGACAATGTGGATATTTATTTAAAAAATAGCATTTTCTTATAAAAAAATTGAAATTGCTTTGAAAGGAAAGAATATTTTTTCAGCTTAAAATTTAAATCAATTCGAGTTACTGGATAAAAAAAAGTACAGGTATTCAGCGTATAATACAGCATTTCTGTACTTTATTCTTTTCTTTCGAGAATTGGGAGCATTCCTTTATAACACAAGGCTTTTATAGCACGGATTCACTCTAACATGGTTCTAGAAAGTCCTTGTACAACATGAAATAAAATGAAAATTGTTAAAAGGGAACTTTACCAAATTTTAAATTAGGGAAATCCTTGTACAACAACTCAGTAAGCGGGATTTAGCCTTAGAGTGCAAAAGATACTTGATTTGATATTTTTCATGCAAGCCATAAGATTTCCAGAAGAATTTTCATGAATACTTAAAACTTAAGGAAATTTATACCATTAACACTTGAGTACACTTCAAAACTTTAATTATATCCCTCTTTTGGCTAGGTAAATTAAAAATTTTGGTTAAGTAGTACTCAACCCTTTTTTTAAAGGAATGATAATTATGTTTTTATTTTTATGAGTTAATCTGCCTCTCTAAGCTGTTTAGAGAACATAAAAATGTCTTTTAAAAGGTAAATAGTGGCGGTTAATAGTGTTAAGTGATGACTAAGGAAACAATTACTTAATTCATATTAACATTTATTATTCCTTAAGAAATTTTTAACAAAGATACTTATAAATTATGAAAATATAGCAGCATGTGTTTTAACTTTTTGGAACCTATCTCCCTATTTCGCACTAGTTCTTTGTTTTGTACAATACGGATTCATATAAATCAGCAATTTTTTGAAATGTAGCTCCCGTGTTATACGGGGGTTACATGTAAATTCTATAACGTTTTCCCGCCTCGTAGCTGCAAAATTGGCTTTCATGTTCAGATAACATTTCACCGGTCATATCCACACGTGCATCCCTAAAATATTGCAGGATCCTTTCATCTGACTCTAGCAACCGATGACAATGAAAAAAAACAACACTCCACCTGCGAGCTAAACTTCAAGAGGAATTCGAGGTGTAAGAAGGAACCACCCCATCCCAAGAGAGTGGAGAGACCAGTCCGCTTGAAACACTCGAAAAGAGACGTGGTGTTTTGCCTCTTCCACATCACCAATAAAAGATTAGGTTGTATTGAAATACTCAATAGTTTGAATAACGTATCGAAATGTAAATATTGCAATAAATAACTGTATTAATAAATCTATAATTTAATTTCTGAAGTCTCAGGCTACTCATCAATTTTCCTAAATCGTTACAATACATACAATATATCTTATGCCTGATTTGTAATACAAAAAATTAATATTATTAAAGATTCTTTAAGTTCGATTATCTTTAGAATATTCGGAGAATAGTTGGTGTTTTAAACAGGGGAAGAAGCGTACGCACACATTCGACGTTTAAAATAACAACTCAAGCTCAGTGGTGCAACAGCCCATAAGGGCCAGGGCCTACGGTGCCCATCCCAGTATAGGTGACCATTGAGCGCAGAGGTGCATGAGCAGATGTCCCGATCAGGTGGTCAGTCCGAAGCGAGACCCCTCAGTGTTTAAGTCCCTAAGCAAGCTTGGTACTCATTTATCGACCCACTGCAGTAGGGATGAAAGGTTGAGTCGACCTTGCCCATCCCGGGAATAGAATCCGGACCTACGGCGTGGAAGCATGATACTCTACCACTCGACCACCGGACCCTTAAAATATTAACAAATGACATTAAAGGAAGAAGATTCATAAGCGTAACTTCAAAAATTACAGCATTCTAATAAAGGGAGAATAATAAATCAAAGAAACTTTGTCGCGACCCGCCGGTCACGGGCGTGAAAGGGTTCGAATAAGAAACAAACATGATCTAAAACAGGGGTACTCAACCTTTTTTTCTGCTGGGCCGCATACATATGTCAGCTATTTCACGCGGGCCGCAACATGAGGTTAAATGGGGAAGAGGGGAGAAATGCTTTAAGACCAAGATAACATCGGAAATTTAAAATGTGGAAAATTGATCAAAATAATATAACTCCTGTTTTGCTTTTTTAGATTATTATATTTTATATTCTTTATTTTTGTCACTAACACACTAAATTAGAAGCTTTTAAGAAACACTCCTTCACAATTCCTGCATCAATAAACAGAGTTTCATATGATTATCAATAATATAAAAAACTTCATAAGATGTCTGTTACCGTTGTGATATTACCACTGACAAAACACTTTGTTGGTGTTGCAAAGATTATTCAAGAAAACCCATTTATCATCTCTTAAAAGAGATCTTCGAGGAAAAGTGTCATTGAATTATATATTCCTGTTTATTGGTATTTTTTAAATACAGCACTTTCGTGACAAATCCAACAATTACTGATCCAATCGTCTTGAAACGATATATTTTCTTTGAATATTTTTCGCTTGCTAGATATGAAAGAAAGTTAAAAATATTAGTTCCACCCATAAAATGGTCGCCACGCCACTGTTGTCTGTTATCACTAATCGTAACCGTTCCAAATAGAAAAAGAATATTAATTCGTACCCGTATGACACTGACAGTAAAAAGCCAAATTGATTTATTTGATTTTTTGACTAAGAACTTCCCACAAAATTTTTAATACAATGTTCATAAATAAGTAAATTTTTCAGAGTAATGGGCTATGACCGGGCCATTTAAAAAAGCTACGCTGGCCGCAGGTTGAGTATCGCTGATCTAAAGTAACTACTTTTTATTCAGCCTTTAGCACTTATGAGAATTTATGAGAATGCACTCTGATAATTAAATCTAAGGAGCAATAAAACTTATTAATCATATTAGATATATAGAATCCCATTTATTTAAACTATTCTCTTGAACGCTCCTGTTTCCAGCCTGCTAATTCGTCTGCCGTAAAGTGGATGCCTTCCACCTTTCAATGAGAGAATCTTTTCCTTTAGATTTAATATTACGAAGTGCGACCACCGCGGTCGCTTACACTATGCGCCTAAGATCTATTTTCAGCCATCTCCTCGTCTACTCAACGATTGGCACTTAAATAGAAGTTTACATTCGCATAAAATCAAGTCCTCTCCACGAAAATCGGTTTTCAACTAAAATCACAATTAAAAAGAGTATTTTCCCCAAGAGGATTAGTAGAAGCCCGAATAGAACCTGTTACAACTTGAAAGAAATATTTGTTATACAAATAAAATTAAATCAAAAGATATTTTGTGTCCACACTTTTTAGGCCAAATAAGAACCAATTACAAAATATTGCAACACATGACGTGCTGCACAAAATTTGGCAAAATAAAACTTTGGAATACTTTCAGAAACAATCTGCCATAGAAAGTTAAGCTGACTGCAAGTCTACACATCTGTTAGTGATCCCACTAACAGATGTGTGACACATAGAAATTTTATGAATTTAATCAAGAATATTAATTTAGAAAAAATATTCCCAGATAATCATCCAGATTCTTAAAGAGTTGGGACAGATGATTCAAAAATGGTCAATTAAAGTATTCCAGTTCTGGAGATACCTATCAGCTACACCTCACAAGCATCGCGCTGTTGTTAAATTGATTTAGGATACATCATAATCCATCCATCATATTCTCTGCAATTATTGTCAAATTAGTATAATTATCTTCTTCAATTCATCAGGATGAATGAAATACTCAACAAGACTGAAATGCTATATGATAATTTTAATGTCTAGTATTCAATTCTGCTAGAACAAACAAATCTTTTTATCATTACAATCTATATGTGTTTTTCTTAAAGATTTATGAAAGATTAAGATTTTTAAAATGTATTATGATTTACTATCATTTGAAAATTAGATTGTTAGTTATGATTATTTTTTTATCCCATGAATAATTTGTTTATTCGATTAGCGGAACTCACATGTAGAAAAATTGGGTAATTTTTGTGAGTAGAATAAGTAAATTCGGATCTTTGTATTTAGTCGCATATAATTTTTTAGATGCATTAAAAACAAACAATTTCAAATGCATAAAACCAGTGATACATAGATATATAACTATTTAACTTTTTTTTATTAACAAACCTAATTAAATTTCAGATTAAAAAATATTCTCATTTTCAAAATTATAAAAAGTTTAAAAAAAAATCATGATACTTTCATTGTAAGAATCAACCCAAGAGAGATTTTCTGCCCAACAAACATGCATATTTATATTTTCTAAAAATGCTCGATGCTACATTGCAATCGTTTCTATTGATGTCAAATACTAAGTTTGGTACAATTCGGTTTGATGGGCGTAGGCGATAGATCGCCAAATTTTGCTAATGGCCGCAAACGAAATATCACCAACAGCAAATAGCATCGCAGCTTTCTTGTTTTTGAATAAAACTGACGTAACTGAAAAAAAATAAAAGATGATAATTATGAAATATTATTTATAGTCACAGTAAATAATTCATACCACGGTCTTATAATTAAATCCTACAAAAAACGTTTACGAAGCAAATGCGAAATATCTGCCATTTAGCGAATTTTGCGCTTGGCAAACCGATCAGTACACTAAATTTTTTTAAAACCTGAATTTTGTCCACATCTTATTTCTAAATAACATTTTGAAAAATTGCCGACCAAATTATTAAGCCTTAAAAATAGAATATGGAGTTGAAGCTAAAAGCTTCATACAAGTTATTTTCTCACAATAACAAGCAAACATATGAAGTGATTGAGGAGGTATGTTGAAGAAAAAAATTGAATAACTTATGATACCTCACGCAAATTCTGAACTTTAATAAACAACTTCCACGAGGGGATGAAAATGTCGTGAGGTCACGAAGACCTCTTATTCAAGCTTCCCTCTCTGTTCTGTTTACTCATACCCTAGAACAATACATATCTTCTGAACCGTCATTTATTACCATGAAATTAACAACTCGAGAAGAAGTTGTAAAACAGAAACTTAGCTCATTAGTCATCAAAACTCCTCTTAATAGCTCTTTCACAGGTTCGAAATTAGTTTTAAACAAAGTACTTGGTTTAGAGATGATCGCGTTTCTCTTAGGGTGTTTATTCCTCCAGAGGTCTTTTAAGTTTCAGCTATTAAACGTTATAGCATCGCCCAGCGTGTTGTTAATAACTCTTATATAACTTGATATTACTTAAGAAAGCTACTTTTATTTTTTATCGATGTTTTAAACGCTATGTAGCTACAAATGCAATGGTTTCGAAGGTTTTCCTGTTATGCATGCTAGAGTTCTTTATTTTCGAATAAAGATTGTAAAAGTTGTGATTACGTAACGCTATGACAGTTTAGAATTTTACAAGAGTATAGTTTATTAAGGAAATTCAAATGAAATTTTTTGTTCACACATTAAAGATTACAAATATGTACTAAATAAATATATTACAGTTTCTTCAGTATAATTAATTCTTGATTAATTTTCTTAAAATAGGGAATGATAACAGTAAACTTTTTTGAAAGTGCATATTATTTATTTATTGTAAAATAGCTTAATATATAAATTAGGAAATATATTAATTCTAATTCAGTTTGAGTTAACCATGATTCAAAATTACAAGGTTCCTCACCAATAGTCCTAAAATAAATGATGTGTTACTAGAGATAATTTTAAGAGTAAAAACTTAAACCTTAATAAATATTGCACAGATATATTTAAAGGAATCGAAATTGCCGTGTGCCATATATTTGTCATCATATAAAAGGCCATTTTTGGTCAAGCTGTTCACAACATTTGTTGAACAACAAAATTAAAGTGTGTTGCTGATTTAGATAAAACTTTAAATCTAAGATAGAAGAAAAAGGGTAGGGTGGAATGGCAAGGAGTAAGATCGAAAAAGATCGCCAAGCATTCCTAGGCCACATCACACTTTTTACCAAAGTCAGCAAACACTACAGGAAGAGACGTTTTAAGGCACGGGCCAACTGGGCCACGTCTTCGTGGGGATGTCGTCTCTTTTTAACACGTTTTTGTATGTAATGGAATCTTTGAACTCTATTTTTACCCGCATTAAAAGGTCAGATTAATTCGAAATTTCGCACACTTGTCAAGGACCAATGACAATACAATAATTTCATAATTTTGTTTCATTGCCTTGATCAGGATCCTCAAAAATAATGATTTTAAAGATTTAAGGATTTAGTGACTAATTCATTATATAGTTCCCAGATTTGGCGACTAATAGCATAAACCATTTTCAGATTTGGAGACTAATTCCATATACCATTTCCAGATTTGGAGACTAAAAAATTAAGGAGCAACCCTAAAATCACAAATAGGCTTATGGTTAATACAAATAAAACAAAAAAAGTGTTCTTTATGTAAAAAAGGGTAGGGTGGGTGCGTAGTTTTTCTGAAAATGGAAATAAAAAAAAAGACTCATGCATGTGAACAAAAATAAGTTGTTCTTTCTGCTAAATATTTTTTGTTTTTATAAAAACATATTTATACGTTTAGAAGTGATGATACGAATAACATTATAACAATACGTTTAAAAGGTGATATATATAATACGATTGACATTTAATATTTCTTCTTAATACACTTTTATTAGTTAGACATGTATCTATAGCGATGGAATCTTTGAAATATAACGATATGGGACTCATCCGAGGTGTCGTAAACGGAGAGAATAAATACCCTTCAGACCCATTAATTAATATCCATTGAAGAGTAAAACTAATTCCAGCAGCCACGTAATTCCGGCTCCAAATATCAAACTCAAGGATAAATTCAACAAAGGATAAATGATAGCTTTAAAAACTAAAAAAAACAGGCTTTTATTATAGATTGGACTAAAAAATGGAAAATAAATAACAGTTTAAAAAAAACTAAAAAACACGCTTTTATAGTGAATCGAACTAAACAGAAAGAAAAAAAATTCTTAATATAAGAATAAAATGGTTAACGAGAAAATTAATGTAATATATTGTAGTGTAACTGTGTCATCCACTACAAGTTTATAAAAATTTATTTTAACTTAATTGGATGAACATAAAGTATTTTGTTAACAATTGAAAATTTAAACAAGATAAATATATATATATAGAGAGTGATGTGTAATAGTAGGAATTGAAAAAAATATAAGGTTTTAATGAAAGTTTTCCACCAAAGTCAGTGGGGCGGCCAGAGAGTTCTGCTGCTTGAATGTCATATTCCTTGTTTTTGAGTTTTCAGTACCAAACTCTCACAATGTCATATGTTATAACAGTATAACCTAAAGCTGTACACATGATTCGATAACAGCCTGTAGCTGACTCTTTGCAACAGAACTGGAAGCAAATGGTTCTAATCTGGTAGCGCGAAAGTTCCTTTTTAGACACCTTGTACTTAATGATAATGCTATTTTATTTACGGATTTCACAACACAGTATTCTAAAGCAAGTCTCTTTCGTCCAAATGCCAAAAATTGTCTGACAAAATATGATCAAACATGCCAATGTGAACTATTTGTGCTGTGGATATTAACAGTGGTGGGAAACTTTTGCTACAACCAGATATAATTTAAGATAATCGTAACAGAGAGAACTATTTTCTAAAAATAATGAGTTTTTAAGAACAATCGATTTAATGTGGAATGTGGGAGAAGATACGAAATATAGTTTTTCAGTCATCTTCAAAAATAACTAAGCGGGTCACAATTTAATATAAATCTTCAAAAACAAACACTGTGAAAGAAAGAGTTTTTAGTGTGTAATGATGTATTGTTCGACCATTAAAGTCATTATTTAAAAGAAGTGAAATCTTTCTGGCAAAGATTATACAATCTTAATAAATCTCCGTATCAATATTAAAAAGCAACAGCAGTAAGTGTTGAAAAGAACACAATACCGACAGCGACGGGATAGCTGCCAGAATGGGTAAGATCTGGGAAAGCTCTCATCAATCATTCAGGCAAGTGTAAATGAGTCTCCAGAAGCTTGGTTGCCATTCAGAACAAACTTTTTGTTCCAGGTAAAAGAACTTTCGCTGCGTCTTATCAAGAAAGAAGCGCATCCAACGACTAATGGTCTTTCATTCTTGAAATTAAACTCTCACTCTTTCTTCACATTCCCTGTTTGTGTTCGTGATAAGATTTTTTTTATTTTCTTTAGAAGGAATTCCAAAAAGTGGAGAGTTTCTATTTAGGGTTTTGTGTAATATTAAACTGCAATGTATAAGCTTCACCATTGTCAGTTTCTTCAGGATGTTGGTAAACATATTCAGGAAAGTTTTGAGTACTATAGTGTTCAAAGTATAAATAATTGATAATATATACACTCGATTTTACTTTAAAAAATAATACACAAATAAAACTGAAAAATAATCTTCCTAAAGTTTAAATTAGGTGTATGTACTGGAAGTGACGGCATTTTGGGGTAATGGTTTGCACAACGAGTATATATATATATATGTTATCGTAGAATCCCTGTAAATTCATTTTCTATAGAATATTTCCAGTTTTCGAACAGACTTACAAGGAAATGAACTCAAAAACTT
>BMAV01010004.1:0-50142 GCA_019973955.1 Trichonephila inaurata madagascariensis
TTTGGGGGGGGAATAATTCAGTCTTGAGCCAATCAATTAAAAAAACCCGGACTACGAGCGAGAGCAAACACACGTGATTGCTTCACCCTTTTTATATACAGAACATAATGACGCCACACAACCTCTTCACAGTTACAAAAACGCGGCACCATGCAGACACTCATTATCACAAATCATTTTTATTCACAACAGTATGCTTGATATGTTTACTTTTTGTGTGTGAAGCTTATTTCTGAAATTTTATTTATTTTTATTATACATTTTTGCATTATTCGTGTTTAATAATTAGGTATGAAGTGTTTTTAGTAATTTTTTAGCATAATTTTTGTTTCAGTTTGCGACATGGTCGACCTATCGTGGGGTTTCAGCGTAAGTTAGAGGTGTGGGATTCTCGAAATGATGAGACATTTTAGAATTCTTAATATGACTTTTATTAAGAATTTAACTTATTTTAGATATCGAACAAACTTATTTTAAATGAGAATAAACCAAAACACGTAGTCTTAATTAACACAGATCGGAAATTTAGATCATTTTATCAATATAATTATATTATACCCGCGCCTACCTAATCTCAATTAAAAATATTCGCGTTCAGAATATAATCTTCCTACCTTGGTTGAATACTCAACGTCCAATCTACTTCAAATATTTCTCCAAATGGTCGTACAATGGTATGTACCTTGGTTAAAATGGCGAGCTTTACGGGATTCTAGATAAGCCGTCAATCAACACTTCTATCTTCTCTACACTGAACTTTTTCTAAATTGCCATCTCGCTCACAAAAAACTTCTATCCTTTTAAAGGTTATCTTATTTGCATCTATGCTTCGTTTCACTTCTTGGATTTGGGTTGGAAAAGATTTGCCATTAATCGTGGCCGTCAAAGAACACAGAGGTTATGCTAGAGGAAGGACGCGTGAGATGTCACAAGTTTAGTATATTTGATGTTGAAGGCCCGCAACTGTTGTGAATAAAAATGATTTGTGTGAATAAGTGGCTGAATGAGTATCGCTTGTTTCACCCTATCATAACGGTACGGCCTAGAAACAACTGGTGGCTTATCTCCCGTGTCAATTTCATGATATAAAACATAAGTAAGCCCTGGTTTATCTGAAAATAATCCCTTAAAACTATTAAACAAATCTTGTAACTCCTGTTTTTGTTTTTCCTCAAACTTTGTCTTAGAAAGATCTATTTCTACATTTTCTTCCTCAAATGTTTTAACCACCGTATCTATTTGCGAATCAGGAATCTCTAACGATTTTCGATCAAAATCCAAAACAATCTTTGCTCCACTTATGAAATCTCTACCCCGAGAATACATGGGTATTCTAAGTCTGTCAACACATGAATCAACCAATTCTTTTCAAACTCCCTAATTCGAACATTCAATTTCACAATTCCTTTATTTTGACACTTAGCTCCCTGTGCCGTGATCACCTGAGCACGCGATTTTTTTACTTGCTTATAAAAAAATATTTCCTGTACATCTCCTCCGATATAAATGACTTCTCCGCTCCAGTGTCCCATAACGCTTTCGTAAATGTTTAATTTAATAAAATAGGAACATATGGGAGCTCCACTGAAGACATACATATTGCAGAAAGTTTAATCGGTGTACCATCTGCCGACTGAATCTGATCACTTTGAACATCTCTAACTTTCAAAACATTCAATCGTCCCCTTTGCATCCTATCGCCTCGACTAAAATTCTCACTCGAACCCCTATTTCTACGGTCTACTCTACTAAAATCGTCACACACACACACATTTCGACCTCCATTTCTAAATTAGTATCCCCTATCGTTAAATCTTCGATCATCCTTCTAAAATCTATTTCTGCTCTCGAACCCCTGATTTCCTTGACGGTCATTCTCATAGTTACCCCTATAATCATTTCTGCTATTACTCGGTCTACGCACAACTTCCGAATTTCTCCAATTTCTTCAATTATCACCAGCATTAGACATCCTACACATATTCCAACGTCTTTCCACATTATCATTATTCCGCGAACCACGCATTACTTTGCAGGAATAGCTTTCCTTAAACTTAACTAAGACCTCCAAAAGTCCGAACCTCTACGCAATCTTGGACTTGTGGTTTGAGTCTAACGAAAATATGATCCACCAAGTCTGCCTGCGACATCCCCAGTTCTAGGTTTTGTGATTCAACTTTAATAAATCGTAAGCGAAATCCGTTTTCTCCTGGTCTTTTCTCTGCTGGCTCGCTTAAAACTCATCTCTAAATCTTTCTTGTTTCGGATCGCAGGGAATGCTTTTGACAATTCTGCTTTTAGTTGCGCGAAATCTGTGGCGGTATTCTGCACTAATGCTGATCCGAATATTTGATACCAATCTTTGGCCTTTCCCAAGAGATGACCTTTCAAATAAGCACATGATAAATCACTTTTTATATATATATATTTCTCGTAATCTTATTTGATTATCGGTACCTTCCAAGAATTCAGTCACATTTTCGGACCCGGAAAAGTACACTTCTGGTAAAACATTAAACCCATTCAAGCTTCTTCCCCCGGGGTCATATAAATTACATCTCGTTGGGCGCCAATGTGAAGTTGCCCCCCTAGGGTGCCTTTCTCCTTGATTATCTGCGTGAGCTAGAGGTGTTTGTATATATAGATCAAACTTTCAGGTTAGAAAGGGAGAGAGAGATTAGACTGCTAACGGGGCAAGCAGTGATTAATTAAACATGAAGTGAGGCTTGGATACTTTGTAGAGCTGATTATTGTAATATTAAAGTTGACGATTTGTCAACTAGGAATCAAATTAGATTATTTAACTCGGAATTAGAAGCTATTGCCTAGACGTAAGGGATCTGATTATTTAGTCTTTTCGTATCTCGCCTACCTCGTTATTGCTTTCCATAACTGGTATTTGGGTGTATCTCTTAACTTGGTTAATAGAATTTGTGTTGTTATTTATTACTATGAATAAATTGAAGTGATTTTGAATATGGCTAATCTTCCTTCCGATTAACCCCACATTGTTGGACGCGTCAGGACGACCTTTACAAGGTGACTGTGCGGGTCAAGGTAGATGTTTAACTTCAAACTCGTGTTCATCAAACCAGAATTGGACAAGTACCGCTACATGAATGGGTGCATTATCATCATGAAAAATTCCATCTCCTGCAGGAAATAAAGTTTGCACCACAGGTTGGATCTGGTCAACTAAAATTGCTCAATACTTCTCCCCTTTCCTTTCAGGATTACAGTTGGTCCGTCGGAAAACTACGACACAGCTACACGTATCATAACAGATCCACCTCTTTGCTTGATAGCTGGAAGGAGACAATCACGATCATACCCTACTGCAGGTGTTCTCGAAACGTGCTTCCATCCTGTTGTTGGATAAAGGGAGAAAAACGATTCTTAAGACCATATTACTTTCTCCCACTTGTAAAGGTCGCCCCTTGACGACCATAGGTGTGGGAAAGTTGGAAGGAAGACGAGCTATATTCAAAATAACTTAATTTATTCTCAGAAAAGAGCAACAACGCAAATTCAATTAATCAAGTTTAGAGATGCACCCAAAACCAAATATGGAGAGCAATTAACGACGCAGGGGAGATACGAGAAGACTTTAAATAATCAGATTACTTACGCCTAGGCAATATCTTCTAATTCTTGCTATCTAATCAACTTTGATTCCTAATTGACAACCTGTCTAACCTGAAAGCTTAAACTTTATATACGTCTTAATTTGCATAGTCACAATCTTCTTCGAAAGGAAGCTTTATAATATAATAATATTTAAAGACCCAATATATTTCCTAAGAGGATTAGTTTTTAAAGGAATGCGGATAGACCCGTCACACACTTATCAATCGTCCAGGTTTTGTGAGTGTGACACCACTGTAGACGACATTTGACATTAAAATCTGTGACAAATGGCTTGGGAATTGCTGCTCTGCCGTAAATGTTCTGTTTATGAAGGTGCTTTCTGACTGCAATCATTGAAACTGGAGAATTCAGATGCTGATTGAGCTCTGCGATCATTTTTTGTACACTTGTTCGCTTTTTAGGCATTACAATTCGTTTCTCTTTTCGTCCATTATTTTACTATGCTGAGCTTGTCCTGTCGCGCTGTGCGTATACTGTCATGACTTAGACACCGTAACTCTAGAAACGCATAAAAAAAAGTTGGGATGTTTCGATTACACTTGCTCCAGCTAGACGGGCTGCTACGATTTGGTCTCGTTGAAAATCGGAGAGGTCTGACATTTTATGCTTTGGAAAAATACAAGATTTACAGAACTTCAATAAAACTACCACACATACTACCAGAATATACACATTTCTATTTATTAAAATAACCCGGCAGCTATTATATTTTAAGGTATCCGACTACGTTCGGAACCGTGATTTTAAAAAAGCGCATAAATGGATAATTTTCCTGATATTTAGTGTACTTAGATTAGAATACATGTATAAAATTGTTTTAAGGACATTATGACAAAAAAAATTGATTTAAATACAATATTTTGGCAAAAAATTAACTTAGAGTAACCTTTTTTCCAAATGTTCTCCTTTTGTAAAAAATGCGTCTATTGTATTAATATTTTGCCTGTATATAGCTCAGGCCTCTGTACAGAGGCTCAACTATGGTTTTTGAAAAATTCAAATTATTTTCAGAGTTAGAACCATTTGAAATAATTATCGGCGTATTTTCTTAAAATTTCTCCCTTCTGTTTTCGTAAAATATGGATAAACCTACTTCCAAGTTATGCGTTTCAAAAATTCTAGTTGAGCCTCTGTACAGAGGTCTGAGCTGAATACAGGCAAAATATTAATACAATAGAAGCATTTTTTACAAAAGGAGAACATTTGGAAAAAAGGTTATTCTAAGTTAATTTTTTGCCAAAATATTGTGTTTAAATAATTTTTTTTGTCACAATGTCCTTATAAAACAATTTATACATGTATTCTAATCTAAGTGACACTAAATATCATAAATATTATCCATTTACACGCTTTTGCAAAATCACGGTTCCGAACGTAGTCGGATACCTTAATGCTTACGAAGCGCATTAAAAAAATGTTACTTTCATTCACAGATGCTTCCATTATTTCAATAACCACTTGTATATACATATTAGTCTTCTGAGTCACCCTTATCATTTAATTGCGTTTCATCATTTTTTTTTTATAATTTATTTCATAAATATGACTAATATGATAACTTTCTAAATAAACGTGATCTCTTTTACGTAGTAAATAATTAGTAGTAAAAAATGGTACGGTAAAAATTTAGTAATAGTAATGAAAAAACAATTTGATTTACAATTTTTTGAATGTAAATGTGATATATATAAGTAAATACTAAGATGTGAAAATTTATTATTTAAAAATCGCTATTAAACATAAATTTAAATAAAAAGATATTGTATTATGAAATATATTTAAGTGCTAATAGATACGAAAATTTTGAACAAAGAATAAATTTGCTAAAAATTAAAAATTAACATATAGTTAATAAATAAATCCTAAGAACCAGTAATTTTGTTACTGAATTTTGAACTTTCCAGTCGTTTTCAATATTAATTTTCTCCTATTTTCCATTAATTTCTAAATAATATGATTAAAAAAGGTGCATAATTTGTTAAACTAATTTTAAGAGGAGTAAAAATGTCTTTTTTTAAAGAGATCATAAATGGAATACATTATTCGAGCTCTGTAATTTTCCATAATTCTATGAAGATGATTGTGTAATAATTTCTCTGAAGTTAAAAAAGCAATTTTTCTTAAATGTTTTTTAAACATCATTAAAATATTATGTTTGTTTTTATTTCCAATGGGGCTGCGGATTGGTATTTACCATTGCAGACTTAGTACATTCCCCAGGAGTTGGTATCACTTTCAAGTGCGGACCATATAGATCAGGGATGGCAAACCAGTGGCACGCGTGCCATTGATGGCACGTGGCACAATATTTTTGGCACGCCAGTGATCAAAATGGTTTGCATTTTGTTTCAAAATTTCAAAGTTCACTATGAAGTATTGCTAACAAATGCGAGTGATCGGTCACGGGGCGGCGGGAGCACACTCGTTTGTTATTATCTTGCCTTAGTTACGTCGTAGACTACAATTGCTTATGATGTAAAGTTTGTCTACGCATGGCATAGTCAATTTCATTGACACAACTGTATTTTAGTTTATCTGTGTTATATTTACGATTTTTAACTGTTATTTAACAGCTAGTTCAGCAAGAGAACAAAAAGTACAAGATACCTAGTGTAACAGATATAATTTCAAATTCGGTGGACCGAGAGAAACATGGCATTATTAGTAAAGGCGACAAAGCGGTGTTTGTTTTATGTTCTGGAATAGTGGTGTGCAGAGCATCGTCTGTAAAACTGTATTTGAAACAAATCACACAAGCTCTCTTGTCAAAAAAAGTGAACCACAGCAAAAATAATTAATTGCTTAGAAACCGTTTGGCAGATGACTTAAATGCAGCATGTATTCTACGAAAAATAGCATCTTACAATCCTAATATAAGTTATTTGTCACATCCTATCTGCAGCAACAGAAGTCACACTAATGTTACTTTAATTTGAATTACACGTATAAACAGTGAAAAAGGTATTTTTTCGTAGTAAATAGAGTTTTGTGTTGTTAGTATTTAGTTTTATTATTTTCCCAATAATCACAAGTCAAAATTATTTGATGGCATGTCTATACCTCATTGAACATTTCTTAGAAAAAATGGCACGTTGATCCATAAAGGTTCGCCACCCCAGATATAGATGGGATACAATCCCCGCAATGAAATTTTAACGACCAGTTTCTTCTCCAGAGGGAGGCACCTGCGCTCTGACGATGCGAAATGGAACGAACAATATGTATGTATAAGTTGTAAAAAAAAAAAAAAAAGCGCGCGAGAGAGAGAGACATGAGCTTTGTAAATTGATACACAACAACAGTTACATATGTATAAATTGGAAAAAAAGAGACACAAGCTTTGTAAATTAATACACAACAACAGTTAGTTAGTATTTAATAACAAGATTATTATGCCAACAAACTGGCTCATTAATAACCTTATTTCAGAAACATCTTTAAGCTACTATTGCACCGCAGCAAAAGATGAAGAGAAGTGATGACATTGCACAAAGTTCTTCCCGCCTGCGGATTGGAAGCATGTTACGACATAGCAACAACACATATTCTTCTATCAATGTAAAACAGATGAGATCACATTAGTCGTTGTTTAGCGCATTCCGGGCAAAGAATGTCGGATCCATCTGTAATGAAGCCTTTTCCAACCAGAGATGTACGACATTCGGCGCACATAAAGCAGTCGTTGTGCCAGTTACGATCTTCAAATGAAATAAACCTTGTTCCCCCAATACCTAGTAAAAGAAGAAAAAAAAAATTATTGGCATTGTTAAAATTGAAATTATTCAATAAAAATTATATTTCTTCCTTTGCGAAATGTAATGAAACTTTAAGACATTATTTAGGATTTTAAATACACTTAGTAACTGTCAGAAATTTTTCTGGGGAATCAAATAGGAAAAATAAGGGAAGTGATGGAGAAAGGATAGAGAGAGGATATATATATAGCGAGAGAGGGGAGAGAGGATATTATTTTCTGAATTATTTTGTTATGCGAACTGTTGCATGAGTTCCCTAGAAAGTAAACTCATCAACGCGGATACAACTGTTAAGTTAATGTCAATTTTCTTTTGGAAATGAGCAAATTAAGAAAGAAATCTGTAGTGTGTGATAACTATATTACTTTCAAGAATCTAATTTAACTGAAGAAATATTTCGATAACTTTTATCTTAGAAACTGAGTTATAGATTGAAACATCAATTTTTCGAATTAAATAAATATTAAATAACAATAATTCAAGCAGAGAATAAAACAGAGTCAGAGGACGATCGTGTGAGCATATCCTATTGCAACTTTCATGAGGGGATAGTGTATAAAAACTGCAATATAATAACTCAAGGGAAATACAAATTTTGTGTGTCTTTTTGTTAATGAAAGTCTTCAGATTTCACCAGCCATTGAGAAAAGAAATAAGTCCTTAAATGTAATTATATACCAGTAAGATAATATGAAAATTACGCAAGAAAATATATCTTAATGGTTAATTTAAAACTAGAATAGTCAGTCGTAGTTATCAAAAGAAAAAAAAAAGGTACATTAGTTCAAGTTTTCAAATTAAATTTGAATAATGTAATTTTAGTTTTTACTTGTTTCTTAAAAAAATAGGATTCTCATACGCAGTGACGCAAAAGGCTACATTGTTTATTAAGTTAGCAATGTACGAGCTGCCATATCCATCAGAATGACATATGCCACATGCAAGTATCATACAAATGTGTTTGATCGAGACAAATTGAAAATAACAGCACAAAGATACTTCAAAGTACATCTATATCTATCTATCTATCTCATCTATCTCATCTATCTATTATATATATATATATATATATATATATATGAAATTAAAAAACAAGTTTTAAACCACTTGGACATGAAAAAATTTAAACTATGACAAGGCCTCGAATCTATGCATAGATTTGATATGGAATTTTTTTTTGCAGTGTTGAAGGTGTAATAAATGGATTTAATAGTTATTTAAAATTATTCTACCTTCGTTTAACAAAAAGTAATTTTCATTTAAAATACACAATTGTTATCCATTTCCTAATTATTACACTCATGGACAAAAAAATTAGCGCACCTAGAAGGAGTCATCAAAATGAAGAGAAATTTTACATACGTAATGACTACTTTGATATAAGTAACCGATTAGAAAATCAAAGAAAAAGGATCATTTATTTCAGAGAAAAAGGCAAAGAACGCAGGATTTAATACCCTGTTGAACCCCCTCTAGCGCGAATGCACGATGCTATACGATCGGGCATTGAGGCATACAAGTTCTGTATGTTGTTTTGAGACATTTCGTTTCATATTTGCTGTAACCTTGCCTCTAGTTCGTTCAAACTCGTGTGATGCCCAACTCACCATCCCAAGTGATCCCAGATATGCTAGATTGGAGACAAATCTGGAGATCGGGCAGGCCAAGGAAGGGTAATAACAGTGCGGAGACAATCTTGTGACACCCTTGCCGTGTGAGGCCGAGCATTGTCTTGTTGAAAAATAGCTCCTGGGAGCCGTTGCATGAGTGGCAACACATGTGGTTGCAGGATGTCATGGACATACCGGTGGGCTGTCATGGTGCCATGGATCAATACTAGGTTGATTGATTGATTGATTAAATATTAACGTCGCACTGTTCAGCTACACGAGGGCTTTTGGCGACGGACCACGTAATTTTGATTGATTGATTGATTGAATATTAACGTCGCACTGTTCAGCTACACGAGGGCTTTTGGTGACGGACCCGTAATTTTGAACCATGTTCAAGTGACGTGGACGACACCTGAGTTGGCACCCCCCTCTTCTAAATACCACACCACACCAAAGGAAGGACGTTTCAGCTCTCGACCAATTCTAGGAGTGACCGTGTATTGTAGGCAATGGCACCCCATACCATCACACCAGCTGTGGGAGAGGTGTGTCGCTGTAAAGCAAAGGCAGGATTGAGGCGTTCACCACGGGGTCTCCCCACACGAACACGATTGTCATCACTGCTGAGATTGAATCTGGATTCGTCGCTAAAGTCGACCTAGTTCCATTCCGCTGCAGTCCAGTTTCCTCGTGCGCGGCACCACTCCAAAAGGAGGCGTCGATGGGTGGGCGTCAAGGGCAGCACACGTAAGGAACGCTGCGATCCCAAATGTCCTTCAGCCAGGCACCTTCGTATGGCTCGAGAAGACACAGCGGCCCCAGTGAAGGTGCTACCTGTTCCTGGATGGCGGCCGATGAAGCAGTTGGCTGTACGCGTGCATTTCTTACGATGTGGTGGTCTTCTAGACGATTGGTCTGTCGATGGCGTCCTGAGCCTGGTCTTTGTGTAAATGACATCTCTCGGATCCACTGGTCCCAACACCTCCTCACAACACAATCAGAGCGTCCTAATTGACGAGCTACTCGCCTAGCTGATCAAACCAGCTTCTATCATGCCGATGATTCTCCCCCTCTCAAACTGCGACAGCTGTTCATATTGTCTTCGAAAACGGCGTAATGGCATGTCCACCTCATCTCTTCCTTTGTAAACGATTCAGCACACTCAAACAAGCTTTGGTTACCTGTTTCATACTCCACGGAGAACGACAATAAACGTCCTCTACCGGCTATACGTAATAGCAATCACGCTACATTTCTAATCATTTGCATATCTCCCCGACATGTACCTTCATGCCAAGTTTCGTTACGATCCCTTAATTATTTCTTGATGTACTAATTTTTTTGTCCATGAGTGCATATACTACATACTTTATTTATAGCTAATTGAATAATGAAAGAAAAATAATTCATTACCAGTAATAGGTTTGTTACAAGCAGTGCACTTCTTAGCGAAAAGTTCTCCAAAGCAGTCTGCACAATAAGGTTTCTCATCTCTTGATGTAAAGCGTTGTCCTGCTAGAGAAGTTCCACAATTTGTGCAGGAGAAGCATTCCCTGTGCCATGGCTCGTTGCGGTACGTTACACCACCAGCAGTAATAATCTGAAATTAAATTACATAAATTTGAATACATCGCATAAATTGAAATAAATAATTTATTTGGTTCATATATCAAACTATTTATAATCTACTTAAATGATCTCGAAAAATTCAAAATCGAGAACAACAGGAAAAGAGTATTCTTCATATCATTAATGCAAAAACTAAGTGAAGGAAAAAATTTAGCTAAAATATTTTTAAGGATACATAGAGTATATATAAAAAAAGAGCACAATGTTACGACAATGCAAAAAAAAGTCGTGTAGAATAATTGAAAATAAAACTTGTTTTTTCTTTCTTTCTTTTCTACTTCCAATTTGATATTGAATGTCGCTGAAGTAACAGTTAAATTAAGTTGTTACTAATTTGTAATTTATGAGATGAACTAAAAAAAATCTGTTAGGCAATCCCTAAATGTAAGTAAGTGTTGAAAACCACTCCTGAGAGAGAAGGTTAACAATTTGGAAAAAACACACACATAAAAAATAACGCAAAGATGTTTTGAATAATCACATCAGTAATATATTTATCATAAATTTTAGAAACGTGTTATATATATAAAGATGAAAGGAATGAAAAAAGGTATATATTTTAAAAACGTAAAAATATTGAGGAAGCAAAAATGTATAACCGTTTTAAATAATAGAAGTATCAATATTGTGATTCGGGGCACCAATATAATAATGACTTGATACTTTCTTACACACACAAATCAAATAAGAAACTTTCAACTATTCTATTTTTCTAACTTGCTCTATATTTTTTTGAAGCCTAATTTCCTTAGCATTCCAAGAAAATAATTTTAAAATAAAAATTCAATCAGAAAATTGATTGTGCAGAAAAATTATAAGTATTTCTCAGATGTAATGATAAAAAGTTTTTTAGCAAGAAATGCCTAGTCAAAAATGGGATTTTGGAAGAAATTCATGAAAATGGATGGTCTTTGTGTTTTGATTTTTAGAAGAAATAACAACAACAGAAAGTTATTTACTCGTATATGATAAAATTAATTGTTAAATTTTGAATTCATTTGTTTTATTGGCAAATAAGTATTTTAAATAAAATAATGACCCATCATAAGATGAGAATCAAAAAATAAATTACAATTTTCAAAATAAATATACAGTAAAAAATTAATTAAAAAAAGTTTATCCTGCTTAAACTATTATTTTTTGAGATTGTAAAATTAAGAATAAGTAATACCAACATGCAAAGCATGCCTAATATGTAAGGAAAATCATATTGCATTTTGACAACCTGACAGCTAAATGTGTGATTCTTCAGAATATGCAGTAGTAACAGAAATAGTTCATGTCTTACAAGTTTAAATGAGCATGTGCAAAATGGTATATAAAATAATTATTTTTTCTAGATCAACTATATATTTCTAGAAAAATAAAAGAAAATTATATTTGTGTAGAGTTAAAATATAAGGAAAATTTATATATATTAAGCAGTTAAACCCAAAACATCAATTCAATTTCATAAATCAACATAATTCTAATGATAAACACATAAATTAATTAGGAAGTAATGTGCATTAATCATTTTAAAATAAGATAAAAAAAACTCATAGAAAAAAGAAAGACATAAGCGACAAAGAAAATGCGTATTGCGTAAATACTATTTCATATATCACAAAAGTGACTAAATCATGTTTTATATTATATATACTGGTATACAAAAATTTAGGAGAAGACGGATTTCTTTATGTTTCTGTGAGCTCGCGTTGCTGAAAAGATTATTTCAAATGAATACTAATAATAAGAATAATTTTAAAAAAGAAGAAATTTAAAAAGAGGAAACTAATTAAAAATTATCTTGTAATGAATATTTTCACTCCACAATATTCATGCTCCATGCGATGATTATTTTCACTCTCCAAACAACTCTCCATCAGCCAGAGTACGGTGAGGTGTGGTGTTGTCGTGAGTAAAGAGGAAGAGCAGTACCATAGCACCTCTAATAAGACAGTGGTTCAACAGTGGGCACTAGCGACTGAATCTCATTGGAAGACGTGAACGCACAAAATACCTTTTCAAACGAGAATACCACTACCTTTAAAAAGGTCTCTTTTGATGATGTTGGAAGTGTTATTGCGTGTGTGTTCCTCACCCTTTTCCAGACGTGTATGCTTACAGAATAGCTAGTCACACTGAATCTGTTCCCATTCGTTAAAAGTACTGAGCCCCATTGGGGATCTGTCCAGTTATTGATTTTCCTGAACTACAGTAAATGTCATCTTTGATGGGGAGGCGTTAATGGAACACACCACATACTCGTATTACATTGTGCAGCTTCTTGGCTACGGTTAAAAGCAATCTCGGCCGTGGTCAGTAGTCTGTTGCATGCATCTGTGATTTCTTATTCAAAATATGAATTTGTAATTAAAATTTAACCTATTTATGTTATTTAAAATAAATATTATATGGGGTGCAACGATAGCTATTTTCGTTTAAGGGATATGTGATAAAAAAGAGCTTGGAGATCGTTGTTCTGCAGGATTGCCTGCTGGATACATTTCTCTGAGGCAGTAACTCAACGCCGTTTAAACTAATGTAGAGCCAAGCAATAATTTTCACATCAGAAATGTTGAGTGTGCACCGCCCCAGCATACTTTACATCCCTCCGATGCTCGTACAGTACATTATGCCGTATGTATACATACGTCCTGTCGTTCAGTATTGTCCTCCCTGATCTTTATGCTGATACGCTAATTTCTCAGTACCGTTCTTAATTTTTGTTCATTTCTGCACTTATGAAGGTTGTTTAGTATAGAGCAGCTTCAAGAATGATCATAGAGGCTTTCTATTAATCCATTTTTTGTTGTTATTTATTCGATTATAGACTTGGAAGGCTTGTTGTTTCGATCGTAGAAAAGTATTTAAAACAATTCCAAAGAAAACTATAAAAACAAAATGAAATGTCGATGAAAGTATTATGTGTGTTATAAAAATACGAAGACACATATATCGCATTTAATACCTGTAAAGAAATTCTTAGGAAAAAAATCAAACGCAAAAAAAAAATTAAAGTAATATTTAAAAATACTTGTCAAGGAACAAAACAGTTCAGTAGTTTCCAACTTTTCTGAATTACCGTCCCATTTTTTTGCAAACACAAACAAAAGTTGCGTCCTTCTCCAATTTTCATTACCAATCTAATTTCATAGATAGTTTTTATATTTTAATTTATTTAATGCAAAAAAATGACTATGGAATTGAATTATTATACACTTAAAAAGTAGGTATACATGGTTAAAAGTTTACATTTTTATTATCATGTATGCATGCAGTATGTCATAACATAAACATTCGCGCCCTCAAATGTAAGAAATTCTCGTACTTTATTATACAGTCGATTACAGAATTACCCTAATAGTTATTTCGAAGTGCACCAAAGGCGAATCATTTCATTTTGCACAAGACAACTTGCTTATTACCGTTGTCAGTAATGAAAACTGAACAGAAAATTTTAACCAACAAGAGCCCTCCCCCCCTTCCTCCTCCGAGACCAGGGCTAGTATTGTTTTGTATTTCTTCGTCCCACCTGCGCTCGAATTTGATTGTGAAGGTGAGTCTATCTGTTTCATATTCCTTATTTACAACACCGATATAATTGTATCAGCCCCTTGCAATATTTCCTATCTTACTAGGTGTTCTGTAATAATATATGGTGTTCTGTAATAAAATAACTTTTGTTAATGTTAGGAATTCCAATGATTTCGTAACTTTTCCAGTAACTATAATGGCAATTGTAATCTCCTATAGCTATAACAATACTGTATTCTTTTAAATAAGTATTACGGTTTATGTTTGAATTGAAACCCGCTCTGAAACAGAAAATTAATTTATCACTTTTTTAAATGCTTAAGTAATTTTTTTAACTGAAGAAACGAACATAAAAGAAAACTTTAATGCATCTCATTAGGGTTGTTAACTATTTCTTTAATGAGGTTAAAATAATATTCTTTACAATTCTGAATATGATTTCAACAACTACAACTTATCTTTCTCGTAAGTAAACGAAACTATTTACGAGTTTTATCTATGGTACAGAAAAAAGTTCCATAAATTATTTCTCAGGGTTTTTAAATTGTAAAACTAGAGCAAACGACAACTCCACTCAAATTAATAGTTCACCTTCGCTTCTTAATACTATTCTGACAATTATTCCTTGTGTACACTAGTGAAAAATATGGGATACTTCCTAATATAATGTGGAACTATTTTCCACCCGGAGAAATGCAGAAACTCGACGTGGCATTTACTAAAGAAGTCATTATAGAAGACCTTCGGAGAAATATTCAGTCATTCTGTCTCAATAGCCGTACATAATTGCGAAAGTGTTGCAGGCGCAGGACTTTGTGCACGAGTTGATTGTTCGATGAGATTCATGTCTGACGATCTAGGTGGTCATATCCTTCTCTAGAATTACCCAGAATGTACCTCAAATCAATAATGAAGGATATGGGTACGATAACATTGAGCGCTGTCATCCTGTAAAATCCCATCATTGTTTGGGTATATGAAGTTCATGAATGTGGTTTGCAAATGGCCTCCAATTAATTGTGAACACATAACCATTTTCAATTAATGAATACTTCAATCTGATCAGATCCAGTCT
The DNA here is from genome assembly GCA_019973955.1 of Trichonephila inaurata madagascariensis. Lineage (NCBI taxonomy): Eukaryota > Metazoa > Arthropoda > Arachnida > Araneae > Nephilidae > Trichonephila > Trichonephila inaurata. The sequence goes on from BMAV01010004.1 coordinate 15,240, forward strand.
ATGCGATGTAATAGCAACCCATACAATCATGGAGATACCCTTAGCTTGGACAGTGCTCATGACCTTTTGAGGTCTGCTCCACACCCCGAACCCTACCATAAACTCTAATCAATTAGAATCGTGATTCATGCAATCAAGTAATGTTTTTTAGTCATCATCTAGTGTCCAAATAATATATTCACGAACCCAACCGAGTCCTGCACCTGATGGCATGTTGTTAGCAAAGACATCTGAGTCGGTCTTTCGCTGCCAAATCCCATCCACCAAATTTCGTTGCACTCTCTTTATGGGCACATCTGTCATAGGTCCCTCCTCGATTGTTGTTGTTATTTGATGCACAATGTTTCTTGTCTGGTAACACCGACTATTCTAAGCAAAAGTCGCTGATATCAGTCATCAAGTAGACCTGTAGACCACTGCATGTATGTAGTCAGTAGTGTGGAGACACAAAACCTTAAATTATATATTCTAGGTACACTCTTGATACTATTGATCGAGGAATATTAAATTCCTTAACAATTTCCGAAATATAATGCCTCGTGCTTCGACTCTAACTAATATTCCGTGTTCAAAGTCTGTTTATTCTTGTCGTGCAATCATAATCCTGTCAGAAAACTTTTCACGTGAATCATTTGAAACGAAAACCTTGGCAATACACTGCTCATTTAACATTGCTTATGTGATGCTTCTGCCATTTAGATATTTGCATATTATTATCCAATAACTTTTCACGCTTTAGTGTACATATAATCGGATAAAAATTAACCTAAATTACTTCACTAAAAACGACAGATGCCTTGAGAATTACTTCCAAAACAATTTAAATGTAATTATTATGTTAAGTCATGATATCTGGCATAATACTACACCACGTTTTACAATTATCTGCAAACATTTACTCGCAAACTGGAAATATTTATTTCGCAATACGCAAGCATGGATATGATGGTATATAGATCACTGACGCTCTGATAAATGAATAATACTGTTTTTTAAAAGTGTGTAACAATGTTTCACATATTGTATATAAATGACAGAACGACTCTTATGATCAATCAAAAAATTAAAAACTGAAAATTCATAATCAAGTATGGAGTTCATTTGATAAGATTAAGAGACCTAAAACAAAATAGAGTCATACTAAAGCTTGGTGTATAAATTGCTTGTGAATGAAAAACTATAAGATTTCTATTGATTTGAATGAGTGACAAGAATATACACATTATAAAATCTAAATGCAACAGCAGTCATGAAACAGTTTTTCGATTTGGAAACAAAATAGTAACCCACAGCCTTAAGAAGGTACACGTTACACAGTTGACTGAAATACACTCATGGACAAAAAAATTAGCGCACCAAGAAATAATTGTGGGAACGTACCAAAACCTGGCATGCAGGTACATGTCGGGGAGATATGCAAATGATTAGAAATGCAGCGTGATTGTGCATTACGTATAGCCGGTAGAGGGCGTTTAACATCGTTCGTGAAGTATAAAACAGGTAACCAAAGCTTGTTTGAGTGTGCTGAATCGTTTACAAAGAAAGAGCTGAGGTAGACATGTCATTACACCGTTTTCGAAGACTATATGAGCAGCTGTCGCAGTTTGAGAGGGGGAGAATCATCGGCATGATGGTAGCTGGTTTGATCAGCTAGGCGAGTAGCTCGTCAATTAGGACGCTCTGATTGTGTTGTGAGGAGGTGTTGGGACCATTGGATCCGAGAGATGTCATTTACACAAAGACCAGGCACAGGACGCCATCGACAGACCAATCGTCTAGAAGACCGCCACATCGTAAGAAATGCACGCGTACAGCCAACTGCTTCATCGGCCGCCATCCAGGAACAGGTAGCACCTTCACTGAGGCCGCTATGTCTTCTCGAGCCATACGAAGGCGCTTGGCTGAAGGACATTTGGGATCGCAGCGCCCCTTACGTGTGCTGCCCTTGACGCCCACACATCGAAGCCTCTGTTTGGCGTTGTTCCGCGCACGAGGAAACTGGACTGCAGCGGAATGGAACCAGGTCGACTTTAGCGACAAATCCAGATTCAATCTCAGCAGTGATGACAATCGTGTTCGTGTGAGGAGACCCCGTGGTGAACGACTCAATCCTGTTTTTGCTTTACAGCGACACACCGCTCCCACAGCTGGTGTGATGGTATGGGATGCTATTGCGTACAATACACGGTCACTCATAGTATTGATCCGTGGCACCATGACAGCCCAGCGGTATGTCCATGACATCCTGCAACCACATGTGTTACCACTCATGTAACGGCTCCCAGGAGCCATTTTTCAACAAGACAATGATCAGCCTCACACGGCAAGGGTGTCACAACACTTTCCACACTGTTACTACCCTTCCTTGATCTGCCCGATCCCCAGATTTGTCTCCAATCGAGAATATCTGGGATGATTTGGACGGCGAGTCGGGCATCCCATGAGTTTGAACAAACTAGAGGCAAGGTTACAGCAAATATGAAACGAAATGTCTCAAAACAACATACAGAACTTGTATGCCTCAATGCCCGATCGTATCGCATCGTGCATTCGCTCTATATATAAAGAGGGTTCAACAGGGTATTAAATCCTGCGTTCTTTTGCCTTTTTCTCTGAAATAAATGATCCTTTTTCTTTGATTTTCTAATCGGTTACTTATATCAAAGTAGTCATTACGTATGTAAAATTTCGTTTCATTTTGACGACTCCTTGGTGCACTAATTTTTTTGTACATTAGTGTATATTCTTTATACTTATGTAAGAATTATTAAAAATAGTTTTTATGAAAAGAAAACCATTTAGAATGATTTTTTTATGAAAACTGATTCATCCCACATGATATTGACGGAAGGTATAAATATTCGTAGACATTATATTGTAAAAAATACAATTACATAATACTGAAGATGTGCCTTATCTACAGTAGCATAGCTAACTAAATCAGGACAAGAGGCATTTACTGTAATAAAGAACATTCCAAAGAGATTTCAGTTAATATTAGACGTAAATTTTTATCAACCGTTAAAATTTCAACTTGTTAGGTAATTACAATATCTAATTATCCATTCTTTGTGTATAATAATTAAGAAGTGTAATTTTGTCATTCCCTTTTTTTTACTATGTAAGCAAAACAGTGAAATTATAATATAGCTAAAAACTATAAAATGCTTAACAAAACAATGGATACAAATATATACATGGTTATTAATTTTTAAAAAAAAAAGGATTTGTAGTACACTACTTTTCAAAATAATTTTAGGAATTTTTTCTCGTTTTTCAAATGCAAATAACTAGCTGAATGTTATTAAAAACGCATTTGACAAAACATTACATTTATCAGAAACCAATTTCGTATGGATTCAAACTGAAATTAAACCGCATAAATTATTCAGAAAATAAAACAAAAATTATAAATGTTTCTTTAAAAAAAAAATGAAATTCCTGCCATTTAAAAATGTTACAATATCAAGAACTATCATACATGTACCGGAAAAAACTTTCTTACCTGATTACACTTAATGCATCTTGTAGCATATTTCTGCTCATAACATGTTGTACAATAGATGTCGTTTTCTCTTGGGATAAAACTGCGAGTTCCAATAGGAGTTTTGCATACAGAGCAAGTGAAACATTTTTCATGCCATTGGTGGCCTTTGTATTCCATTTTCTTAGTTCCTTTATGAATTAAAGATATTGGTAAATATATTCACACTAATATTAGCTTGTAACTCTCAAATTTAAAAATAATTAAAAAATATAAAAAAGAGAAACATATGTAAAAGATTTCAAAAAATTATAAAATGAGTGATGAATTTTAAAAAAAATAAAAGTTACAAATAATTACAACAAATATTTTACAATACAATATATATATATATAATTTACTCAACATATTAATTACAGTGTTAACAAAAATATTATACTATTAATTATTCATTTAAGAAATATTATACTCTACAATGTTTATTTATGAAATTTAGAAAAATAACGTAATCATAAGATTTGCACTTTAACATAGGCACAAAATCATAGCAAAACAAATAAAAATGTAAGAGTACTCACTTATCCATTTCGTTTATTCACACACACACAAAAAAAAAAGAAACGTATATATAAAATCAATTCTTACCTCAAAATAAGAAAAAACATTTTGAATATGGCCAAGTGTTTTAAAATGTCTACCATATTCATATTCGTAACTCATGACCACCCTTCATGAGTATAAGTCTTTAGAGACGTATGAAAGAATTGAAAGCAATAAAATATTTTGAACTAGCTTTTTAGTAAACAAAGCACATACTTTTATGCAACAAATTTATTCAAGTGTCTTACCTGCTCGGAAAACTTCATTGCAACCGTCACATCTGGAGGCAAAAGCTGCGTCATAACAACTGGCACAATAAACTTTTTCGGCTTTGGATCCAAATGGTTTGTCCACCAGTGATACTTTACACTTGTTGCACAAGAAGCACGCTTCATGCCAGTGTTTCTCTTTGTATGACAAATCCTTAGGAAATAAGAAAAAACAGAAAATGTACTTTATACATTAAATACTTTTAAAAAAAGAATCAATTAAAAATTGCATTGTCTTTTGTATTTTAACAGTATGCTAATAATTAACAACCCCTTAAAAGACGCTATTATTTTTTAGATTCAATAGCTTCATTTCTGTAATTGTATTTCATGTCTAAATTGTATTATAAATCCCGCTTTTCACGCAATATCTCTTCTTTTCTAATTTTCAACATTTCAGAATTCCCTGATATCAAAAGTAATGTCAAGGACCAATACACTTCTTGGATTGTGAAATGTTTTGAAATCTGGATCATTTGGAGAATTTTACAACTTATTTTACTTTAAACCGTCTTACTTATATAATTTTAATAAAATTTGAGCCACTTTTTTTCAATGAAATAATATTACAAATTTACATACTAACAAAAGTGTTACTTTTCGACTGATACGAAAAAAAAAATTGATTAAATTTATTGTAAACAACAGAGGCAAATCTACAACTATTCATCCATAATGGTGTGTTTAGTGAAACGTAAAGTTCTATAACGATGCTCGCGCGAAGATTTCAGAATCAGAAATTTTGTGTTTTTCAATAATGTTTTAGTATAATGCATGTTTATAATTAGAATGATTAAAGAAATTATCATCATATTTTAGGTTTTATATACGTTGCAAGCGACACTTCAATCAGGAAGGCGACCTTGGTATGTTGGACTTAACCCAAACTGTTGACTCTGCTTCCGCAGTTACACCCTAATTTCCAGTACTAAGAACTAGGTAACGGAGAATAAAAGTATCAAGTAATATAATTGATTACTGCTATGATAACAAACTTAGGATTGTTAGGATCAATATTGATAACAGGGAAACCATTGTGATATAAAAAACCATTTTTGTAATTGATTAGCACTCCCTCCCTCTCAAAAAACTGGAAAATATTTATTTTGTATTTTTTAACAGTAAAGCGAACAAATTAAAAATTTTCGCAGGTGTTAAAAAGAATCGTTTCTAAAGAATTTGTGTTATATTTACTAAAGTGCTATTTAAAGCAGCGTTTCTCAAACTGTGGGGTGCGAGCATATTGAAATATAGAAAAGTCGAAAACAAAAGATTATTTAAAGAAATTATTAGCTAAAGTAAACATACATTCAGACATAATAATGCATAAAATACACATTTACACTGATATATTACATTTATATATATAAATATATCAGTGCTACACAATGGATTTTAAAATTAATTTAACAGTACTAAGTTAAGAGCAAGCTTAATAATTAACAATGACCCCATGGGGGGATTGTCTTATATAAAATTATATACAAAAAATAACACTTATCTCGATAATTTGTTTTGTGTTTATAATTAATCCCTTAATTGTCGATTAAAAGTTAAGCGATTCGCTCCCATACCACCCTAACCGCCCCCCCCCCCACGACCGCCCCCCCCCCCCCCCATGAAATTAAGAATGCAAATAAATAATCTGAAATAAGCAAATCCTTCGCAAACACTATCAAGGTCTTATTATTGCATTCCAAAGCTTTCGGAATAATTTTATGGATAGCAGTGCACAGGAAAGATCATACTTCGGAAAGACTTATATATACTTCCGGGGGAATTAACGCTTTGGCTAAGAGAGACGTTTATATACGCCGTTGGGACTTCAGCGGTTAGAGTCGTATAGAAGTTTTAGCGTCAAAGTATAGCATTATTGAATTCAATACGTTATTGTATGAGGGGGGTGGGATGAAAATTATGATTGAATATTGGGTCGTGAATATATTGAAACTTTGAAAAGCACTGATTTAAAGAGCTATATCTTTATTAAAAGCTATTTCTTAAATAGCTTTTAAATAAACTACTTCTTAATAAGCTATTCAGTAAGTTATATCTGCAATAATTCTGATTTTCACAGCTACGCGTAGGTGATCAATTTAAGAAATGAACTCAAAAATTATTTTTAAATAATCTTTTTAGCATATAAATCTTTTGTTTCACTGTTTTTTTTTTAATCAGCATAAAAGGAATGCATTTATTTTGTTCCCTTTTATACATTTGATAAAACTCGACAATAGTAAACTAATTATGCGACTATTAGCCTATAATCAGCTTAATAATTTTTGGCAAAACTCGACAATAGTAAATTAACTATGTAACCATTAGCCTGTAATTAGCTAAATTATTTTAAAATTACAAAAAAGATGGCAAACAGTCTCTTTCATATAATAAGCACCAAATTTTAGAAACCAGGAAACATACAAAATAATCAGGCTAACTCTATTTTTAAGAAATATACTAGATGATGTTAGACACACGTAAGAAAAAGTTTAGTTTTTTTTATTCTCTAGAGAATTCTTTTGAGGAACGAGCAGACAGTTTTAAACCCTTCACCATTACAAAGTTGCAGCTTCTTTCCAAACATAATAAATATGCTTCAAAAATACTGAAAAGTTTCACATTTTTTTTATTATTTCTCCGCTCGTAAATTTCATTCTCCTATTTCGAATCGAAGTGTTGAAAAATGGAAAAAAGTTTACTCTGTTTTGGAAAGATGAAGAAAAAACATTGACAGAAATGAGAGCGAAATTTTAAAAGACGTTCATCGCCTACAGAAACGAGCCCGTCTTTCTTTGCAATACGGGAAGATTGCCAATGATAATTTGAGAACATGCAGACGAGAATTAAATAAACTTTTTTCTAAAGTTTGATGTGTAAAGACCCCGGAAGGCCTTTTGTCGCTTCTTGTTCTTTCCAAACTACTAACGATAGTCAATCTTAATTCAGGTACACAACCTAAAAATAAATTTTTTAAGTGCTTCTAATTTATACTTTACAAATAAATATATTAACTTCTATACATTATACGTTAATTAGCAAAATACAGTCGAACGTTTGACTGATCGATACTGATGAAAATTGTCCCATTTTAGTCAATTTCGAACTAGTTTTTCAGTCCTTACAAGCCTATTTTGTTTTTTCTACATATTAATGTAAAATGTTTCATTTAAAGGTATTTCAATTCCACAGCAATTCAGTTCATAAATGCAGTTGTGACGGGTCTTATTCACGCCTTTCTACTAATCTTCTTGGGGAAACTAATCTTTTAACTGTTGTGAGAGTTTAAAACTGCCTTCCGTAGAGAGAACTTGATGTTATGTGAATTTGTGTTCTATTTAAACCCCAGAAAAGTGAGAAGGGTTAGTCATTATGCTGTTATTAAAGTGATACTTACGAAGTGACTTCGGGAAGCCTTGGTGAAAAGAAGAAGCTGTAGACTGAAATACAGTTGACCCAGGAGAGATCTGACGAGTGCTCTTTCACACTCAGTTCAGTGTTTAATTATTTGTCTTGGTAAATTCAGGTAGCTAATTAATTTGATTGCTCCCTCATTTTATAACCTTGATTGATAGTAGTTCGAATGAACTAAATAAAATTTAGTTATTTTCATAACAATATCTGTTCATTCGGAGACCAAAATTTTTCACCGGTGACCTTAGGGTCGCGACACAGTTAACATTTAAAGCAGATATTTTTTTTGGTCATTATGTTTACCGATTTTTAAAATTCAAATTTGTATATTTTAACCAAATTTTATGAGAAATTTTGCGAATTTCAGTTAAATGAAAGTCATTAAAAATTATTCAGGGCCACCATGAAATCAATTTTAGATTCTTCTTCATTATTTATCTTGCTTCTATACATAATCAACTCCTTTTTCTTTTCTAAAAATACATTTTTATTCATGAGTGCGTCGAATTACTTTTCCCACTTCTTTTCTAAAATAAATTTTTCTCAGTTTTATGTATCACCAAAGAAAAAATATAAATCCTTTTCTTAATATTCCATTCTACTGACGTCTTCTTTCATTTTATATAATTTTTTTTACTGTTATTCCTTAACTAGGTTAAAAGTAGTAAGAAACGATTACCCCTTTGTTGCTAAATATCATTATTTTTTTTAAAGAGCCGATAATGATATTGACAAATGGATGAACTTTAAATTAAAATGATATTAAAAAGTTCACTTAATAACTTACTCAGTTTCTGTTACATTTATTTCCATAGGGTAGTTTTTTACTCGTGAGTAATTCACTCGAGTATTTTTTAATCGTGCTGAATCATGCCAGTGTTTCCAGTTAAAGTGTTATGTAGTTCTAAAATGCGGAAACTCTCATTAAAACGTGAATCAGTATTTTGTAACTCATAATTTTACTATCTTTAATTATGATATTCGTTGCAGACACTTCTGAACAGTCTTTTAAATGATTCATACAGTGAATGCCGTAGAAGGCGCAATATGAACTAATTCGAACAGATAATTAATAATAGGTTTATTATCCATTTTTCAAACATGTGCTTATATTTTATTAACAATGGGAACAACTCCAATGTGAGCATCCAAATTACTGCGACTGAAGGTGAATCAACACTGTATGAGTAAGTGTAGGTTGAAATTTGATAATAAATTTAGGATAATAATATATTTATGATACATACAGTTAATTTACTTTTATTGAAAATTCAACCACAATGCGTTATAGAAAAAATATAAAATTAATAAGTTAAGTGTTTGAAAGAAATATTTTCTTACTTTCATAATCACAATAAGAATACATAATTCTCATAACGAACAGATGCGTGCTTAAGTTACATCTGTAATCATTAAGTTGGCATTTAATATTTATAAGCTTAACATTATGGAAGAAGTAAGAAAAACGTTGAATAATAATTTTCTTCACTAAAAATTACATTAAAAAATTTCATCTAACTTATAAGAGCTTTTTGATAGTCATAAAGTAGATTGAAACTCTTTATTATCTTCTATTTAAACAGAACAGACTAATAGCAATAGATTGTAACTAACAACTTCTTAGAGTAACTTGTATATAATCATATTTATCAGCTTGCATGTACTAATAAAACTATCTGATATTATATTTCTCCATAAACGAATTATGAATTCTGAGATTAATACCATGACAGTTAACACTTAAACAAATATCAGTCATTGATTCCAGAAGTATTTAAATCAAATTCGAGAAGTAAATTTTCAAATTTACGTGATGACCCAGTACATTCCACAAGCAATATTTTTCGAGAATGACCGTGTTCAGGCAGGGAGCATTGTTATACCCCTATATAGATATTTAATTTATCTCTCAGTGCAACTAGTATCCACAATTCAACATCAATGTATAATGTAGATTGTAAATGCAGCAAGCATTGATGATATTTTTTACTTTTAAAATAGGGTCCTTTCAATTTTAAATATTAATGTGTAAACAAATTGCTGCAAATAGATTGAAAAGCTATCCATATATTCACACAACTAGCTAAACTAGATCAGTGCTATTATTCTCCTAGATCAGTTGGCGTCTACAATCAGATGATAGACCGAATATAATCTCGTTTCAGAAGAGTACATATGCCTAGCCGTTCTCAGTCAAATTTCGATACTGCTGGTACCAAACTGGCTCTACTGCGCTTTCTAGTCAGTGGGATACTCACATTAAGCCTTTTGGCTTATATAATTCTTACAGCAAGCATATAGAAATTGTTTTGGGTAATATCTTATATATTGCAATAAGGAGCTCATTTGCGACTAATACCCGTGTGGTATAAGCCCGCAGAACCAGCATAAGCCCACTTACGTGTGGCATAAGCCCACTGGAGTAAAAGTCCACTCGGAACTCATGGTGTCGGTGTACATGGCTGTAAACTCTCGCTGGTTGAGCTAGGTCTTCTCTGGGGAGAAAACACCCCAAACCTATGAGGCAGCGGTGGTTCTTCGTTGTTAGTACGATACACACCTATCGTCAGCAGTCATTCAAGGATTACTTCCTAGTTAACGATAGTCACAAAATCCACTCATTTAAAATGCCATCCAAGGTTGAGAAAAAATCTTCTGATGGTTTTGAATCTTCTAGCAACATTCATCATTTGTTGCCTTTCTTTCAACTTTCGGATAATCTTGCATGTAAAATCATCTGCAGAGCATATTCAAAAAATTTGACAGTCTCCACTTACCAACATTACACATCGGAGCATACAGCCGACTTTATTGGTATTCTCCGATAACTTTAACTCCCTTATCAACGTTGTCACCTGATGCATAATAAAAATTTTCCAACATATTATGTTTCTCAATGCTCCATACAAGTATGCCTATTTATTTACGCTATTGTTTTTGAATTTTTTGGCTGTTATCAATGAAAATAAGATTCGTCATAAGGTTTTGTCAAGCAAAGTATTACTGAGATCAGAGATGAGTCCTCATTTCTTTATGGAAGATCTGCTAGACTAATTATCTAGTTTTCGCTAAGTAATATTATAATTCATTTAGTTAAAATAAACTATTAGAAGGAAGAAAAGAATTCCACATACAGAATGAATATAGGCTATTTGAAATATCTAAACAATAGAGCCACTAATATATCAAAAACTGCCCTTTTCAACATTTAAATATGTGATGAAATAATTTTAAAGAAAAATGAAGATGCAATTCTTAAAGTATTTCATTAGAGCGAAAAATGGATCATGATGAGAACTTTAATGAAGAAACTCTAAGAGTTAACTCTGAAGAGCGCAACGGAATTTCTCTCTCCCCGGAAAATCGTTAGAGCACAAAACGTGATACTTCAGAAGTTTGGGAGAAAAAAAAGTGTTACGTATCTTCTGAGATATTTCACACAAGGTAATGTTTCATCCACTTTAATTGAATGGAAATATCATTAAAAGTAGAATACTTCAGCATCTCTCCTTGAAAATAATTATTAAACATTCTGAAAAATTAAGATAAAACGCGTAAAACTTCACAACTTGTCGAAGGAAAATATTGAATCTTTTAAAGGAACCGTATTCATCAGAAATTAAATTTCAAGACCATTTTTCTGTTTAATCTTCCACTGTGAATATGCTTTTAAATTTCAAAATAATATTACTTTTGACGTCATATTAACTTATAAAATAAGGCTAAAAATTATAATAAAATTTTATAGCTGTTACCAAATTAGAACAAAACACATACAATATCTAAATATAATACATGTTTCGAATCACACACTATAGAAATAAAGCTAGGAATCACACATAAATAGCGCTCTAATTTCCAAAAGTTGAATAACCTTGCTCAAGTTTTTGATCAACTAGAAGAAATAATCAAAAAAATACTTGATTACAAGTAATACGAAATTTTTTTTTTAAGTCACTTCCTACTTATGTCAACCAAGAAATTTTTTATTTTAGTTACTTTTTATTAAATAGTTACAATTAATATAAATATAAATACATATGGCAGAATCACACAATATTGAGTGACAAAACAGAAAGTGATTTTCCTTGCAATTTTCCATTTTCCTTTCTATACATCATGTTGGACTATTTTTGTTTGTTTGTTACGATTTATTCATTAATTAAATCTAGTTATTCTAATAAAATAGTACACACAGTAAAAAAGAAATCACATTCTTAGAAATTAAACCATCACAGGTAAGATTCGAACCGACGACATTTGGATTAGAAGTCCAACGCGCTGTCCATTACTCTACAGGGACACAACGACCGATTTTCCTTTCTATATATGCTGTTGGACTATTTTTTGTTCGTTACTATTTATTCATTTTTTAATTTAATCAATGAATTAATATTTAAAGAAATGTATTAACATCAAGTGTCATCCACTACAAGTTTTAAAAAAATGTATTTGAACTTGAATGAATGAATAGAAAGTATTTTATCAATGATTGAAAATTTGAACAAGATATATATATATATATATATATATATATATATATATATATATATATATTTAGGGAGAGAGTGAACTAATAGTAGAGGAATTGTGAAAAATATGCCCAAGTTAACACAGAACAAAATAATCAAACGAATATGTAAAGTAAATATTGATTTAAGTGCAAAATTTGATTCAGTATTTTTCATTAAAAATAATTGCTAAATTTCTTCATCTAACTTAATTAAAAATATTTAGTCAGTGGTTATCTCTATGTTTAGCAAGACGTTCAGAGCAATAACCTTTAGAAAAATTAAACAAAAATAAAAACTTAAAAGATAAAAACCGAGGAAACCTTGACATATTTACGCAATATGATACAACGATGAACTAAGAATAAGTGCATTCCTAATTCCCGACACCAAATAAATCGGATAAGAGCCGGCTAGAATGCGTTACATTAAGGAAACTCAGCTAAAAGATAAAATGACACTTCTGTTTTTACACTGTCTGCTTACGTCAGACTTGAAAAAAAAATTGAAAAAATAGATGACAAATTTAAAAGTCTGCCAGATACTTAGTCTTAGAGAGGGGGTAGTGCTAAGGAGAAAAGTTTTGATACTCAAATAGAAAAGTTGGTTTATTAGCTATCAGTTGCGTGGACTACTTAGAACGGAAGACATTCTAAAAATACACCTCGGAATCGTTCTTAAGCTTTTCGGTTAGAAAAGAGCGGGGGTAGCAAAACTTAAGTTCTGCTACATCAGCAAAAATTTTTGTAGCATACTATCTTGGCTGATGAGAAAAAAAAAATGGAGCACTGTTATACTGGAGAAGGGTCGACTTCTTCTTATCAATTTCATGGAATTCAGATAGCTATATATTGACAATGGTATTTGGATAATAAAGTGCTTACGGAATTAAGATGAATAATTAACAGAGAAATTATACCTGCTTCAAACATTTTAGTAACTTTGAAACCTTTTATAAGTGTCTTGATTTAAAATTTATTTAGTCCTATCTGTACGGACTAGTAGAAGTGGACATGTTTTTGCTATATAAGCGCAAATCAGTAGCACATTGCTTGGGCTGTTGCAATGACTTTGGAGAAACTGTAAGTTCATGTGATAAAATAATAATCCTTGATCTTATAATTTCCTTTGGTGTATCAGCTATTATTCTGTGTATCAGACAGTGCCGATTTAAGCTCATTTTGGGCCATGGTAGCAGTAGATCTACAGGCCCCCTTGGCACTGGCAGATCGAAATTTATAAACAGAAAGTGTGTTTAGTCCACTCGATCATGGGACCGGGGTCCCTGGGCACCCACCCCAAGCATCCAATGGATAAACCGGCATTGGTATCAGATCAAAGCGTCATTGATGCCTTTAAGCTTACAGCTATAATTAAAAATACCTTAGAAATTATCTGTGTCATAAAGGACAAGTTAATTTTTCTAAACATAGTTCTGACTTCGAGGATCTTTTTAACTCAGAACATACTTATTTATGATATGATTAGAATTCTTATACTGAAATATGATAAATCTAAATTATATAATTCAATAAAAATGGAGAAATTGAATATTCTAACTTTGTAAGAGAATTTCGTTTCTTTTAATCAAGACCTTTATAGGCAGGTTAGGGACCTGCTAGTAATTCTCTAGCCAACCTCTATTTATTCTTTTTTTAAATGGACCATATTGGTAATGAATTCAATCATTCTTTATAGGTATGATTTAAAATTGTTTTCAGTAGAAAGAGTGAATTAAACCCTACATTCTACACACACACACTTGGACTACCCTAACAATAAAGCACCCTAATAATAAAACAGTTTATAATATTTATGAGAAAAAGATGCTTTTAAATTCCATATAACTAAAATTCCAGTTTGGATCAGCAATTTGTATGTATCAGTTTCTGGAAATATTATATTGAAATTTTTCGTCTAAATAATAATTAAACTACACACAAAGAAGAGAAAATAAAAAAAAAAAAAATAAGAAATTCTTCCCCTACTGTTTAGATCAGCGGTACTCAACCTTTTTTTCAGTCGGGCCACATATACATATGATAACTATTTCACGCGAGCCGCATGCATATGGCAACTATTTTTCGAGGGCCGCAACTTGAGGATTAACGGGGAGTAGGGGACGCTATAAGAACAAAGATATTTAAAATGCAAAAATTGATCAAAATATTAATAGTTTTGAATTTCATTTTAAAACTATATTAAACTTCATCAAACTCAACTCACGGATAAAAATAAGGTTTGATGTATTTTTTTACCCTATTATGGGGTAATTTCGATTTCCTTTCATCAATGATCCCAAGTCCCCTACCCCCAAATATTTTGTTGCTGAAAAAAAGGAGGCATTGAAAGATTTAAGCTTAGTAGTATAATGACGAGCAAAATTATATTTTTTAAATATAGCATTTTCACGACAAATTGAACAAGTTGTTGGTCCATGTTTGTTTTTTCTACGAAACAGACAAGATCCCAATCGTCTTGAAATAACAAATATTCTCTCTATATTTTTCGCTTGGAAGGCATGAGGGTTAATTAAAAATTAATTTCACACATAAAATAGTCACTATTCTACTGTTATTTGTTAACACTAACCGTTACAATTACAAAAGAAAAAAAATTATTCCGTAATTCTTACAGCACCACATCGATAGCAAAATCGATATATGGGATTGCTTGATTGATAGAATTTCTCGCTAAATTTTTTATACATTGTTCTTAAATAATTGATTTTGTTATTGAAACGGAGCATGACTGGGCCACTCAGAAAGGTCCAGCGGGCCGCAGGTTGAGTACCCCGCTGGCTTAGATCATCATAATCATATAAACTTCTTAAAAACATATATGCATTATGAATGCATTGATCGTTTAGAAAGTGTTGATTCTAAAACTACTACACAACGCTAGGATCACAGAATCAGCTTGTTAGTGATCTTGCGATGAAAATTAAAAACACTTTTCTCACAGTTTACACTTTCTGCACTCACTCTAAACGTCATATCCATTCACAAGCTTCTACATTTTGACAACCAACTAACTTATAACCCAACCAAGTTTCATTAGCATGATTTTCTTTTGACATGCTAGTGTAGGTGACGTATTTTTATATACTTTGGATGTTTATTTAGATAACAGTAGCTATACAATCATTTCAAGAATTTTCATTTTTTAAAAACTGCTGTGAGTATAATTTTTAAAATTCCTTCCTTAAGAATTTATGATATATAGGAAAACATAAATTTATTAATTTCTCATTCATTTAGTTGGAAGTTTTTGCTCATTGTACTCTTTTTATGTTTGGATTTTTTCTTGTTGACCTACCGAGTCTCAAAGGGGGAAGGTTGAAACTAGTTTAACCCCACTTATTTGGTCCAAAGTCCAAAATTACTTTTTGACACATTAGGCTCTATTTTTAATTTTCGTTTACTTGTATTCTTTACTTTTTTTTACACTTCGATTTAATTGTTTAGTTGATTTTTTGTATTTTGCTTTTCTTTTTTATTCCTTCAAGTTTTAAGATTTATTTTATGTTTTCCTCACATGTATATATGTGTATGAGAGAGGGAAAGAGAAATAATACACCATATTACTTTTATCGATATTATTTTCTCCGTTTTGGCAAAAATAAGGATTTTAAGACGGATATAAACTTTTATCCATATTATCTTGATTTGATTCATACAAAAAATAACGTTAATAAATATAAATTTTCTAGATACTTAGCTACAGTTAAAGGATTACTTATTATGTACTAATGTTTATTTATCCCAAGAAAGACAATTTTATCCTATATCATTAAAGTACTACATTAGAAGAGTAAAAAACATCTATCAATACATATAAATATTAGAAATTATATTCACACAGAAATAAATTTTTAGCTTACAAAAATCGGGTAACATAAACAAAAAAATATCATATGATTAAATAATGCGGATGGGTGGCGTAGTTAGTTCGACGCTGGCCTTGTACTCCTAAGCTTGCGGATTCGATCTTGGCCCAAGTCGGTGGATTTTCTTGATGCAAAAAGTAGAGTGTCCATTTCTTATGATTATGAGATATGTTGAAGATATCCCTAGAGTGCTGTTTGTCTTGGGTGCTCTAGGCAAAATTAAATTTCTTTTACAAGAGCTCAGGTGCCTCCCTCTGGGGAGGAAACTGGGTGTCAAAATTACCTTGTGACAGTTGATATCCACTTATATGGTGTCACACTAAAAATGATAGCAATTCTCGGAGAACGTACTAGGTCTGCAGCTCCATTAGAAAGAAAAAATGATTAAATGATGTATAGAATAAAAATAACCACAATTCATTTTCGAAAAATTTATCCTCACGAAGAGTAAATACATTGCATCAAAATTTCTTTATTACTTCTTGATAAATAAAGAGCTACTAATTTTTAAAGAGTATAACGTTGCTTTTACAGAGATACCAAAAATTTCTTTCTATTCACAAGATGATGGCACACAGATGGCGAAAATATTTAGTTCATTGAAATGGTTAAAAAATATTACGTCATAATTAAGTTATTGCTTTTATTATTACATAGAAAAATATCAAAATTTATTTCTTAATGTTATAAATATCAATACCATTTTAATCAATATTAAATTATCATTATGTAATAGAATTTCAGAATTAACAAATTTGCTTTAAATAATGTTTGCTTATAATCACTGAATTTGTATTTCTATACATGCGTGGATATATATATTATAATGTGATATTATAAATATTAAAAACATAATCTTCTCGAAAAACATCAACTGGAAATATATTTTATATTATCGTTAATATAAACGCGTATTAAAGTATTTAACAGATTAAAATCTTGGAACTGAAAAGTTTAAATATTGTTGTTTTTTTATGTGTTAGAATTATAAAAAGAAACTTCAGAGAATAGTTTATATTTAGGCAGGTTACAATGGGAATGACCGAGTAGGAAAAATTTAATTAAGTTCTTTTTAATCCCTTAACCGCCAATTAAAAGTTACGCTATTCCGCTATTCACTCCCCAGTGCCACTGTTTTTCACAGTGTATGAGATCTATGGGGGGGGGGGGGGGGAAATGGCACAAATAAACAAATTTTTCTCTGAAATAAGTAAATCCTTCGCAAACCATGTCAAGCTCATTTTATTGCATTCCAAAACTTTCGGAATAATTTTACTGATAGCAACGAGAAAAGAATCGTGTTTCGGAAGGACGGATATATACGTCCGGGGCACATAATGCATGGGTTGAACGAGGTGGATATATACGCCAGCGATACTTAAGGGGTTGATGTTAGATTTATACCTTATACATACATGTGTGGATATAAAGAAAACAGTGTTAAAGTAAAGCAAAAAGCGGAGCAGAACAAATAAAACAAATTAAAGAGCGACTGAAAAACTAATGGGAGAAATATATATAATTTTTGACAGCTTTGTTCATGAAAGGATAGTGGAAAAATTGAGTTGCATACAGTTTTAAAAAAATATAACAGAAATATTAATGAGTCCTTTGAATCTCTGCCAGTCTCTGACTTGATAAATTTAATCAAAAACTTAAGCACTTAACATGATTAATTCGTTGTATAATATAACTCAGAAATTAATGCGGGAAGCTTTTCATTTGCCATTTAAGAGACGCAAGATTTATAAAAATTCTCACCATTTTTCTTTCTTTAAAATACTTTTCATAATGTTATTAACAATACTACAAACGCCACTTTATTACTTTATGGTACTTATATTGAAAAAAGGCACGACGCATGGTAATATTTTATCTTTCAAAA
Organism: Trichonephila inaurata madagascariensis; assembly: GCA_019973955.1. Classification (NCBI taxonomy): domain Eukaryota; kingdom Metazoa; phylum Arthropoda; class Arachnida; order Araneae; family Nephilidae; genus Trichonephila; species Trichonephila inaurata. The sequence continues at coordinate 33,289 of BMAV01010004.1, forward strand.
ATAACATCGCACTTAAAAGTAAGAATGTAATTAATTTTTTCACTTCTATATTATATACTCTCTGCTCTTGTTTTATATATTTTCATAATTACTTCAAAATATAATATTATTATTTTATTTCAACAGATTTATCAAACATTCCACTCAGTTTAAAAGATAGTCTCAATTTTCAGGAAGTGTAGATGATATGGATGACTAAAAGTGTTAAAGTTACTGCTACAATGTCTGTGGTGTGTGTATATATAATTCTTAATCTGTTATTATATTCTCTTAGTTACTTAAATTACGTTTTCAGAATATTATAAAATGATATTCACATAAAAGCTGAATATATCTTATTTTTAGAAAAAGTTTTATAAAAAAATAATAAACTCCATTAAACAAACTTTTGAGATTTTACAAAGGTGTTAAAAAATAGCTTTATCACAATACCAAACTTTTAACTTCAAAATGTTTTGCCAAATAGCACCAGGGACGTTTTAAGATTCCTTTAGGCCCTGGTCCCCAGTGCAAAAGTTGACCTCACTTGTGAGCCTTAACATTAGATAGTGTATAGCATACACACATTGTCAAATACTCGTACAAAAGGCAACCCGTAACAAATAAATGGGAGTAAATCAAAATCTCACAAACCTAGGCATAAACCGACTCGATCGACTGCAATCTTTCGACTAAATGAGTAACAACTGTGTATGGTGGTAGATCTAGGACTAGACATGGACGATGGTCATCACATACTAGTGCAATTTTGCTAGTTAGCATATAAAGTTCCAAATTTCTATTTTTTTCAAAGAATATGTACGGAATAACATTTGACTATTAAGTTAAAGTTATATTCGGATCGTGATTTTACTCAGGCTGAGTAGGAACGAGACGAGGCCCCCATCGAGGCTGAGGCCCTGGGCCCAGTTGATCCATGCCTTAAGACGTCCCTGAATATCACAAATTTATCCAATTCTTTTTTTTTTAACCTGTATTTTTTTTTATATATATAAACGTAGTACTTTAAAGCTGTAAGAGGGCAACTGGCGATAGATATCACAATTTTAAACTATAATCACTCTACGAGGACGACACTTGAGCTGGTACTCACTATCTAACGATCCATACCATACAGTGGCGTAACGGAGAATATTAGCCCTCCCCCTGCAAAGTTAGGTTTTGAGCCCCAAGCCTAAATACGTACTTGGCCTTAGTCAGGCTTTGGGCCCCCCTGCAACGCGGGGGTTATGGGGTGTACGTTACTCCACTAACACCACACCAAAATGAGAACTTTAAGCCAAGACAAATTTAACACGCATCAGCACCTGTACATAGCGGGTCTTCAATGGTACCAGGATTCGAACCCACAACTCGACGACACCAGTCACGAGTTCGAGACCACGACCACTCGGCTACCATGGCCTTTCTTTAAATTGGAGGGCCAACAGATAGATGAAAATGAGCATGGTAGTTCTGAAGGAATGGAAGGGGTAATATCCATATGCGAATGATTGAAGAAACATACAAAAAAAAAAAACAAAAAAAAACATGCTCTAGATAATTGTTTATTCAGTATTTAATTTGACCCGATCGGAAGCTATAGAAGATTTTAATTAACGTGTCAATACGGTCATTAACGACATTCCAAGATATTCCTTGCCAAGCCGATTTCACTGCAGATCTTAATTCATTTTTGGTGGGCGCCTTTGGTGCTCAGTGCTAGGTGTGGCAGGGACAAATGGCTTAACTACACGCAAAACAAATTGTGCAGTTTGCTGGTATGATGTTAAAATACACATAAAATGTACAAGGTATCCCCGCTGTGGCAACATAGTGCCACCCTAAGCCAAGAAGCCTGGTGCGGGATTGTTGTGAAGACCGACGTTATAAGTTAGGAAATGACGTTACCCGGGTACCACACCCGTCTATGGCCGTCATTCCATCAAAAACAAAATCGGGATTCATCTGAAAAGTATACTCGATTTTATTCGTCGGTCCGGTGTTGACACCAAATCAGGTGTGGACCCCTGCGCTGAGTGAGCAAAGAAATTTCAGTGGCTAGTTGCCGAGCGTTTGCGGTCCCTCATACAAACATAAAACCTGTTATGAATGGTTTGATTGCTAACAAATACACCCTCTGATAATAAACAGTGACTTTAAGCTTCACTTGTCAGAGCAAATAAGTTCTGAAGAATTCTACAGCGAATTTGTTTGTCAGTGCGATTTTATGTGCATCTGTGTAATTCGCTGCTTTCTCTGCCGAGTACTTAGATGAGCATGTGTTCATCTTGCCACACACAGCTGAATCGTACTCACATCCCGTCCATCACGAGTGGACAAAAAGAGCTCAGGGAGCTTCAGTATTTCGTCTAATTCCTCAGAAGATAACTGCTGGTATTCAGCTCTCTGATGTTCCGAAGCTTATCCTACGACGCTTCAATTGTTCCGATTTGAAATCCGTCACTGGTAGTATAAGCAAAGTGAGCTAGCCGCTGGCTGGTCACGTGATTTCTGAAAACAGAAAATCATGTGACCAAATTTGCATGCGAATTGAATCATTAGCAGATGTTTTTCACATCTTCCCATCCCGTAATTTGCATTTAGCTGCGTGCATTTCTTCATAGTATTGAAATTTCACTTTTGACAAATTTAAATACCAAATTTTTGAATTTTTTTTAAAAACTATTCAATTCTTTAAAAAACCATATTATTTACTATATAAATTATCAATGAAGAGATTATTAAATGTATTATACACTAAATAAGCATATAAAGATCGTATTACTTTTTTTCTTGAGCTTAAATTGTTTTAAAAGTTATTTCCACAAAAATTCCTATTCTATTTAATCTTTGGTGGCTTGTGAATTTCTTTTGTAATATATCATACCATAAAGAATAAATATTTCACTACTGAAGGTATAAAAAATCAGTTGAATGTCTAACTTTGACAGGTTTTACATGAATTTCATGTAAATGTTAAGCACATATTGCATATTTATTACCCATTTCTTTTACATTCGTTATAAAATGTGTTAAATGCTAACATTAAATATTGGAAACTCACCTTTTCTTCCGACTGAAAATGAAAATTATACATTTTAACTGTCCTATGAGTTGTATAATATTTTCCTGTGTACTTCTTTTGTTCTGGAATCTGTTTCACAATTTTTTTCCTTTAATCGATTTTTGTAGTAGCTTTGTCCATAAAATATGAGAACTAATCTCTTTCTTCTGACTTGCTGGCTCATAAATTTTCAGCTTTATTTTTGAGCCTTTTCCAAGTATTTATAATATTTTTTTGTGACTATCGATCTTTTCATTTTTGTTTATGTTAAAATAGAAATTTAAACCTAAATACTCAAGTATCAATGAGTAAGTATTTATTATTTGTTGAGAAATTTGGTAACATGTGGTTTTCTAAACAATATATTCCATTAGCCGGGGGGGAAAAAAGGAAAACATTACAATTTTATTCAATATTTTCTCTGTCTAACTAAATCCAATCACTAAGACATTTTATTAAGAGCTTATCTGTCATAAAGATAAAATAAATTTAAAAAAACCAATACAAATGAGAATTTTCGAACAAACTTGAAAAAATATATGCAATTATTAAATGGCGATAGACTCTTTTCTTCCCCTTAGGCATAAAAATAATAAATATGTTCAAATCAGGGCTTAAGAGTAAAAAAACAAGAATTTTCCTGGTCACCTGTGGATAACTTACGCTAATTTTGGAGGAAGTTTCAATGTCTGAACAATCACATAGGAAGAAAAGAGACATTTATGCGCTGTACCTCTACAATGATGCACTTCCGCGAAAATAATTTGCTAAATATTTATTCAGAGCATATGTTTATCTTGGACTTTAACAAATTGGAATTTATTGTTGATATTTAAAATTAGCACTTTTTCTCGTGATGCAACATGTACTTCAAGTACTAATATCAGCATATTGTACTTGAAGGCGTGAGGGGACGAGGCGTGACTGGGAACTAAGTACCGTTTCCTTCTGCCACAGCCACAGCGGTACAACGCACGTCCCCATACTGCTGATGTCACTCAAAACCTTATTTAACAATTCGGTTGGTAGCAATTCGATCACCCGCAGAACAGCCCCAACTTCTCACTTTTAGACTACCACTTGTTCTTGAAATTGAAGCGTGATTTTGAGGGAAGCGCTTTGACAGCGATGACTACGCACAAACTATTGTTCAACAATGTGTCTCTTCATTGGCAGCATCTTTCTTTGAAGAGGGTAGAGACAAGTTGGTTTCTCATACGATAAATGTCTGAACAATGGTAGTAATCTTGTAGAAAAATAGTTCCCGACAAACTCTTTCATGTAAAAATAAATTTTGTTTTCAAAAAAAATAATTTTATGAGAGTTTTTTCAAAACGGTTTTTAGTTTTCGACATGTTTCGTATAAACATCCCGTGATATTTATTGTACTTTGTAGAGTTCAATGAGAATCAACTGAATTATTTTCTTACACAGCAGATATCTATAGAAAATACGAATTGTATGGATAATAAGTTTCAATTTCCATTGGGTAGAGCAAAATATTATTCGAGAAATTCATCTATGGTAAGCATAATTTACAAATTTACAGCGTATATATTTTTATTTTTCAGACATAATGGGAATAGTACGACAAATAAAGCTCATAGTTGTTAAATTAGAGGTCTTCCAGAGCTTCTTTATAGGGAAGTAGAAAATTAACAGCAAGGTACTAAGAAAAATTTTAGCTCCAATACCGCTCAGCACATTTTAGCCTGTTTTGTATTCTAAGGTATGGAAGGTTAAAATTAAAGAGAGAGAGAAAGAATTTTTTAAATCAAAATATAAAAACAATTCTTCATGAATATCTCAATTCATATTTAAATAAACACAAAAATGATATTAAGAAGAAAAATGAGTCATTTGATTGATCCGGGGATTATAATTTTGTAAAATGAAACTCCTACGTTTACTATTTTATTTTGTGAAAATGTAACTCAACAAGTTCATTTCCTTTTCAAAAGTTCCTTACAGGGGCATTCAGAGTAGTTCGATTTACTTCAGATACCATATCAAGCCAGAAATATTTTCTTTCCTAATATTTATAAAAATAATTTATATATCTTAATTACGAGAACTATTTAATTAACATGCCATTAACGTGCCATCAACAAGGAATCCCAGTTGCAATAAACTGAAGTTGTATCGTTATGGAAATCAGTCCCGGTTCTCTTTGATACATATTACTTCAGCTGTTGGTATGATGATTTGGAGGGAATATCACACATGAGGTATGTTCACATTGTAATATCTAATAATCATACGAGGGACACTAATATTTTAATATTTTGTGCATAGTTTTTAGTTAAATGTATTACTAATAAATTATTTTTCTCGAGGTAGAACCTTATATGAATTGTTCAATTTCGTCATATTGTTGGAATATTGTAATCACATAAATACTTATATCACACAACTTTTCCTTTACATAGTTTTGTTTGACTTTGAAACACTAATGAAAACATTTGGCTTTAATTTTATCTGAGCTTAAAAGAAACGGAATTTGAAATTAAATTCAAAAATCGAATTTAATTTAATAAATGTATCTAACATCAAGCTAATTTTTAAAACATTTTGCTTTTAATATTAAATTAACTTTAAAAAGTAATATCAAAACCGTATTAAAATATTCTGCTTTCACCACAGATAAGATAATTTTATATTCCTAAAATTGCAGAAGTAGATTGTTTTTCATTTGGTATAGAAAACAATCTAAAATTTCAACTGGAGGAAGTAGAATTACCTAAATTTCTCGAACTGGGATTTCTTACACTAAAGATATATTTGCAAGAACATTGCTCTATTTTTTAATCTTGCTAAAATTATTAGAAATATCAGATTTTATGTCTGCAGCCAAAGTATTACTCACACATCGAATAGCACATGATTTTAACGTACGCATTGAATTTATATGATTGTCCGTTATTCTTCTATGCGCCTCAACTACAGAAGTTTCATACCAAGGTCACATCCCTTTTAAGTGGGTGTTTGATTAATCACTTCTGTTTGCTTGAAACAAATAAAATTCTCATAAAATTTTGCTCCGATTATTTCGTAACAGCCCTAATGAAAATATATCGTTCTTTTCTTAACTAGAAGGAATGAAAGAAAAAAGACACTCTCTCAAAAACCTGTTCCTATGTTTTGTTCACTTAATATGCAATAAATTTGAATTAATACATTATAGTGATTAAAGTTATTAGTTTTCTTTGCAATTAATAGCTCTCGTTTTTCAAGGAAAAATAATAGATTTACTGTTACTCATCGATTTTGGATAATGCACTTATTATGCGAATTAAAGAAAAATCAGGTATTGTTTCTTTTAATCATGACTTAAAGATTAATAAATCAGTCTCTCAAACAAATAGAAATTAACCCAAATTATTTCAAACAGTTTTACGTTTCATTACACGTTGGAAATAAAAGGAAAATACGGAAATTTACTTGTTTATCAATTCAAAGAAAAAAGCTGCAAAATGTTCATATTTATTTGCATTTCAGGTTTTAAAAAATATTCAAGACGAAGATAAAAATTTATATAATTTTTGAACAAAAATTAAATAATCAAATATCCACTTCTTTTGATTTTTTATATTTTTTCTGCCAGTTTTAAAACCAGACATTTATTTACCATGCAAATAGAATATTTATTTTTAGATAGCGTTGAACACATATATATAAAATTACTAAACATTCATTTTTTAAATGAATAATAATTTTATATGAGCTTAAATTTTGCTGGTTTCAATAACTTTTTTGAATGGAATTAAAATACTTCTAGCAGAAATTAATATATAAACAAAAATATAGTGGGATATTAATGTAAAAATACATTTCTTTCAAAAGGGAGGAATTTTTATTTTAATATTATTTTCGTATTATCAGAGCACAGTGTGAAATAATAAGTGATTTTAATTAACCAATTTATAGAGAAAGAAACTAAAGCATACAAACACACATTTAAAGTTACGAAAAAGAGAAAACAAATTAAATGTTCGCATCTTGCAAAAATTTATTATATTATATAAAAATCACATTAAATAATAGATCTGGAAGCGTCAAGATCTGTAAATCAATAGGGTAGATGTGATGAGCAGAGTTCACAATTATTAAAAAACAGAATTAAAATATATTTTACCGTGCCGCATTATCCTTTATTCATATGAACGAAAATTTTCTCTATCCACACACCATTATAGAATTAAATTCTTCTGTTTGTTATTTTAAGCTCCATAAATTACTACAAGATGGGATTTTTAAGGGCATGATTGGAATTTAAATTTTAACTATACCATTATCATTTCAAATATTAATATAAAATTAAACATCAAAATACTAAACTATCACTATCATCAGAAACAAAGTAACTTTGACTACGGATTATATTTATAATACGATACCTTCGAATCTATTCCAATAACCTTCCCACATTCGTCACATGTATTGGAAAATACTTGTTCGTAGCATTTCGTGCAATAAGGATGTTCATCCCTTAAAACGTATCGTTGACCAGTGAGTGTCTCATCACACTGCCAGCAGCAGAAGTGACTTGAATGCCAATCTTTGGACATCGCTTTTGTATACTCCCCAGAAAATATGAGCTGCAAAGGAACAATGATGCATTATTTATTATGAAAAAAAGAACGTATACATATTATAAATATAATTCACATATAAAACTAAATTAAGAAAAAATTAAGATATAAATAAAACTGAATTATTAGGAAAATCCACTGGAATTTTGCACTTAGTTTCTTCTTCAACTGTTACTATTGCGAAAGGTATGAATGTGAGTATATTAATATTTTATCAATATTGCATTAATTCTAGGAATTTTCTTTTCAGAAAATTCATGGAATTGATTTATGAAAAAAAATATAGTATTAGTCTGAAAAAGCTGATGAACGCGCGTATCACTTTTATAGAAATTTCTTATTTGTATTTTAAAATAATTTAAGATGTTAGAATTTCTTATGATTAAGAAAACCAATTTTATTGATTTACTGCACAAAGTTATCAATTTAGAATGAATTGTTTTCTTCTTTTTTTTTAATATACGTGTATTAAAGTGTAATACCCTCGCTAAGACAAATATATAAATCAAATGAATTTAACACTTGACAAAAAAGACATTAATTTTTCCAGAAAGTAAGCATACAAGAATGTAACAAATCAATTTAAGCTGGTACTATTCCAATAAAAATAGCTCAGCAATTGAATGCCTATTTATCATCATTCATCAACTGCTAATTAAAGCAGATAAATGATTCAAAACAATATAATCTTTGTGAAAGTTTATCACAACTCAATTAAGCTCTAAACACAAACAATTATTCCTAAGAGAATAGGAGTCCAACTTGAATTCCTCTTAATAGGTAGAACTAACAGAGAGCCTTTGTAGTATAAGACGATGATGAATACAAATAAACACAAAACAAGGAATACTTTACTGATTGTTCTTTACTCTTTGGGAGCAGAGTCCGGACACGTCCGATCTGTTAGCTTACCAAGCGAGAGAGTATACATTTAGGGAAGCTCTGAAGCAGAACGTGGGCAGAGGTTATTTTGGAGGCAAAGATTAGAGGTTGAGCGAATTTATGGCAAGGCCGACTCATCCTGAAATGTGTTAATCAAGGACAGAAACAGTTAGGACTAAAAATAATATCTAAATCTTCTTCCTTTGCTATCAGCTGTTGCATCCCATCTAATGGCTTGGAAACATCAATGTTAATGACTCTGATTGTTATTAGGTAGAAGAGGAGTAAGAGTTTTTTTTTTTTTTCGAATCCATCACGTTGGAGTGAGTTAATTCGTTGCATTGTTAAAGTGTGTTGAATTCGTTTAATGAACAATTTTTAATGGCTTTGTTGCTCCTGTCTGGGCTTTGACCGTAAATATGATTACTTGATAAATGGACTCACAAGCAGTTAATTAATCAGTTGGCAGAGCTATTTCGGTTACTGAAGCATATCATTATGATGCAATTCGCTTGCCTTTTCATTTTTTAAATCATTTTTGTATGAATTGTCCGAGAGCATGCTTAATTATGAAATTCTTAAATATATTAATAACTAATGGATAGCATCTATTGATAGTTATAATGTAATATGATTTTATAGCAATTATAACAGGGGTCGGCAATGTATGACACACGGTCCGCATAAGGCACGTGGAGCAATTCTCGATAGCACATTACACTACTCTACAAATTTGTCAATTTTTTAGTGGATGGAAGTTGATAAATCTGTAATGGACCTTATTTGACAAACATCTACAGAATTATGGACATTTCCAGAATTATGAAAAAATCTGACAGATAACTCCAAAGATAAATTTAAAGCTAATTTGTAAATTATTGAATGTCATTGTTGGAGAGATTTAATTGTTTGAAGAGAGAAAATTGCATATACTCTGCTTTCCACTGTTGCTTTTACATATATAAGTGACAAATCTTTCCTCATATGAAAAATACTTCGAGTCCTCAAAGAAATTGTTTAACAACTGAATACTCAGAATCATGTGTCAAATTGAAAGTCACACATTATACCCTTGATTTTGCGATATGAAATAGAGCGATGCAACCACTAGGTTCGCATTAAATTTTTTTTATTTATCTTTTTAGTTAACTATAATGAAGGGAAATACTTATATTTTATTTTGTATATTTCTTATTTTAATAAATATATTTAAAAATACATAATATATGTATAATTTTATTATTTTTATTTTTGTTGAAGAAATAGTTATATTTTATGCTATATGTATTTTTATGTTGAGAAATATATTGAGATGATGCAAAATTAATACTTTATAAAACTGTAAATCTATATTATTGACCTCTATTTTGGAATCGAATTGTTTCAAAACTGTCCTACTGTGTGGCACGCTGAATCATATTCATTTGGCACGTCACAGCTAAAAGGTTGCCGACTCCTGAGTTATAATACAATTTTTTAGTATTTATATAATAAAATGTATAATTTTATAGTATAAATAATACATATAAATATAACGAATATAATTTTTTCAACAGTGAATTATTATTACAATGGTGACATGAATGATAAAAAAAGGAAAACAATTATTCGTTAAATGAATAAGTGGTAGTATTAACTACATTCCGGTTTTCATTGATTACTTTCCCAATAGAACTGAAATAAATCATAATTTAATAAATGCAAGAGCTCGAATTATTTTTTGTTTCTTAGAAATTCTATTAACGAGGGTAAAAGGCAGAGTTATGATAACTATTATGTTCTTTTTTATTCTCACCCCAGTGCCAAATCAAAACTTTGAACTGATTCATCTCAGAAAGATAAAATAACTAGTTTGTCTTTATTTAAAATGCTAAGGTTTTTTTTCTATTGTGCCAAATGCTTCGATATTTTTTCTAACAATTACTACTAATACATATAACAAAAGTTGATATGCATTTTTTAATCAAAGAAATACTTATGTTCTTAAAAATAATTGAATTTAGAATTTATTATTTTTTTTTTAAAGAATTTTCTATAAGAAATCATAAAAAGAAGTATTGTACCAATATCAATCATGTTATCACAAAACCCATTGCAACTTTTAACATACGCAGTTTGACGTACTTGTAAACCACACACACAAATTTTATGTGTGTACACCAATCTTTGTCGGAGGAGTAGCATTTAAAAAAAAATTTCATACATTTTAAGTATTTTCCTCAAGAAATTAAATGGTTAGCTTTTTATAAAATTTTGAACAGAAAAAAATCTGTTTTACACAATAAGTAGAGGGAGAAACCAAAATTTTTTTGAAAGTCATTGAAGTAAAAAATTTTGTGTAAATGATACCATATCCTCTTAATTTCAAATGCTTAAACATAGTTTCTCCCCTCTCTCTTTAAAGGTTAAATCTCAGAAACACAACTGAATATATTTTAATGAGAAGTAAGAAACAAGATAAAGATAGAATATATCTTTTATTGGAAGATATTTAAAAAATTTTACTATGTATTTTCACAAATACCCACATTGGATACATTAAAGTGTCCTTTAATATTCGAAGAAACAAATCCTTCAGTATTAAAAGAGTTACACATTCATTGTAATTCAACAAATTTAAATGTACAGTAGACGCGCCTATAGGGATAAGAAAAAAATAACGAAATCTAATTTCGAAAAATGTAACATAGAAGGAAAAAGTAAGAACTTACGAAGTTGTAGAACACTATTTCCTTGCTTAAAATTCACGTTCAGTGATACAAAAAAAATGTTCAATATCTCTCATAAGGCAGCATATCTAAGCCGTCAACAAAAGACACATGGCTTTTAGTCACGTATGTCATTCGTAAAGTGCCATATTTTTATCTTCCTCTTAAATGTTACGCCCCGTTTCTTATTTCCATATTTGCATATGCTTATGAATAGTAACTACGTTTTTCCAACATTGCGGTTTTCAGCGTATCTAATACCGCATAACTGAATCTTTTTTTTTTATCAATAAAAGTATAATTTCTAATATTTTTTAGATGATTCTCTTAATAATCCTTTTTTTTATTCTACATCACTTTATAGCTAAATATATCACATTTTTTTCTTTTTTCCTCTAGGGCAGTGGCTCTTAAATTGCGGTACATGGACCCTCGGGGGTCGCCAGTGCCTTTCTAGAGGGTACGCAAAGGCGTGTCATTTAATATTAAGATTTCCCTCTTTTACAGACTCTGAAAGGCCTCGTGAAAAATTTGAAGGATGTGCCATCCTAGGCTAGATCACTAAACTCCGCCAGTGAAAAAACTATTAGAACATGTATTTCAATCACACAAGAATATTAATTGCTTTTTTATTGTTTGCTACTATATAGCCGTTACTACAACGTAATATTGTTAAAATTAGATGTTTACTGTTTTTTCTCAAAGGAAAAAAAAGAAGTCTGTATAAGTAGTAGAAGTAGTCTTAGGATTATTGAGGAACCCTTAAATCACACAGCCATGTGTTGGGAGCCAGGGAAGGGTTTCCAAAATCTTAAGGGGTCCACGATGTCAGGCTGATACACAAAGGAGGCCTCAGTGATCAAAAGTTTAAGAACCACTGCTCTAAGGGGAAGTTGCAGCTTTTGTGTGGTAATCGCATAGGACGCGTAAGAATAGAGGACAATTTTCATGGATTTTTTTTTATTTGGAAGTTATTTTATGAGCAACAAATTTAATAGGAATTTTTTATACATATACACATTGATGGAAAGGAAACACACGGAAAAAATTTAAAATACAATAATTTAATAATAGACGCTCATTTTTTCATAATGTTTTTAAAAATTTAATTAAGAGCTCATAAATACACAATAGTAATACCTTTGTTCAAGCATTTTTTATGTACCTTTTATAATACAAACATATAAATACATAATTCCCTTTAAATAAGTTGTAAGAATATATATATACACTTTCTTAGAAAGCACACTTTAATAAAATTTCTATGCTTAGAGAGATAAGCAAATTTCATTTTACTGGGCTAAAATATGGATGAAATGGAATTAACTTTATAACAGTCAACCCTTATATTAGATTTTGGGGAGGAGATACTGTCCTATTTAATTTCATATTTTTTCTCATTTTATGTTTATAAAAGAAGAAAATAATAATTAGGCAAATATATAAGGAGCTCCATTATCCAAGGAGAATTCTTCATTAAATGAATGAAAATGACTCAGAAAAATATGCTCAGCAGTTAATTTAAATTTTAAGACACGAATAAAAATTTTCTTTTGGTTATTTATTTATAAATAAAAAAGTGACATTTAAATTAATTCCACTTAGAACTTCATTTGCGAATGACATATATTTTACACTATGTTTCAGAAATACATATTTAGAGTGAAATTCAAATAAGAAACGCTCATCAACGATGATCAATCAATGGCTAGATGATAACTCATAAATATTCAAAATTTAATAACTGATTACTATTTCCTCAATTATATTTCGTCTTTTACAGGCAGTTGTAGAGTTTTAAGTTCGACGAGTAAGCCATGTGTGGGGGACTAGCCCTAAGCTCTTTTTACTAGACAAATATTTTTTATTAAAATACTTTAAATTCACGTTGTATTAAAAATTGTGTTAACTGATTCATGTTGAAATAATACCAATTGATTCGGGATATGATTCAGTTATTTAATTTACGTTGAAATTAAGTTTTTCGACTTGTGTTGAAATATAATATTACTTTTTCCATCTTAAAAGTTGACGTTGCATGAATGTCGGCTGCGTTTAAAAGTATAGTGATGTATGTTTTTATTTTGATGATATGTTTAAAAAAATATTTAGTTTCCCACAATGCTCACAATTTTATTCTGAAGTAGTTAAAATATACAATAACCACCTGATTGATCAACACTACTGCTGTTTAAGCCTTAAGCTAATTGGAGAATAAATTGTGAAATCCGTTTTATTGTTAGAAGCTTTAACTCATAATGATATAATTTGCACGAAGTTTTGGATATGGCCGTGTATTTGAGGTAGCGTCTTCAACTGGGAGACGAAAGGTTGCAAGTTCGAATCCGGATGGTTCTAGTATCTTATAAAAGTGTATTTAGTGCACTTTAAAAATTTTTGTCTTAAATTATGCTTCGTATGTTTCAATGTTCTGGAAACTTCCTGGACTTTCTTTGATTCTTCTCCGAAGTGTTTTTAGAAATTTTCACTTGACTATGAAAGCTCGTTTCCCCTCAGTCTAGAGGTGTTATATTGTAAAGCACGTTTGCAAGTAAGTTGTGTTCCTTGTCCATTCGCCTTTTCATACGTTTCATCGTGACAATATTGTAACGCAGTTAAATTAGACTTTCTAACATTGTATTAGATAGCTAAAAATTTGACGTTTAAACTGAAAAATATTTTTCATTACTTATGAACTAAGTGCACAAATACCAATATTTAATATATTCATATGTATTTTTATCCAATATTAATATCTTTTACATGTATTAAGAAAATGGAACAACATGGTTTTAAAGATATATATTTTGACATACTACTAAATTTACGCGCACTTTCAATAATTTAATCAGAAATGCTATCAACAGAAAATTAATAATGAAATTTTAGAATAAAAAAAAAGTACAGACTCTATCCTAATAATAGCAAAAAAAGAATTATTATTATTAGATATTTATATGTAATACGTGACAGATGTTAATAACAATGATTTTACAGGGCACATAGTAATTTTAATGCAAAAAATTATGATTTTAACAATTTAATAACACAAAGTATATAAACATTGTAGTAGATTAAATATATTACAAAATTGAGCAAATAAAAGTACAGCATTTTTAAGTAAAAAAGGATTTTTGTGTATACTATAAACAATTCATAAACAGAAAACTCGATTCCACGAATTTTACAATCAAATTATGAAGTAAAATTTTAAATCAGATTCCATTCCCCAAAGAATAATATTATTGTGTTATTTGCTTGATTTATTAGAAGTTTTTCCATTATTTAATCAGCGAAAAATCATGAAAAAATATATCCAAGTCTTAAAATATCTTAAGCAGAGTAACATTTAATGTGTCTGAATAAAACGTGAATAAAAATAGAGTTTACAGTGCATGTTTAAGAGTTTAGATCCAGAAGATCTCTCTCTCTCTGTAAACAATATACAAATAGAATTAAGTTTAGTAGAGTTAGAAACATTTCATTTCTTCCTAAAAATATGATTTGGTTTTTGTAAATTTTCTTTGTAATGAGTGCTATCCTCTAAGATGTAAAGATAATGCTCAAAAATCCAAATTTGACTTTCAGACCTAAAAGATTTGTAAAGAACATAAAAAGTGAATTAAGTTTGGCAGAGTTGATTACATAACTTCTCGTTTTCGTCAACTTTTGTTGCGATTTAATGTTATCCCCTCGGATATAAGTATAATGTTAATTCTTAACAGATATACTTTATTCAATCAATTTTAAATAGCACTAATAAATAGAAAATGACGTGCTTCCATTTATTTAGCAATACTATTTTTCATAATGTGCATATAATCTTTTTTTAATGTACATTCACATGAACTATTGAGCTGTACTCAATTGCTTGAATCACAAGGTGAAATTATTAATAAAATGATAAATTTTCACTCTTAACCCCTTAACTGCCGATTAAAAGTTACGCGATTTGCTCCCCAGTGACATCGTTTTTCACATTGGAGCGCGTATGCAGTGTATTGAGGGGAAAAAGAAAAGGCGCATATTAGTAAATTTTTTTCTGAACTAAGTAAACTCTTTGCAAACACTGCCAATGTCATTTTATTGTGTTCCAAAGTCGTCAGACTAGTTTTAAGCAGAGTAGGGTAATCCGAAGAAATATACTTTGGAAGGACGTATGTATCCGTCAGTGGCACTTAACGCACGGGTTGAGCGAGACGGATACATACATCGGTGGCACAGTTAAGGAGTTAAAACAGTTTGATGAAGGGAATAAAACAATAATAACTTCAGATTTTTCACTCATGATTTCATTATCTGATATTAATTTTCAACAATTTCATTCGGTTATGAGTAAAATATTATATGGGAATAATTACTTTTACTTTTCAATGGAGAGACGATTTCTGTTAGTGGATATTAGTCCCTTTAATATTTTGACAATAACATTGTAACCGGTGAACTCCCTAAACTTCTCACATATTATGGTTTTCCCAGTTTTTTGGGTTAATTAAAGTTAATTTTGTAACAGTAAATGTAATTACAAACTTTGTAATTTTAAATAGCATTCAAAAGACAAGAATGGTATTTGGGTTAATACCTCACGCATCAAGCTTTCACACCACACAATTTTTTGAGGAGCCCCATTATTCCACACATCACTGGGATCTAGACCGAATACCCATTTCCTTAAGTATTGTAAGATAATGTATGTGTAATTTATATTTATATCACAATTTTAAACTAGTGTCATTCGTTTTGATTACGATTTGAATTCATTTTTGTCGACGGTCCTTTAATCTAACATCACATAGGGATAAATTTTCCAACCATTTCTCTTTACATTATATCTAGATTAAAACTAAAATCAAATTAGCAATTTATTTGTTGGGTTAATCTAAAATTCAAAATTGATTTTATTGATATATATCTTTGAACAATTATGCTTAAGATGATCTTCTATTCAAACTAAATTTGATTTTCAGTTTGAATCAATATTTTGTCAAAAAAATCATTTCAACAACTAATGTTATATGGTTGCTAAACTTAAAAAAAAAGAATTTATTTCTGAAAGTTATTTTTATATATAATTTCATTTCCAATTACAAACCTGTAGAATTTCTCCATACTCTTTAGATTGTGAAGAATATTTTTTGTAGGTTTTTGAAACCCTTACGTGATCATATTCTATAATCATGAATTCCTCATAAAAAGCGTTTAATATCACATGATTACTTAATTCCACCTTAAAAATTATTGAGTTTCTTAACTCCTTAACTGCCACCGGCGTATATATCCGTCTCGCAAAACCAGTGCGTTAAATGCCGGATGTATACATACGTCTTCCCGAAATACTATTTTTTTCTTTACGATTCTACTATCAGTAAATATATTTTGAAGGCTTTGGAATGCAATAAAAGGACATTGACAGTGTTTACGCGAAGGATTTACTTATTTCAGAGAAAAATTTGCCTATTTGTGCCTTTTCTTCTCCCCCCATACACTGCAACCGTGCTCCTATGTGAGAAACGCAGCCCCTGGGGGGAGGGGGGGGGCGAATCGAGTAACTTTTGATTGGCAGTTAAGGGGTTAATCTACATCTTTGTAGTGTCAATGAAACTTCGAATCCGCATAAAATTAATTA
>BMAV01010004.1:60142-72799 GCA_019973955.1 Trichonephila inaurata madagascariensis
CATTCTTTTAATTTTTACTTTGATGATTAATGATGACACTCTCTTAATTCTAATATTTCTTCTTAACTTTAATATATTCCTTCTTAATTCTAATCTTCCTAGTGTCTTTCAGTTAGGTAAAGAACAAAATTTTATCTCAATTTTTTTTCATCAAACGTTATCATCACGGAAATTAGGCGATAACTAATTTTTTAACACATCTGAGGATTCAGAAGTTTATCTGAATTTTTAGATTTAAATTATTTGATGTCTGATGTTTCTAATCAAATACATTTTATTGCTCAGTTTAAGTTAAAGTGTCGTATGTGGAATAAGTACATCTATTGAAATCTCGCATTTCTGTGTATCTTATTTTCATACAATCGGAAAAAGAAAAACGTACAAGTAGATTTGAATTTCGCAATCTCTAAATATACAAAAACTTATTGTTGGTTATCATAAACACTACACCCTTTGCATTAATAAAGAAGAATGCATGTTTATAAAAAATAAAAAAAAAAAGATTATCATGAAGATAATTTTTTAATAATGAAAAAGGTCAACAAATAATTAAATAAAGAGCAGCTACGAAGTTTAATACTACAGCAAGCAATGAATGAAATGAAATTAGAGAAATTTTTTAAGTTTGTTGTTTTAAAACACATAAATATTTGTTCATTGAAAAGACACGCATTTTTAAAAAAGATTTTAAGGGTATTTAGTTTTAATACATATTTCAGAAATTTAAATTCAAGAATTGACAAGTTTGCTGTAGTCAATAGTAAGGCATCGTTTTGTAAGTATATGAGTTCTTCCCCCTTCATTTTACCGTAAGAAGCTTCTGCTCATTCTTCAATGTCTGAATAATTAAAAAGGAAACGTATAAAAGATAAATTGATGATGTAATATCTCTCTCATTTATATAAATTATTTTAATTGAGTTTGAAATCAAGTACCTGTGATAAATTACATATGTAGTCCATAGTACATATATAGTCAAAATATGTCCAAATGCAGTGAAGAAGACTACCAATAAGAGAATGAATGAAAAATTTTTAAAAAAATGTTTAAATTACTCGATTTTTTTCCAGTAAAACAGGATTTTAATAATAAATTTCTTTTGGTGAGCAAATTCATATTATCTGATTGGTGATAAATACATCATATACGTATAACTTACCTAATTTTTTGGTAATGTTTTTTTAAAATTAAATGCTATCATTTCTTTGCGCAATCTTACGCCAATAGCCACCAGATTTCAGTTTGGGATCCCTGCTGCCATTAGAGGCCCACTATTTCTCTATGACGTATTTCTTGAGACATAATATATTAGAAATCTGGAGTGATTCCAAAATATACAATATGATTGGGGCTTGCAAAATACTTGTAATACTATCATTAATATTATTCTTACTTAGAAATTTTATTTTATAACTTCTGTCTATTTTGAAAATGAATTCAGATGAAAAATAAGGATTTCAATCGGACAGGCTGGGTTCAGCCTTTATTATAAGATGGAAAATGTATGACTGGAAATCATTCAATATGGGAGTCAAGCAACTTGATTTAAATCGGACTCCCTCTAAGCAGAGATCACATGAGAAGAAAGTTTATAAATTATGTATCATTACAATACATAAAAAGTAAAAGATCCTTCTTATAAAAAGATAGCGAGTGAGCGAATAAAAATATTATTGCTTAAAAATGTATTTTTAAATGATACGAAACACTCGGGGATAATTTTTAATAAATCAATATAAGTTACTGATGATTTTGCTTCAATTTAAAAAAACTGAATATTTGCTTCTGATATTCTTACTGATAATCTGTTATTTTTAAAAGATATCATTCTATGTTTGGCTTCTACTATGATGCTTATAAAAGTCACTTATTTGTGTAAAATTTACCTCATTCTTCTCTTCGGTAATTTCCACCGGCCCATCTAATTTATCATCATATTCTACTTTGACGGTCTTCTTCTTAGTTTTCTTAATCCTCTTAACTTCAGTGTCGTCCGACATCGTGGATTATGGATAGTATTCGGAAAGTGTGAAGACTAGACCCAAACGAATCACTTGTGAAGTTTGACACTAGTATGATGAACTTCCCGCCTTTGTGAGAATGGATAGGGGAAAATTATCTTCCGACATGGTTGCCTTTATAGCTGGTAAAATAGAACTACCGCCAAAATCCTTGATGTCGCCAAATGAATTCTTAAATTCTATATTGGTGATATGTTATTAAGAGGGAAAGTGTGTGTGGGTTTTAAACATTTTGTGATTAATTTTTATGTGTTTATCTGTGTAATGATTCCGTAAGAGAGTAATGAAATGGCATTTAGAAAAAGTGATAGAAAATATAAGATGAATTTAAAACGAAAGAAAATTTTCTTTCTGATAATTTCATTATCTAAATAACATATTTTAAAAATAAATGCCGTTTTACAGAATAAAATGAAAAATTTCGTGATAGGTATTTAATAAATTTTCATCTACTTAAAATTATCTTCACTAAAAAAGGACTCCTTATAAAATTACTAATATACGGATATTATTATTTTTTTAAAATAAAATTTATATGAAAACAGGGATTCTAAGAAAATTTCACACTTTTAAACAGTAAAAAATGTGTGAAGTGTTACATTTGCTTAGAAATAGGAGCAATTTGTTAATTCAGAATATACATAGCAATAGAAAAATTTTCCACATTACTATTACTATATATTCATTATTCAGTTCACGTGTTTAATTTAACTACGCAACCTTTTAAAATTGTATTTTTTTTAAAAAAAATTACATGTATGATTTTATAAATAATAAATAAAACCTTTAAAAAATTAATTAATATTTTATAAGAAAATTAAATTTTCAATATAAGAAGGAATATTAAATATGAATAGAACATAATTATCTACATGACATTTATAAACTTTTAATGTTTATTTTACTGAGATTATATTTGATATACTATCATATCTGGATATGTTACTATAAAAATTTAATAATAAAATATACTTAAGAACTCAGCAGAAAAATAAATGAGATATCCTGTTCTATTAATAATTTTCAGTTTTTGTTGACCTCGTTGTTTTTGATGAAAGGAAATGTATTTCTGCAACATTTATTTATTAAGTAATTACCCCTTGTGATTATACCATATATTCAAAGAATTTATAGCTTATGTAATACCAGTGTAGAGTTTTTGATTTTTTTTCACATTATATACTCTCTACAGAAATTAGCAGATTGAAAATAATGGTTCAATACAATTTTAAAGAGTTATATTCTTTTATGTGTTAAATATATAAATGAAGACCTAATTTTTTTCAATTTTTCATAACTGATAAGGTTTTATATCTACCTCTATAAAATAAAATTCACAGGAAGTAGTGAGATAAGAACAAAACTCTACAAAATTTTTATGAGTTTTTATAAATATCGTGTAACGTATAAAAGGTAGTTATTTTTCCCAAAACATGTCTCGTTATCTGTTACAAAATATATTACAATAGGTTTCAATTTTTTTTACTAATCATTCCAAATTTTAATTGGTGTGAATCAAAGCAGAGAAGCGTAAATCAAAATAATTTTTTTCTTTGTTAAGCGTACTAACATCTAGCTTACAATAAAATATAGCTTGAATTTTCATACAAAAGTATTTAACAGGTAAATCCACTGACATAATTTGTCGTCAAATACATTACAGCATTAAGTATAAAAATTAGATCATGCTGAAGAACACTTAATATTTGCGATTTAATAAGCAAATCATTATTTATCTAATCTCCACTTAGATACTAGAATAATTGCTTGTAATGATGTATATATTTTTTAAAAAAAACTTCCATAAGTCTTGTTAATATTATATGAAGTGTATGCAATAAAAGTAATTATTTAATGTTTTTGTTAATGAGGGCTTCGATTTTATCTTCTCCATTCCCGGAGTATGGGGGGGGGGGGCTACGTTATTTCATCAGTCTGCTCTCAGAGTTGTCTGTAGTAATGTCTACTGTTTTTGGTTTGCATCCAAATTGATATTATCGGATGTAAGTGCTTGATTTTACTCTTTTTAACGAGTTCATTGAAAACAAAAATGTCTCAGTTCTATCATTTTACAGCACGGCCAATTAAAGTGACAAGTAGTCTTCTGTTGTAAGCCCAGAATAAATAGTGATCTAAACTGATAAAAATAAAGCTACTGTAATTTAACCTGAATAATTAAAAGACATTCCGAGTGTCTTTTTAAAAAAAAATGACTTAAAAATTCCCTTAAATTAATTACCTTTTAAAAAAAATTTTTAAAAATTTTCTTTTTCACGTTTAAAAAAAAGACGGACAAAAGGGAATTTTTGATAACTATTTTCGGTCATAACGATAACTTAAATTAAATGTTAAAGACCCTCTTTAAAATAACTTGAAATTTTCGTAACATTTTTAAATGACGATATCTCTTAAGTATCTTAAATAATGGTAATTAAAAACTTCATTTTTGGTTATTGTAATTATTAATTGATAGTAAGCATTCCCTCTTTACACGAAAGTAAATGTTTTTAGTTAATTAGAACTATATATATATATAATCTGCCCAAAATCTTTATAAACCACAAATTTTATTAAATAATTTTTAACAATGATGCATCTCAGCTATTATATTATACCAAGTGGACAGAAAATATTCATATAAATAATACATTTTAATCACGTTCTTGAATGGCTGTACATGAAAAAAAAAGCATCTGATAGATTATGTTACTTAACATATTTTTTAGCTAATATCTGTTTCATTTAATAATATGACTTCTATATATGACTGACTTCTGAGTGTTACGTAGAATCCTACCAACCAATTTAAACCACTGATTTTAATGAAATGTATTATATTTTATATATAAGTAGTTAAGGTACTTTGAGTACAATTGTAATCTTGTATTTCAAAACAGTATTGAAAGTAACAAATTTTAATATACAGAATAATTTATAACATGATTCCCATGGATTTTATCCATAAGTTTAAAGATTTTAGCTGTTTCAAGTTTTATTTCCTTTTCTTTAGCATTATTGATTAAGTTTAATCAAACTTGTATTAAATTTTGGCCGAAATACATAAAAAACTAAAACATAGCTCGAAAGAAATGGTTTGTATATGAGCAGAATTACACAAGTATTTATTGTTTAAAATCAAACAAATATAAAGTAAAATGCAATTCACGTAAGTTATAATAGTTGAAACATTAGACTAAACATATCGAATATACGGAAAAAATCCAAATAATAAATCCAAATAAAATCGGACAAAACCAGTCTTAATCAAAGCCAAGCTGAATTTCAGGGTTGTAATGCAAAATTAGAAACAAAAGCGTATAACATTTGTAAAGCATAATTTAAGTTGAATCTCCGTATCTAGGTAAACAATAAAATAGGATATTATTTACAAAAAAAAAAAGAAAAGAAAAGAAAAAAAAGAATAAAACTGTAATTTTTTTTTTATTTATTAAAACTATTTTCATTCAAATAAGACATCATTTATTAAATAAATTCTTGGAGTTTTAATCATCCTATGACGCAATTCTAAGGATACAATTTTTTCAGAATAAATATGCTACTTTAACAAATATCCCTAATTATGTTTGTGATTTAAACAATTATTTTAAAATAACGATTCTTGTTTTATTTTAATTTAAATAACACTTTCCGATAACTATGTCAACAATGACCAAACCATTTATTCTGGCACCCACCCAACCAATAGGAGCATGTAAGGTTAACACCTAGGTAAAATATTGGCTGTAAGCAGCGTGAAAGATAGTTAAAACTGCTCGCCAAATGTGGCACGACAATATTTTGACTTTTCCTTTCTAAAAAGTGCTGAGCTCCGTACATAAACGCCTCCTCATTTTCGTTTTCTCCTTTCGGTTTTTCTTTCTCCCTCCCCAGCGAATTTGTAACTTGTGCCTCTTCATCTGGATGTACGTGGTGCAGGAATCTCCAGGAATATCACATGAGAGCCCTAGATCTTTCTGGGTGGCTCGTTTCCCTACAGAGGCCATAAAAGGATTCACCAAAACCTTATCCAAGCAGCTGCTTCTCTCACTTTTCAATACGAAAGCAGTTTCTTTCCGCCTTTGCGAGATTCAAAAATTCAACTCGCTGAGATTTTTTAATATAGGGTAGTGTAACAATACCACTTAGTTAAGCAGTTTTAATTTTTAATAAGCACTAAGAAATTCTGATGAGTTCAAACGTTTGTTATCATCTAGTCAGGCGGAATTTAAAAGCACGCATTTGTTGGAATATTACTATTTTTTGCAGTGCTTTGGCCCATGGAAACAGATTTTAATTATAACTATGCAATTAAAATTACTAAAAATTTTAATTTATTTTCGTGCATAAATTAATTATTAAATTCAAAAACGTAACCTTTTGTCCCGGGACATATACAGGCGTCCCTCTTGTAAAATACGGTTTCGATATAACGCCGGTACAGAATTTGCGATTATTATAATACGGATTCGATATTACACGGCACACAACTTGAATTTAATACTTCACGATTTTGATATAACAATTTTATGCAACATATTTATTTAAATTTAATTGATCTACGAAAAGGCATAGCTTTAGTTAAAAAATTAGAAATTTTTTTGGTTGAAAAAGATCTTTCAGTGACACATAGTGAATAATTTAAAAGAGAATTGCAAAGTTCTTTAGAGAGCGCATTCTGAAAGAACTGCAAGATCGAAACAGACAGATAATTGCAACTATGTCTGGTAACTTTTGTAATGATGGAGGAAAACTACTCAAGAGCAGTTTTAACCAACTTTGAGGGAAAAAAATAGATTATATATATATATATATATATAGCTATAATTTCTGATGAGAATGATGACGAATATTAATTTTGTGATCCTAATAAGTCGTTTCTATTCATTTCATAACGATAATTATTGTTTTTTGAATATATTTTTGTTTTATTTTAAATTTGTGTACTTCATACTTTTATTTTCGCTTAAAATCTTGAAGTTAACTTACTTTTCATTTGTATATTTTATTGGTACAAAATTTC
Organism: Trichonephila inaurata madagascariensis; assembly: GCA_019973955.1. NCBI lineage: Eukaryota > Metazoa > Arthropoda > Arachnida > Araneae > Nephilidae > Trichonephila > Trichonephila inaurata. Next base: position 67,184 of record BMAV01010004.1, read on the forward strand.
ATCTATCATAAAATTTTACACCTTAAGACTTCCGACTACGTTCGGAGCCGAGATTTTGCAAAAGCGTATAAATGGATAATATTTATGATATTTAGTATCACTTAGATTAGAAAATGTATATTTGTTTTAAGAATATTATTACAGTAAAAACTTATTTAAGTACAACATTTTGACAAAAAATGAACATAGAATGATAAATTTTCAAAATATTCTCCTTTTGTGAAAAATGCTTCAATTATAATAATATTTTGCCTGCATATAGCTTAGACCTCTTTACAGAGACTCAACTGCAATTTTTGAAATATATAACTTAGAAGTGGGTTTATCCATATTTTACGAATAATATAATTATTATATAATTGAAATATTACTATTTTAGAAACATTTTTTTATTAAAGAAGGGCATTTTGAAAAAAGATTATTCTAAGTTAATTTTTTGCCAAAATATCGTATTTAAACAATTTTTTTTGTCAAAATGTAATTAAAACAATTTTATACATGTAATCTAATCTAAGTGACACTAAATATTATGAAAATTACCCATTTATGCGCTTTTTTAAAATCACGGTTCCGAACGTAGTCGGATACCTTAAGTTGTAATACTTTTTTCATGTTAATATAATTTTAAATACTGTTTCAGACTTTAAAGCTTAATTCCAGAATTTACATGGCGTTAGTATTATAATAATTTCATTTTCTTTCCATAAATATCTCATGCAGATGAAATTTTTTAATATAATTCTATAAATGACACAATGAAAGGAATGAGACAATTTCGATAACAAAGAATTTATATCTAAAAAAGTCCCTCCCTCTTCTCCAATAATTTCTAAGCCAGCGATGGATTCATAAAAGAGAAGTTCGCTTTAGTTCACTTGACCTTGGTTTTTTTCTAATAATTAGGACCCTGGTATACTATGACCTTGAAAATTTCTAAGAGTGGCCTATAAGGAGCCTCTAGAGCTAGGAAGAAATTATTCATAAAACGCCCTAGTTACTTACAAAGTCGGAAGTAAATGTAAAAAATCCTATTAACTAAATTATAAACTTGGTAATAAATACTAATTTAATACTTAAAATAACTTAAATAATAATTCAATTAATTTAGTTAAATAATTAGGATAGTTATTTAGCTACTTAAATTATTATATTAAATATTTAAGAATGAAGACGAGACTGACAAGAAAACAGAATTTAATTAGCTATTCTATTCGCCATTCAAAGAAGTTAGGTTTTTTTAAATTTTCCAAAAATAAATAAAATCCCCCAAAAATTATTGAAATGAAAAGAAAAAAAAGTTGATTGGAAAATATTTTAAGTATAGTACAAAATAATATAACATAAATCCGTATAGGCTAGCAATTTCCGCAAGACTTAAAAATCAAGGGCTTGCTTGGAAACGAGCTCCAGTCAAGAAGTATCACTATAAGATAGATGATTTAGTTCTTTTTTTTAATAGAAAGATTTATCCTGAATTAGTTTGTTTTCTAAAAGGATTTAAGTGTATAAAGAAAGTTTGGCTTGTGCTTCGAACACCATTGTGTTAAATAATGGAAGTAACTGTACATTAAAATTCATTTGAATCTCAGTCCTCACGCGGCTAAGTGTAGATCACGGATGAGCATTAAACCAATCACTATCGATATCACCTTTACTAAGACCTAAGATACACATACTAAAAGAAACATTTGTGGAACACCGACGCCAGCTAGACTGGAGAATCGGTCTTTCACAATTAATTTGACTGTTTACTTACGCAAATGATTCGATAAATGTGCAGATGACATTAGCACATGTACCTCCATCGGAAGCACACGATGATGCTTAACACGTTCACTGCAGCTGTAGGAGAAAAAAACGATCACTGCAATGCCAGCCGTATAAATGAATTTTTCCCCACACCCCGACTGAAAGGGGGAATAAATGCTGATGATCAGCCCTTCCTGCAATAACACGGGATTGGCTATTGAGACATAATCCCACACCCGCGCTTTCACGGGATTGGGTTCTTGTGTTGATGTCATATCCCGCGATAGCATGGGACACGGCAGCGAACAAATTAAGTAATACATTGATTTCAGATTCATCGGTTCACGTACGTTCTGTGCTCATTGCATTGAATACGACCAAGCTACAATGTCTAGTAGTAATCTGTCATATTTTAAAAGAGAGGTACAGTGTCGAAAACATGTGTTAAGAAAAGAAAGCATACAATTTTAATGCAGAATGACCACAACAAAGCTACTGGATGGACCACAACACCTTAAAAATATTAGCAGTAGCTCGTATCCTGGAAAAATCCGCCCTCCTCTGGTATAGATTGATTATTTATTAATGTCGCACTTAGAATCATTACGGGCGCAATTGACCGTGGAACTTGTAATCTTAAATAAGATTATATAAGGAGGACGACACCTGAATCGACATCCTTATGTTCTAAATTTCCACACCACATAACGTGGGGGTTTTAAGCCTCTCTATAAACTTAATATACATCAGTCCCTTACATGAAAGATCTTCCGTGGCATTAAGACTCGAACTCATGATTCAAATGCAATAAATTCCCACGAGATGGCAACCATGACCACTCCGCTTTAGCAGCCGACGTAGTGCGGAAGTTCGGAAAAAAGACACATTAGATCAAGTATTATTCTTATTACTTAATAGTGGCTCAAAAATATGGTCTGATATCAAATGTTCACCATTAATAATACATCGCCATTCATTAAAAGCAAAGAAAAAGTCAATGAAGACCTAAGGCTACACAGTACCCTTTTTCAAAAATTTTTTTTGGAGACAATAACAGTAAAAAAAAATTATGTTTTATATTCAGATTATATTATTAAACTGATTCTAAAAATAAAAAGTCAGTTTGACAAGCCATTTTTTAAACTTTTATAAAATGCTAATTTTTTAAATTTTTTTTATTATTTTAAGTGATTTATGTGCCTTAGATTATTAGAAACAAAAGTTAGTATGTAATTGAAAATAAGTTTCCTTGTTGAATTTTAATACTTATTTTTACTGCTAAACGTAGAAAAAGCACGGATTTTTTTAAAAAAATATTAACTTTAAGATTTTTTTAAAAAAAATAACTAGAGCTCTCAGACCTAACCCATGGTAACTTTTATAGAACATATATTTGGGAGTATCTACAAAAAATTTCAAGACTCTATCTTGAACAGGAAAAATGCATTATGGATTAGAAAACACTTACGTCTTCAAAATTAAAAGTCTGAGAAAAGTACATTTACAATTTGTAAAGTCATTATAGAAAATAATGCCTGTAAAGCTCTAATTTTTAATATGTTATTTTCCAACATATGTTCTACCTCAAAACATTACTTTAATTGATTATGACTGAAAACATTTTTTTTTAATTCAGAATATGCTGTTGCATAATATTGATAACATTTGTTACGACGACAGATTATTCAGCTTTATCTAAACCTAATATTTTCACAAAAGTTTTAATTACAAAACATTTATACACAAAAAAGCAATGATACAATTTTAAGCTAAAAATCACCAAGTTTGTAGATAATATCTAATTTTTCTCTGTTTTAAATCTGGGAAGTTTTTTTAAGTTTAAGCTTTTGTTTCGTGACTTTAAAATACTGTAATGTAGTACTGCAAAATATTTAATATAATGTAATTTAGTACATCATGGAAATATTTAGTTCTTTCCGCTATATTTGTATTCAGAAAATTTGTATTCTGAAGTCTTATTTTGGTATCAGCTGAAGGTCAGTCCAGCTTTTCAGTCGTATTCCATCTCTTATAAATATTACTTCTCATATCATCCCGAAAACGTTTTGGCCGTGGCATTTTCTAAACAGGAAGAAATTAATGAAAACAATATGAAAAATTTTAAGTTATATGAACTATGTGTAAAAATAAATAATGTTCTTGAAATCAATCTTAATTAATCTTATGAGAGAACTCAAAAAAATTCAAAACATAAGCAAACAGAAATTATTTTAGTAATGAAAATTGAACTTAATAGCCATTTCACGCTGAAAAAATGAATTGTGTTCAAAAATATTTTTAATTAATTTGATTTAGACATGCAAAAATGCTTTAAAATGAAACCGAAACTAAAATACAAACAGAGAGAGCTTCAAATATCTTAAAAACTAATTGGTTTTCAAATCTAAAATTTTGGAGCAAAGTTTCCAAACATATTGACCATAGGAAAATGCAAAATTAAAAAAAAAAAAAAAAATCGATTATGATATTTTTTTTATTTTTAGGGTACTGTTATGCCTTAAACGGAGAGATTATCACTCTCCTCTCTCTCTCTCTCCCTCTCTATATATATATATATAAATATGTATCTAGATGTAGATAAAAGACAGATATGTGAGAATACACAAGATTTTTTCTACTACTTATAACTCTTATTTATCAATTTATATAACAAGGAAAGCTTATTCTTACGTATAATGGTTAAACTGCTTTCAATTATTATTCGTATGTTGACTGTTATGCATTCAGAAAATTAGTAATTTCATTTATATTTAAATGTAAACAATAAAATAAAAATTCATAAAATATATACCCTTACTGCATTACATCAAGGAAAATGATAAATGACAAAAGAGATCTAGCTAGACATATATATTAATTTAAGCTTTTATTCTAATAATTGTCTAAATGCCTATCAATCACCAGGAAACGTGTAATTCACAAACAGGATAAAAATTTCATTGCCTTGAATGGCAGGAAAAATTCTTTCTTTTGGACTATCCTTATCACATTCCAAGCGTAATGTCAATGAAAAAAAGTCTATTTTTGCCGAAGGTTGATTTTAAAATATTTTTGGTGCGGTTGTTCTTTTAAATATTTTTTTTTCTTACGTACATAACATAATATCAAGATTTTAATCAATTATCATTTACTAAATTCCCATAAATATTTATATATTCAAATCTCTCTCTATGTATGATGTTCTACTATGTATATGAAAAAGTTGAACTCAAGTACATTTCTTATATTCTTTGCAAAAATATGTGATATAAAATCAAAGATTAACTTTCCAAACCCATTGGTAAAAATAGATTGAAATTATTTAAAAGGAGAAATAATTTGGAGTTCACAGATTAATTTACGTATGTTTTTATACTTACAAGTATATTTTTTTCCCATATTGCACATACAGACGCTGTCTTATTCATTAAATAATTTATCATATATATTAATAATTTTGTTTATATTTATGTATTGATAAAAATAATTGCTTTTTTTATTTCGAGAACCTCCTATGTTTAATATAGTAAAATGATATACATCTTTTGAAAATATTTTTGAAACGTGAAGATCTAGCTAATGAATACAGCAGACCCCTTGTGATTGTGAGCTACCTTTAGATGACGATGTCTACCTCTCCCCTTAGGCCAGGGGTGGGCAGACTTTTCCAGGGTACGAGCTACTTCTAATTTTTTCAACATTCTGCGGCCTACCCAGTGACGTAGGTGTGGTAAGGTAAGAAAAAGGTCTACAATATTTATTATAACTTAATAATATATACGGTACTTATGTACATAGCTAAAATAAAAAAAAAACCTCACATTTTCAAAACCACGTTTAAATCAAAACGTTAGATACAAATATAAT
>BMAV01010004.1:73199-83357 GCA_019973955.1 Trichonephila inaurata madagascariensis
GGAGAGGGGGGAGACACCAGCTCAGATGTCGTCCACGTCACTTAACCATGATTCAAAATTACGCAGTCCGTCGCCAAAAGCCCTCATGCAGCTGAACAGTGCGACGTTAATGTTCCCTCACTCACTCAGGCGGTCACTTCAATATGTCTTAGAGGTCCACCTGTTGATCGCGATCGACTTAATGCTCATTCCGGTCTTAGGCCTTTCTATGTGGCGAAAAGCGCACTAGATGGCACTCCTCCACATTTTGTAAAATGAAAATTTTTTATTTAGTGTCAGTTTTACTTCAGTTCTACTGCAGCAATATGCAGATGATGTTTTTTCGCTGATTAGGACCTAACATTAGAGAAATATAGAATTAATCGAAAGGACTGAAAATATGCAAATATGTACATAGAGCCTTATTAAAGGCGTAAGAAGAATAATAGCTAGTGCAATCCTTCTTCTTTAGTAGGACTTATTGATTATAATTAGCAGTGGCGTAACGAAGAATATTAGGGCATCCTGCAAAGTCAGGTTTTGCGTCCCAAGCCGGATCTTTCAAAGGGCGTACTTGGCGTCAATCAGGCTTTGGGGATCCTTGAATCATGGGCTCCACGATGCGGGGTTACATTACGCCACTGATATTTAGTTATAGTTATAACCACTGAACCACGCCTATTAATGTGAGATGTCCAACATCCTGTTCTACTGAATTCCATCAACCTCAGGATTTTGTAACTGATAATTTTTCTGATAGTTGAAAGGTATCATTATCCAATTGAAGAAAAAAAAAAGCTCTTTTATCAAAGACCAAGCTTGTGATTATTCAGCTACGAAATTGAATTTTATCATTTTGTCTTCTGCTGTAAAGGTATTATATATTTTTTGAGATTTGAAAAAAAATTTATTAAACAGGGTTCCATTGGGAAAAAAAAAAAAAAAAGGCCGACTGATTTTATTATGAAAATCCATGCAAAAAATCAGAGAAATTCGAAATGGTCCTACAGACAAATAAATACCTTTATTTGTATTTTATAAATGTACGAGTCGAAATAGTTTAATTCCGAATCATTTATGTTTTTTAATCTTGGTTTGTACTTTGCACATGCATTGTCGCACGAGAATTAACAAGGACAACTAAATTTTCCTACAACTTAATTTTCCAAATTTTCACAACATGCTGAATGGAGAGTTAAGAGCTCAAGAAAATTTAAAGTTCAAAAGCTTCCATGATCAAATTTTATATCCTTGACCTTCGGACTGTGAAGCGCAGAAATTCCATTACCTTTCCTCTTTTCCAATGAGTTTAGGTCAGATACCATGGTGTCCTAAGCAAATGTGATTGCGACCCTAGAAGAGAGCACGAGTGAAAGAGGTATCAATAACTTAAAACTGATGCTTCATTTTATTGTTTTATATTTACTGTTGAGATTAAGATGATTATGAACGTAATTGCTCGTCGCTCAATACATTGTATATTTCGTTGTTTGTGTACAATGTGTCTACAATTATTTAAGTTGAATCACAGTTATATAATAAGACAGTTATAAATTTTTTTAGGAATATGAAGTTTAAATTTATTTACAAATAAACTAATGTATTCTTTTTTGTTTGTTTTTTGTTCATCACTTATCGTAAGTGCTGATATATTTTATGCATAACCTTGTAGCGATACCTTCTCCTCGAGTTGGAGATCTCATTGGTCATTGAGGTTCCCAGAGGGGGATCCGAACGCACAAGGGATTGAGAGAAGACATTAAATTAGATTTAAGAAAACTGCCATTCACAATAAATTACTGTTATTTTTTGTCCAATAAGGCTGCGGATTGACATTTACCATTGCAGACCTAGTACATTCCTCAGAAGTTTTCATTTATAAGTGAGACACCACACATAGAGGGGAAACACCAATCACCACAATGTAATTTTGACGCCCAGTTTCCACCCCAGAGGGAGGCATCTGAGCTCTAACGATGCGAAATGGTATAAGAAATTTAATTTTGCCGAGAGCACCCAAGCCAAACAGGCACTCTAGGGATATTTACCCTACCGCATAATCAAACGACATGTACGCTGTCGATTTTCTGCACCATGAAAATCCACCAACTTGGAAAGGGGTCGAACCTGCAACCTTAGGCGTATAAGGCCAGCGACAAACCAATCACGCCACTCAGCCAGCATAATTCACTCTTATTAATAAAAGCGTTAGATGTAAGTACAGGATACGTAGACAAGACAAAATGAATCATAAAAAATGACAGGTATTTATCTTAAATGAGATACAAACTTTCAAATTCCGCAAAGAGAAATCTTTCTGTATCTTTTTACAACTAAACGATTATTATTCCGGACGATTATTCAAGAATAAGTGGCTACAATTCAGGCAGTACTAGTGTGTGCAATATTGTCCACAAAACAATTATTCTCTATCTCATAGACTATTTGTATTCTATTTAGTAGTGATGTTCGTTTGCAGAGTGGAGTTGTTCAAGCTCAAAGTGCTAATTTGGCTGGATGGAAAATATATCCTAGTTAGAGAGGACAGACCTCACAGGTGTAACCCATATTACAACCTATAACAACTAATATTTTTCCAATATAGCCCAGAAAGGCCAAAACGTTCAGTACTCCAACTGGAAACCGTCCCATAAGATGTATTTTTAGAAAACAAATAAGACAGGAATTTAAAATAATTATTTTAAGGTATCCGACTACGTTCGGAACCGGGATTTTGCAAAAGCGTATTAATGGATAATATTTACGATATTTAGTGTCACTTAGATTAGAAAATGTATGTAAAATTGTTTTAAGAACAGTGTTACAATAAAAAATTATTTAAGTACAATATTTTGACAAAAAATGAACATAGAATGACCCATTTTCAAAATATTCTCCTTTTGTGAAAAATGCTTCTATTATAATATTATTTTGCCTGTCTATAGCTCAGGCCTCTGTACAGAGGCTCAACTAGAATTTTTGAAATATATATGACTTAGAAGGGGGTTTATCCATGTCTTACGATAACACAGGGGAGAAATTTTAAGAAAAAAATGCCGATAATTATTTCAATTGATCGTAACTCTAAAAATAATGTGAATTTTTCAAAACTCATAGTTCAGACTCTGTACAGAGGTCTGAGCTATACACAGGCAAAATATTATTATAATAAAAGCAGTTTTCACAAAAGGAGAACATTTTGAAAAAAGGTTATTCTAAGTTAATTTTTTGCCGAAATATTGTATCTAGATAATTTTTTTGTCATAACGTCCTTAAAACAATTTTATACATGAATTTTAATCTAAGTGACACTAAATATCATGAAAATTATCCATTTATACGCTTTTTTAAAATCACGGTTCCGAACGTAGTCGGATACCTTAATCCATTTTCAAGAATTCTCACGAAGAGAGTTCTCAAATATCTCATGTTCTGGAAATTACCTGTTTCTTGAATACGAAATAAATAAATAAATAAATAAATAACTAATTACAAAAAATAGAGGAGTACAACCGTGTACACACACACACTCACACATCCCCTACACACACCTACTGATTTTATGTATGTCTTGACGCACACACTTCTATATACTAATTGTATGAATGTCTTGACGCACACACTTCTACTAATTGTATGAATGTCTTTTGAACTTCATGAAAATAGGTTATGTTGTTCGATACATACACGCATATAAAAGGTTATCATTATTCTACTTTTTTTTTTACATTTGTTTTTTTTTTAAGCCTGTAGGTGGCACTTATGGATTTGTCAACGGCAGCAAAATCGCCTGCACCGTAGATACGCTAGCTCCACATGGCTAGAAATTTGAATGCCGTTGTTTATGAAAAACGCTGGTAAAACTGTTTACAAAATATTGAGCTTAAGTTGAGGAAAAATGATGAGAGTACTTCGATAACTACATTTAGTGTAAAGATTTACTATAAATATATCAACCAATCTTGAAACACTTTGCTATTTGTTATTTAAGCAGGATATTTAAAATCTCTTCTTCTTATTAAATCTCTTCCATAATTATCATAACTGAATATTGACTCAATTTCGTAATTATGACGTAAGTATCTATGAATACTTCTGTACTTATTTTTCACCAAAGTCTGTATTTAGGTAGAAAAATATGCAATAGTATCAATTTTCTAACAAATATTTTAAATAATTGCGTATGTGTGTCTTAATGAACGCATCATCATATATTTTCTTCCTGTAACGAGCAAAACTGTAAGCGAAAAGAAGGCATGGAAAATGTTTCACCATTTTAATTTTGGAATTAATAGACTGTATAAATTTTTTTGAAGAGTTCCAAGTTGAGATAAATTGATGGAATTAAATGCGAAGGAGGGAATCGACTTCTGTTTTCATCTTAAAATTGTATTTCTAAAAATTTTAAACTAAGAAATAAATTTTATTCCAAATTACGCAAGAGAACAAAACATTTATAACCTTAAATTTATTATTCTAAACTTCAGACACGAAAAGTTTATTTCTACTTATTTATTATTTTAAAAGCGAACACTTGATATTTATTAATATTTTTTTACAAAAAGATTTAAAAAAACCCCCATTTTTATTTAAAAAATAAATAAATAAAAAGACGGAAAAAAAGGAAAATTAAAAGAGATTAAATGTTTTACAAACGAAAATTTTTTTACTAAGGTAAAAGAATTTATAAATATTTTCTTCTCACAGCATTTCATATTCACCCCATCTATAAATTCATGACTAAGCTAAATGTGTATATAGAAATTTATATGTATTTTTTAAAAATTCTTCATCTGTTTAGTTTATCCGGATTAGCAGATAAATATAAACAAAAGTATTAGAAAATAGTTTAAAAGGAGTAGAAGTATATCTAATTTAATTATTTATAACATATTCCCCTCTAACAAATGTCAAATTTTAGATGTTAAGAATTTTAGTATTAAAATTTTTTAATGAAGTTACAGATTAGTTTATGTATATCAAAGAATTGTCATTGTTATATCAAAGAATATTCGTTATGACAATATCAAAACTTTTAAAATTTATTGATCAAAAACTACTGAATTCCTTTTAGTAACTTTTAAAAATGGGCGTTTATATGTATAAATTAATAATAAATAAACAAAAAACTTAGTAATTACCTTAAACACAGAAATGTATAACTCAAATTCTTAAATTTCAGTATAAAGGGAAAATGCAGATTTTAACATCGTAACAAAATAAAAAGACTTACTGTTTAACGAATGGGAATAAAATCTCTTGTCCCTCACTATCACGCTGCTTGTAATGAAATAATAAACAAACCAGGAAAAAAACGTGTATGTTTATTCCTATTGAACGGACCACGCAACATCTGTTGTAAATAAAACGCAATCAGACCAATTTTTTCGACGTCTTTTCAGTAGAAAGAAAACGCCCTTTTGGACATACAGAAAATATTAATGCCTAATATTTCCTCGTCGTGAAGTATTAAAATCTGAACTTAAAAATAATGAAAAAAACATTTTAATTAGAAATATCTGAACGTGATTCAGCCCACACGATGCCCTTCGAAATAAGAATGCTTCCTCTTCCATGCCTTAAGGCACCAAAACATCCCTTCTTACGCAGTGTGTGTGTGTATGAGTGGTTTTTTTTCTCCTACTCTTTCAAGTAACTGATAAGCAATCGCGAATCCATTTATCATTTTTCATTACAGTATTTTCTTAACATTTCCGAGTTTAGGAATGTTTATAAACAAAGATCACGACAGTACCTTGTGCTGCCATCTGTTGAAGAAATTGGAAAGTAATGCTAAAATTTCTAGTTGAGTTAAAATCCGGCGTATAACGCATACTTATAACACAAAAAATCAGATCGAAATTTACAGGTGTGCGCTATACGTCGGTTATAAAAATTAGAGCTTTAAAAAAAGAGAGAGATGAGCCTAAAGAAAAAATTAGACTTCTTCATATAACGAAATATTGTTTATTTAAAAGAAATGACGTTTCTTATGAACTTGTAGTTCTAGAAGTATACTGTAAAGAACAAAATCAGTTCTAAAATTGTGCGAGCTGCATCTACCAGATGCTGGGTGTTGGTGGAAGTAATTCAGTCTTGAGCCAGTCAATTAAAGTAACTAAGTTTATTTAGAACTGCCGAGCGAGAGCAAATACTCGTGTTAATAGGCGTTACTTTTTGGGCATCTGGACTGTAAAACAGTCCTCAATCCCATACCCTTTTTATATACAGAAAATAATGACGTCACACAACCTCTTCACAGTTACAAAAACGTGGTGCCATGCGACCACTCATTCACACAAATCATTTTTATTCACAACATACTCCCCCCTTTGAGACTTGGGGAGAGTCTCAAACTTATAACAGTTATAATTCAAAAGATCAAGTCTCTTTGGTTCTTTAACTAATCTTCCAGAAGAAGTAACATCATTACATAACAATTACATCATTAGTATTCAAGACTTTTTCAGGTTTAGTACATTTAACAGAAATTGATTCTTCTTCCAACTCCTTATCTCTATTTGCGATCGCTTGTACTTCCAAAGGGAAGATACGTTGTACCGGTCGTATTACTGTTCCATGTTAAGTTTTTAGCTGAACTGTTCGAATTTCCCCATCTCGACCAGGGATTAATTCTATAATCTTAGCTATAGGCCAAGACAAACGTTTCTTATTGTCGTTCCCAATTAAGACCATTTCCCCAACTTGGGGCTCTCGCACCCGATTATTATTCTGTTTTTGTATTAGCTCCCTTAGATATTCTTTCCTGAAACGTTGCCTTAAATCTCTTAAAAAATTAATTCTATATTTCAATCTTTTTCTTAATTCTCTCGAGTTTAATTCGTTAATATCGGTATTATCAGAACAGCGATTCTCTATTAAAAACATTGCTGGAGTAAGAGGGATCAATTCCTGTGGATTTTCAGATATATAAGTTAAAGGTCTACTATTGATCAAAAATTCACATTCACAAATCACTGTAGACAATTCTTCATAGGACAATATTGATTTTCCAAGAGAGCGTCTCAATAGTTCCTTGATAATGCGAACCAACCTTTCCCAACAGCCTCCCCACCATGCGGCGGTGGGTGGTATAAATTTCCAAACTACTTTTTGAGTTGAAGCTTCTCTCGATATTTTATGCCAATCCAATTTTTCAAGAAAAAAGGCATCAGAAGACAGAGCGTTTTCTAATTCAAGATGGAGCGCGTGATAGACTGCGCAAGTAAACAATGTAATCCATACCTTTTCGCCAGTTTTTAAAAACAGATGTCCAGCTAAGTCAATTCCTACAACTTCAGATATCGCGCTATCAGCCACACGGTAGGAGACTGGTGGTAAAGGTGATGGTCTGCTTGACAATGATTTCACTTTAAAACGAGCACAAATAACACATTTATTAAAAATATTCCTAATAGTTTTTCTATCTCTGATAATCCAGAGCCTTTCTCTACTTAATGATTGCATTATTTGGATTCCAGAATGACAGTTCTTTTTGTGTATAAATCTAATCAAAAGTTTTGTAAATTCACATTTATCAGGTAACAATATAGGATAAAAAAAGTACTTTTATCATTTCGTTCAGTTATTTTAGATTTTACTCTTAAAATATTATCATTATCAATAAAGGTAACAAATTTTAAAGATTCAACATCAGGTAAATAATATGTCTGAGTTAAACGAATCAATTGTTTCTCAGAATTTTCAATTTCAGCAACAGAAAGTTCATGTTTCTTACATTTGTTATAGTCTTTGCGACAATTATTTACAAATTTCAAAATCCACGCAAATACTCTGATCATTTTATCATAATCAGACACATTACCTATAAGCAAGGGGGTGCATCATTTGCTGGATCAACATTCGCATTTCTAGTTTTCTTTCTCTCTACGTTAACTTCTTGAGGCTCGCAACTGATTTCACCATCTTGCCAATATTTCGAATTTTGTTTCAATCTCAGGAAGGCCTCTTCCACCATCTAGAGTTAAGCATTTGTCGTACAGAAGAACCACGAGATAGTAAATCCGCGATATTCATGTTTCCTGGGACATACTTCCATGATTGAATTTGAGTCAGTTGTCTAATTTCCTTTACCCTATTAGCTACAAAAACTAACCAATTTCTATTCCTTAATCCACCAAAGTGCTGTCGTGGAATCTTACCAAAGGGTAACTTTCAAGCCCGGCATATTAAGCACTTTCAAAATCGAATTTACAACGTGAGCACCTACACAACAAGCCATTAGTTCTAAACGCGTATACTCAAAGATTTGAGAGGAGCGACTCTAGACTTCCCTCTAACGAGAATTACGCTAATTCTAGAATCAACTATTGATCGAGAAAAGACGCATCCCGCATATGACCCGTTGCTTGCATCAACAAATACATGCAATTCAGTAAAAATATCAATTTTCATACAACGTGGCACAGTTACATCTTTCAAAATTTGAATTTCATTACACCATTTCATAAATTTGTTTACAATATTCTGAGGTAGTTCCTGATCTTTGACGCGAATGAAAACGCAGAAAGTTTGAAAGTAAAAACTTTCGTTTTTGTTGCAGTTACTTGATAGAGAATTCTAAGTTTTTATGGGGAACATTTTTGATCATAATTTTTACCTAATTTTGAACACATAACTTGAAAATGGGAATAATTACATTTAGAACAATTAATGTTATTTTTAACATCACAATTTTTACTTAAAAGACCAGATCTATTTAAATATATAACACAAGCACCTTTTCTTAATAATAATTATTGTCTCTTTGTATTTAAAGACATTTTTCTAGCATTAAAGCATTTTTCACTCGGATGATATTTCTCACAAAAAATACAGTTATTGATTTTCTTACCTGAAGCATTTTCCGAACTCACGAAAGCTGATGCAGTCATTAGTTCAGATGGTTTCTTAACCCTTTCAGTTGGGGGATCTCTTTTTCGGATAGGAGTTCCGAAACCCGATTTTGCCAGCTGCGCCATCTCTTCCCCTTGGACTTCCAGGCGAAGGAAAGTCATTAAGTGTTCTAGAGTGTGCGATCCTTTAGCGTCTGTTTCAGTATTCCGTTTTCTTACCCAGGCCACCAGGATTTCCTCGGGTAAGCAGGACTCTACCAATGCTGTAAGGAAGTCTCCATATTTTTCTTGTGTTCGTCCAAGGCTCTCCAACGACCATAATTTCCCTTCAAGTTCATCGTACAAGGCGGGCAAATCAGTTTTCGTTCTTCCAGAAGCATCGTTCTTCATAACTAAACTTAAAATTTCACGTACGTAAATTTGTGCTGGAAAGTCTTCACGGCTGTATCTCTCTTTTAATTGATTAATGGCTTTAGGATAATTTTCCGCCGTTGCAGGGAAACTCAACACTAATCGTTCTGATTTCGATTTTGGTTCCACGGATTGCAATAAATATTGTATCTTATCTTCTCCCACAATGCTTTTATCATTGTGAATTTTCTGAAACTGACTCCAGAAGGCCAAAATGTCTTTAGCTTCGCCGCTGGACTTCTCCAATTCTATTTTCGGTAATTTAAAGCAACTCTTTTTAGTTTCGGTAGGCGCAACAGTTTCTCATGTTTTCAAATCTACTCGGGAACAAATTTCGAAGTAACGGTCATGGTAGTTTTCTACATCTTCCATATCATCCAATTATTCTTGCATGGCATCTTCTAATTCTACAAGTTGTTCAGAAACTAGATTCTGACAAGTGTCGAGTCTCTGAAATTTATCAATAATTTCAGTTTTCAGAATAGAAAGTAGATTCATATCGATGTTTTCTTTCATCAGCTCGGTTTCAATTTTTTTCAGTCAGAGAAAATGCTGTTCTCAGCTCTTTTCTTTGCGCTTTCAACGCACTCACTTCCATTTTATAGTTCAAAAATTTCAAATTTCAATAGTTCAAAATTCAATAATTCAAATTCGGTTTCAGTATCACTTCCAACCAACAACCCGGTCCCGCCGAGGGTACCACAAGCTATGTAAAGAACAAAATCAATTCTAAAATTCTGTGAGCTGCATCTACCAGATGCTGGGTGTTGGTGGAAGTAATTCAGTCTTGAGCCAGTCAATTAAAGTAACTAAATTTATTCAGAACTGCCGAGCGAGAGCAAACACTCGTGATTGCTTCACCCTTTTTATATACAGAACATAATGACATCACACAACCTCTTTACAGTTACAA
>BMAV01010004.1:92926-107985 GCA_019973955.1 Trichonephila inaurata madagascariensis
GGCATTTTATGTTTATTTAAGCTTATAATGATTATTTTTTCAGAATTATAAACTTTAAAAGGGTTTTTTGTGTTTTAAAGATTGTGCTTTTTTGCATTCAAAATGCTACTCTTTCTACAATTATTTACCAATCACTTCTATTTTTTTCTTGTGTGTTATACGTAACGCATGTAACAAAATCATAGATCCATTTTACTGTTAACTGAATATCTTTTTTTTAAAAAAATTTTAATGTAGGAGATAATGGCTTTTTTGTTTAATTTTAGCATACATATCAACATTTTGTATTTTTTTCCAAAACTGATTAAGTTATTTTAGGAATATTACAAAAAAACTCAGGTCAGGCAATTAATAAATACAAAAGAAGTAGCATTTAAAACATTTTCCAATTTCTTTTAAAAGAATTTAATTTTTAAAAAATTGTGTGAATAATATATACAAAATTTCATCTCGTATCAGTTTCTTGAAAATAAACATAATATGAAATGCTAAAATATAATTTTTAAATACATAAATAAAAAATATTGTTCAAAATGTTCCAAGTCCCCTTTGTGTCAACCAGAACTTTCATAATACAAAACAAAAAATTTATATTCGTATATAATTTTTAAAATTTTTTAAATATAATTTATAAAATATATCTTTTTAAATATAAACATAATAATTATAATTTATAAAATTTATATTTTTAAATATAAAACATAATACATATATAAATATAATTCATACAAATATAATTGTAGTTGAGTATGAAAATATTATTTTCTACGTAAAAATATTTATTGTATATTAATTTAAATGTATGTAAACATAAATGTATATTAGTTTATAAAATAAAATTATGAGCCAGTAATAAACATTTCATACAAATATGCATAATATCAATAATATACTCACACGTCTCATGTCTTTAAAATTATTCTTTGTCTTCATTTTCAATTCGTTGTTAAACGAATTTGGTGGAGATAATACTGTACGCATTGTTTATAGATTATCGCGAAGCAAAGCAAGTATGCACAAAAATAAAAGTATCTTTTTAAAATCGTAAAGCACAATTCTCAGTGCTGAGTAATGTTTGATTATTAGCACATCAGTTCCAAAAACTGTTAATGAATGTAGATCTGATTATTCTCTACTGAATGATGGAACAAGAATGGGTATTACAGCAGCAATAAGGGAAAAATATGCATTTTCTGCGCATTACAAATTTGCATGTGAGCAATAGGAACGTGCGCTATGCGCATTCCGTTTTGAAATATGGCATGTGCAGTCGAACAGGTGTTTCAACTAAGACTGAAAAAACATATTGGAGAAAGGCGACAGTGAAAGAGAAGAAATTTCTCAACGAAGATACAGAAAACTCCTTTTCAAGATTGATTTTGAAACGACTTTAATTTATTATTTGTTAAAAGAAGTGATTTTTTTCATTTGAAAGTCTAGTTTTCCGCAAGATTTTCTTTTAACTTTCAGTGCTTAGTAGAACATTTACCTAATAGATGGCAGCACGACAAACCTAAACATTATCTCCGAACTGGAAATGTCGCAAAAAAATTCAATAAACTCACAATGAAAAATGTTTGTGTATAAAAAGTCGTGACTTTTTAAAATTTCTTAAATAATTGATGTATTTTCATCATATATTAAAGGTTTTCAAACAATAAACAAAATTTACCTTTGTATTTCAAGTAGCATTAAAGCATTGTATTTCAAGTAGCACCTTCAAGGATTAAAATTGTCAAATTATGTTTCGGAAGTAATATTGCTCCTCCACGCATGTTCTTTCAACGTTCTTGTAATCAATTCAATTATAACGCTTTGAAAAGTCTTGATGATAGGTGCTGACATGATAACATAGCATTGTTATAACGCTAGAACTAAAAACTGTGGAATGATTTTTGTATGATGTAGAAACGGGGTATATCTCAAAAATTTACCTCAATGCTGTATAAAAGAAATATATATCATTCTAATTGAGAAAGTCATTTATAATGCATTAAGAAAGCTTAAGTGGCTAAATTATTACTTCTAGATTTTAGCTCTATATGCCATGCGCATCAGTTATTTCCATACTTTTCAAATAAATTATTTATTTAAGAATTAGTTAGTTTTTAATTTTAATTCAGCATTTAATTCCTCATATAAAGCCTTTTTATGGAAATGTAAGTTTAAAATTATATGTCAGATCAAAAACTGTGCGTCACCATAGATTCACACATACTTGACTACATTTTATTTTAATTTATTGTACAATAAAATTGAAGATTTTGATGGCCTTTCCGAACCATAAAATTAAACACGAAGGTGTATAAATAAATAAATGTAAATAGCAACTTTTTCTGAAATTTATTTAATTCCACAAAATGTATTATCATCAGTGTATTTTTAAGGAAATACCATCACATTTTCTATAATTTAGGTAAGCTAAAGAAATCTTCAAGAGTGTCATTTAAATCACAGTGTTCTTCATATAACGTAATGTTCATAATACTTTTAGAAAAGAAATGTCGTGAATTTTTACTAGATGAGATTAACAACTCTCTATAGCAGGGGTGGCCAAGCTTTTCCAGCGTTCGGGCTACTTCTAATTTTTTCAAGGAGTGGCGGTCCACCCAGTGAGCTAAGAAAAAAGTCTACAATATTTATTATAACTTAATAATATACAGAGTATGAACTTACCTCCGCGTAACTACAATAAAATAAATACTTTTAAGACCACGTGTAAAGATACGCAAAATACAAAAATATTATAATAATAGCAACGAATATAGTAATATCAAATGATGCATTTGTTACGAAACAATTTAAAATACATTAAAAAATAAAACATTTTCATCTAGAGTTAGTGCTCATTGTAGCTATCAGCCAATCTTGAATATTTCAGTATATACTTGGATGTACTAACTGCTAATCTTCAGATGGTCACCCCATACTGTCTTGGCGGTCCACCATTCGACCGCGATCGACTTAATGCCTATACCGGCTCTATAGTGTTTATTGTAACTTGCTAATGGAAACAAAATCACGTAGATTTTTTAAATATTAATTAGAGATAAATAAGAAACTTGTGACGGGTCCTATTCGCGTTCTTTCTCGAATCGTTTTGGGAAAATACTTCTTTACCCCTGTTGTTTGATTTTAAAACCACCTTCCGTAGAGAGAAAGTTTTATGCTAATTTGGGAGCTATTTAAACCCTAGCAATGTGAGTGTTGGAGTTAGTTATTACGCTGTTATTAAAGTGATATTAGTGAAGTGCCTTTGGGAAACCTTGGTGAAAGAAGTGTTTTAGACTAGATTATAGTAGACCCAGGACAGATCTGACGAGTACTCTTCTATAGGATAACACTCAGATAAGTGTTTAATTATTTGTCTTACGAACTTAAGATAGTTATCTAAATTGATTGCTCCCTCGGTTTATAATCTTGATTGATCGTAAATAGTTTAAACCGAAATAAAATTGATTATTTTTACAACAATGTTTCTGTTGATTCGGTGTTCCAAACTACACCCGTGACCTTAGGGCCACTACAAACTTAACCACAAAAATACTTTCATGATGTAAAAGAAATAGAAAATGATATTTATTTTTTACAAATTTCCCTTAATCTTCATCTGATTTGCTAATATTTGGAAGCGCTATCACTAAAAATGGTAAATCAAATAACAACTCGAAATTAAAGGATAACAAAGATAATATTGAAATATAAAACTATTCGCTTTATTTTATCAAATACATTCGAAGAATGATCAAAAGAATGCAAACTTAGTTTAATTTTCCTTGTTTTGCCAGCTTTTATGAAAAGCTTGAAAGTTTAATTAATTTCTTATAGCAGGGAAAGGTATGAAATTTTTTTTATAACATTTGAATTCTTGTATTTATGCCTAATATTATGCACATAAATGTAACTTAGAAATGTTTTTCTTTATGTTCGTAAATTTGCCATTGAGTTCGGTTTTCTTCCTTTCATTTTCTCGTTAAAAGTTTGAAAAAAGTTTTTCCAAAATCAAAATAAAAAATAAATATTCTTCACATTTCTTAACAACTAAAAAGAATTCAGTTATGGGTTAGAAAATCTAGAAAAAAAAAGTATTTATTTCAAGAAATCTTTTGTGATTATCTAAAATAAATTGTTTGATATTCTCTCGATCTGAAAATCTAAAAGTTAAAAATGTTTCATAAATATTGTGAAAGTTCTTAAATCCAGTGCCTCCGAAACGTTAAATATAAAAGTGCAAATTCCCATGCAGTCAGATCGTGCTCGGATTTTATTGAGTTGAATTTGCTGCAGGTTTGAAGAGAACATGCTGATGCCGAAGAGCGTGACTACAGTAAATTTTTCATGTCGAATATGCAGATTAAACTTCCAATAGAAATGACGCATTTGAGTCAAGGTTTTCTTTTTAATAACAAGTTTTCTCAGAACTTCGAAACAACGTCAGCTACATTTCAAGAAGATATTTGTAGAAATGATTTGAACACTCATTTATCATTTACAGACTCTTGAATATATTTTTACAAAATACACCGTTTTTTGCACCTATTTTTGAACTATTTCATTGATTAATAAAATAATAAAATTGATTAATTTAACTGATATGTGTTATGGACTGAAATTCAAACCCAAATCAATCCATTTTGAAAAAAAAAAAACGTTTAGTAAAAATAGCAATTTTTTAACTGTTGGTAAACTCATTTTAAACACAATTTTATTACGCTATTCTTGAGTTTGAGTTATTTGAAAATATCACTGACTTTGGTATTTCTAGTGCAGTTCTAATTTTTCATTCGCTGCCAGGAGTGATTGTTTAATAGCAGCATAATATCGATAATGATGAAGAGCTTTAAAAGAATTAACAACTCTGAAATTTTAAAACGTTTACAGATGCTACTAGTTGACATCGCAAAATTATTTATAAGTAGATGAGAAGATGATGTGGAATTATTTTTATCAATGAAAATATTCTTAATTGATGTACGTTAATTAAGTATAATAATTTCGTGAAATATATGTACAGTGAATTCCCATTTGAATCAAAGGATTCATTTGAAACCAATCTCGAGTTATTATTGTTTATAACAACATGAATATAATGAATATACAACTAAACACATTACATCTCAGAGTCCTTTTATCATGCAATTGATATTAAATTCAGGTTTTCTAAGTTATATGCTTTTGTTACTAATTATTTTAAAAAAAATCGAATCAAGTTTTATTCTGATATGTTAATAAAAAAAGTGAAAGAAGCGAAAATAGATCACAAGTTACTGAAAAATAATGATTTAGAGAATTTTCTTCATTCTTTTTAAATACTAAGTGATCAAATTGTCTTGACCATAGAGAAGGTAATTACATATATTAAATTTCATATCACACACACACAAAAGGAAATATTGAATAACTTGCATATAAAATTCAAACCTTTTCGTGTGGTAAAATATGGATTATATATAAATATAATACTAATTATACTTTTAAAGAAAAGATAACCTGATACATTCTATAGAATAATAATTAAATTACATGATTGCAATGAACAAAAAATATCTCAGTGTTACTTTTAAACGTTACCTGTGGCGTTTGATAAAATTTTGGCCAGGTTCATGGCTCATATCAAACAACAAAAGAAGAGTGGGGAAATTAATGCACATTAACTTCAATATTCAAGTTATTCAAAATTATTCATGAACACAGATTATTCCTTTTCCGTTATATATATATATGGATTCAAAATATTAAAATAAAAAATTAACCGGTTTTTTTAAGGTATCCACCTGAAACTTAACAGCATGATTTTTATTCTATGGTTAAAAACATTTTGTTAATTTAAGTCATCATTATTTTCATAGGTTGATCTATATTTAAATATATTCGATTAGACAGTAAACTTTTGCAGCAGAAAGCCTCCAGAATTTTAACACTAAATATAACTATTATTAAAATATTGGAATAAGACAAAAGGTAGATGAGGAAGTTTTGACATATTCCTGCAAAATAGATATCCCGTTTGATCCCAAAGAGTTTTTATTTTTTTTTAAAAAAATATTAATAAATAATAAATTTTTTATGTATATAATTTAGCTTTATTAGAAAACTCACTCACGCACGTTGACACACACGCAAGAGCGCGTGAAACTACTATTTAATATTACTACTAACCACTAAATAAACAACTAAATCGTAACAATTAGAAATCGTAAAACGAAGTAAAAAACTTAATTGAAGGAAAAATAAGAAACCAAGTGAATCAAAGTGTATTCGAGGACTTAATATTGAAACGCGAGTTTAAAGGAGTTAAATGGTACCACTCACTCAGATATGCTAATAAAGAAATACCTAAGAAACTAATAAAAGTTCAATAAAATTAATAAGTGATAAATGAACGAAAAGTAACTTATATAGTTGAAAAATATCAAAATATTAAACGCATATACAGTGGGATTCCGATTTGACGAATTCATCAGGACCGAACATTTTATTCGTTAATTCGGGGTTATTCGTAATATGCGACCAAAAAAAATGCAACTTTTTTGAGTTTACATTTTGGAAATTTTATAATAAGCGACTACGCGAAAAATATCCTTAGTTAGAAATTACACACTTTTTATTCAGCAGCTGAAAATACTATTAATGAATTATTACACACCAGTTAATTGGAAATTTTAAAATATTGGCTAATAGATGTTTGACAATCTTTTTTATTCCTGACAGGAAAGAGTCCTTTCTCACAAAACCAAAATTTGAATACAAATTTTCTGCAAAACCATATGAATAATAAACATCACTTCTCAAGAAAGAGAGCAAATGGAAAAAACTGAAAATACCCCTTGCATTGTGGAGTGGGCTAAGATTAGACAGGAACTTCCTGTCCTATTCAATACTCCCACGATAGGTTACACTGACGACTTACCTACACCTATATAGTTCAATATTGGGTTGAACCCTTTTCCGTTGAAATTTTCTGCAAACAAGAAAAATCTTTTTCTGTTCGGGATAAAAAGAATACGTTATTTGAAGAAAAATCTATTTTTTCTAATCCAAATTAAAAAATATTTTTTTTCGGCTATTAAAATAATTCGTTAATTAGTGGTTTATTATTCGTTAAGTAGGGACTTTGGGCGATTTTAATTGGAAACATGAAAAATTCGTTAAATCGTGAAATTCGGTCTCTGACTGTATATATATATTTTCGGTATACTTTTCGATTGCAGTGAAGGAGAGTATTATATACAAAACTAGAAGATACAGTTCAAACAATATTAGCATAATTTAAATCGGGAAATGAATATTGGCTTGGTGGAAAAAATAGAAATAATAGAATAGAGATAAAAAAAATACTAAATAAAAAAAGCATAACTCAAGCTAAGTTCACAAAATGGTACATATAGAGCATTAAAATAAGCTGTTTCACACTTTTATGTAGGATTTAAGAATTGCATTCTAAATTTTTTGTTTGTGAGTCGCATTATCGCTTACTCAGATTAGATGGAAATAGCGAAGAAGAAAGTTAAGTAATATTCATCGGAACTTGTACACAAAAATTTATGCTCTCCCTTAATTGTTTTATAGATACCAATTCCAATGTCATATTTGTGTTAAGTTCCTTTATTTTCTTTTTCAATTTTTCTATGTAAGTATTATCTCTATAGTAATTATCTTTAAAGAGAAATTAAGAAAAATTTTAAGTCGTTATTTTTTAAAAATTTTTGAAGTATAGAAAATTTAATAATTCGTATAAATTACGGAACTGCAAAACTTTAAAAGAAATTGATAGATATGAAAGTTACATTTATATAATTACCCAAATAAATTGATCACTAAATCTGCAACTTTTATGATTTTTGATAATTTAAAAAAAATGTTCAATGAAAATCAGTACATGTTGGCCACTTTCTACACGCGCGAGTAGTAATATTTGTGTCAAATGTTTTAAATTCATGATTCAAAATGATGTCAGTATGTCAGAGACAATATAAAAAAATTTGATAGCTTTAAAATGTAACAACTACTAAAAAGATAACAATTTTAATCTCAAGGGGAATTTTGGAAAAAACTGTTCTTCTTCACCAGTACTTTCTTTTGTTACTGATGAGGACATAGTTTTATGGGAAGTTTAATAAAATGTTACTTTTGAAACTTGCTTATTTTTTTTATATGTGACTTTTTCCAGTAGTACACAAACACATATTTTTTTAGCACTGGGGAAGAATGAATATTTGAGCACAAGGTGATTTATTCCCTCAAGTTATTTGAGCTAATGTTTTAGGTAGGTCAACTTTTTAAACTTTTTTTCATGCGATAAAGCAGAAAATATTGCGAAATTCCCAGTATTTTTTCTTTTAGACGATGGAAGTTTTTAAAAAAATAGAATATTTTATAATAAACATTCTTTTCACGTTTTTCTTTCCCAAAAGATGGGGGATATTCTATAATTGTTTTATTTTTTAAAGTTACAACGTAAATCTGATGAAGGAATGAAGTAGTTAGTAAAAAAAATAGTCACAAATAAATGTTCCCTAAAGAGTCTCAGGGAACTCCTAGAAGGGAACTCTCAGGGAATTTCTCTAGACGTCTGAAAATATAATCAATTTTCAAATAGGCACAATTCTTTTAAATTTAAATTAAATAATTCGAATCTTGTACACATTATTTATAAAGAAATGGGGCTTCAGAAAAGTATAAAATGTTTAAAATATAATCATAATTTTAAAAATTATAAGCATTTGAAAATAAGAAACTTTTCTATAAGAAATATTTATTAAGTTTTACGTCGCGCATGCTATTTTCTAAAATAGTAGCTTTAATTACTAGCTATAAGTTGATTTATAAAGTTAAATGTATTCTTATTACACTGTAGCTATTTTTATATAAATAGAATAATAACTTACATATTTTAATAAATAAAATATACATTTTTAAAAAATATTTAAAAAATTGCAATATTTTACAAATATTTTGAAATACAAAAAATATACAATACTAAAATTAGGTAGGGTTTAAAGAGTATGATGCATTTTATAATTCTATAAAGTTTTATACATCAGAGGCTACTATTTTAGAAAATAGCTTGCGCAACTCAAAAAATACTTAATATTTATTATAGAATTTTCATATGTTTATGTGTGATTTTTAAAATTATTATTATATTTTAAACATTTTATACTTTTCTGAATCCCCATTCTTTTATAAATAATGTGTAAAAGATTCGAATCATCTAATTTAAGTTTAAAAGAATTATACCTGTTTGAAAATTGTTTATATTTTCCGACCTCAAGAGAAATTAAACACCCCTGAGACCCCTTTTAAAAACCATAGTTCGTTTAATTGTCAATTCAATGTGCAATAAAAGGGAAAATCACAAAAACATTAAGCATTTTCTTATATCTTCCTTTAGTTTTAAAGTATCAGTAGAATTTCCAAATTCTGAATTTTTATGAAAAAATTTAATTAGCAAACACAGTACAAAATAGAATAAACTCAAGATTACTAGGTGCGGGATTATTATCACAAAACAAACATATTGGTTTCTTTTCCTCCGTGACATTACTAACAAGACTCAGAGATTGATTTTCCACTTTCCTTTGACTGCTATCTTTTTTCCTGCAGTAAATCATGATGCGTTTTATTCGTAGAATCTATTAAGAATAACTTATACGAAAAAAGGGCTAAGAATCTTTTTATTATATCTCTATTACTCTAGGGAGCTTGTTATGCAGCCGAAACATTTTTGTTGAGATGGAAGGAACTTTTTAATATGCTGCTTATAAAAATTTAATGATAATCAAAACCAGTGCATGATTTAAGGGGAAATGGTACGATTTATAAAAAAAAATCTTTGATTTAATGATTTTTACAATTTTTCTACTTGTAACCTATCTGTATGTATTACGTAAAACCATTTTGGTGCTCAAAATACTACGAAAAACTTACCATTTACTTTTTTAAAGAAAAATTTAAAAATTATGAAGGTATTTTAAAATGACATTCCTCCTACAATAATTCACGTATACTCATGAAATTTGATTTACAAGTACGTCGTACTATGCATAACAAAAGTTGTTAAAAATGTAACCTAGTTTCTGCTACCTTGGTTGAGATATTCATAAATTTTTTTATGAATGCTTATTGAAAATTCCTTAAAAAATGTATAAATTCTAAGTTCAATTATTTAAAAAAAAATAAGTATTGATTTGATTGAAAAATGCATACCAACTTTTGATACATGTACTAATAGCAATAGGTAAAAAATACCAAAGTATTTGGCTCAATAGAAAAAAAGCCTTAGCATTTTAAATGAAGGTAAACTAGTTATTTTTTTCTGAGATAAATCAGCCTCAAGTTTTTATTTGCCATTGGGATGTGAATGAAAACGAACGTAGAAGTTACTATAACTCTGAATTTTTTTAGCTTAGAGCTTTCTAATTTTTTGAGATTATACAAAATTATAAGATTACAGATTATTAGAAATTCAAATAATTATTAAGGCTAAGAAAAAATTATTTGAATTTTTGATCGATTTTTTTTCAATTGAATCATATTGTGTCCCCTTAAAAGTTCAAAATCTATCATACTGAACTGAAAAAATGTCATGTAAATATAAAACTTAAGTTCCGATTCAGTGAAAAATATTCTTCTTTACAAATAAATATATAAAGAAAAGAAAGATCCAGTAGAATTTTTGAAATTTTTCTTTAAAATTGCAATCCTGACAGAAGGTAGTTTAGTAGGAAATAGACGGTCATAGTTTTCTACTCTCATTCATTTGATATATAATTTAATACTTCACTTTTAACTGATTCCCTTCAGAAGGACTACAAATTTTAATGAAATTAGGTATGCTGACTTAATACAAGAATATAATGATAACACAAATCATGATATAAAATATAGATTGATATAAAACTACCATACAGCACTTATAATACACTCGCATGATCATGTGTATGGCTCCTCAGCGCATGAAATCAAAAAAGAGATGCTATAAGAGGGAACAAAATCAGTCTGAAAGAGAGAAATTAGGTAGATTCCTTCTTACATTTCACTGCGTGAATTTATACTGGAAATGAGTCAGTGCTTATGAATTCTTGTAGAAATTGATGCTACTCCTCCAGAAATGGCTGTTTTTAATTAATAAATAGTTCTGGGAAGAGAAAGGAGAATTTAAATGCTCTTCAAAAGAACATCCAAATATGCACTATAAGGTTAAAATGTGGAGATTTGGTTGGTCAATCTTTCTTGCGAATATCCTTATCTTCTAGATATTCGTCGGATGGATAAAAGGTATTTGAATGAGCATTGCCATCCATAAAACTGATATTAAAACTAATTAAATCCTACGAAAGGCAAATCTCTCTCTTTCATCTCTATACCTCACAGCAATCACTCCGCTTCTGTTAAAGACATGGATGCCTGTGCGCTCTTCTTGCATTATGTCCATACTACTAAACCTTCACTGCCATATTAATGTCTTCTTGTAAATTAGAGGATATATGTCAAGGATTCTTGGTTCCCTCCAAATCAAGATTAAGCTAAAATCAGTGATTAGACTAAATATGGAATCATCAATAAATAGAATGGTTTCCCATCGATTTTTGCTCCAATGTTGATGTTTTCAGCAATATATACTCCGCTAAACAGACTTTCTGCTAAACAGGCAAAGGTGAACTCAACACAGTCAGTAGATCTTTTTTCAAATCTACCTCACTCGCATAGCATTTTGGAAAAGGTTTATCTTGAAATTTGGGTCCCGTGGTCACATTAAGCTTAGGAGACAGTTAAGAAGCTATTGCAATCATGTTATATCTCATTGGAATCGACACTATCACTCTTCATAATCGTTCTGGCTTTCGGATGAACTTACTAAAGCCTTTTCTCAATGAATTCGGTTTTTATTAAACTGTTTCCATAAGTTGCACACAAGCTAGGAGTTATATTCAAGTCTCTATCTATCTTCCTTTTAGACATCCCTGACTCAAGTCTCCCGATGATTGACCCTATCATTTCATTATGTATATGTTTGGGGTTACTTTAATTTCTTTCTTTTGAATTTCGACAAATATTTTTTGAAAAAACCCCACGAAAGTTACCGAGGTTTGAAAGCGATTGAATCGAGAGAAATGACACATGGACCTAGAAATAATTTTACTCTACATGCGCACAATCACAACTCACACACCAATATATACTAGCATAGTAAACGCTAAAATGTGCGTTTGCTTGGAAGCATTTATTTTAACTTTCGTTCAATACTTTTCGAGAAATAATTGTTAATGTATTAATTTTCTTAATTTTGAGTATCAATGTAGCTAACGCTTAACAGATGATATATGCGCTATAACACTCATGCATTTACTAAACAGAAACTAATCTATAATTCTTGTGAAATAATTGAATGTCTTTCCAATTACAAACTAGAAATAAAACATCACCTGTATAATCACAAACTAAATCTTAATTCATTATTAGCATAATTGAAGGAATCTTTTTGAAGATGAAAAAGATCTAAAACATCTTTCGTTAAGCAAATAAGATTTCTAATAATTAATTTAGTTGGAGAACACATAGAGAGAATACAAGTAGAAACACAGCATTTATGAGCGAATTTATCTGATTGCTATGTTCTCAAGATTTATTTTAGAATTTTAAAATGTCATGGACTTTAATACTTTAACAACACGGCCAAAAACTTTATAAATTACGGAGAAGGTTACAAGAGGGTAAGAAGAATAAATGCCTCATGTGTATTTTAAGGAAAAAATGGGAAGTAATGCTATCCATATTCGAGACATCGAAGCTTGCGGCCTTGTTATCAAAAATAAAGTTAAAAAATGATTCTCCCTACAAGTATATACGTAATCCTTACTAATATTATAAACGCAAAAGTTTGTATGGATGTTGGTTATACTTTCACGAAAAACAACTGGATGGATTTTAATGAAACTTTAATATAATATAGTTTATACATCAGAATAATACATAGGCTATAATTTATAGAGATATTGTGTGAAGTTTCCAAAATATAACGATAATTGTCAAGAAAGTAGGAAAAAAAATCTGCCACCTGCAAAAAAGCCCGCGACAGCGCATATATCTATCTTTTTTGTGTGAAGCAAAACTTTCCCTGTTTGTTTTGTCTACGCCATGCCTCATAGTGCTCTCTTTTAATTTATTTCTTTGATCAGTGTAATCACTATTTTTTTTAATTTCATAATAAACCTATATTTTGAAGGGAGAGGTAGTGGCAAGATTTTAACATAAAATAAATACAACAGAATGTAATATTAACGTATTGCACTTCCAGATATAAGTTATTTAAACTATTTTAAGCGTTCATTACACAAAATTTGTAACAATGTGTCATTTTTGCTGAGCAGAAATCAACTTAGGAAGGTGTTTTCAAAAATCGACTAATAAGAGAGTTACGGGAAGTTATAATTCTATTATAATATAGACTTAAATTTCAACAATATGTCTTTTTTTATGTTCAGCTGAGATATTCGCGTAAAATTAACTCATTAAAAAAAAAACTTCTTTATCCTTCAATCTATATTGTATAATTTTTCAATTTACCCGTGCGAAGAACGGGTATACCAGCTAGCCATACATACTTTTGTTCTCAAATAATTGTCAAATTTAGAACTCGAGTTGCACCCAAGGATACTATTCATATTTACAGAAATAATAAATAGTACTTAATTATAACTTTTAAGGGTTTATTTTTATATGATTAAATAGTACAATGAGACGATGTTTGGGCAAACATTTTACTACAACTTCTGGACAACAATTACCATTTAAATAAACTATTTCAAAGGGCACAGTTGTTTTGATTTTGTGCTTTAAATTATAAATTCTCCCTTTGGCTGCGTTGGTAAAGAAATTTATAAAGTTGATATCAAGAAAACTCTTAGATTTTATTCATTTAAAGTGACGTAATTAGGAAATTTTTCTCTTATTCCTTATAATTTTTATATTACTTTGAAATTAAAATTGATACTTTTCTCAAAGCTGTCCCACTAAGAGGCCTTTCTAGTTCATTGTTCGTTTTAGCTCAGATCTGAAAAGTTTTAACTTTGGTTTTTTTTAAACAAAAACAAGCAAATATGGTACTTACCTTACAATACAGAAGAAAGGATAATTCAGAAAAAATCAATAACAACTTTGCTTAAATAGATTTGTTACAAGCTTATTTAAAATTAGTTTTATTTTTACTCAAAATATTTTTATTTCATAATTCTTAAAAAGGGCATAGAAAGAGGAATGCTTACTTCATCACAAGCTGAACATCTGGGTTTAATTTGTTCGGCGAAATGTCTTTCACAGTAGAGTTTTCGGTCTTTCACGCAATGGGTGAGATCGACTAGTAATTCATCACAGGTGCTGCACACAAAACATGCAGGATGCCAGCAAACTGACTCTCCAAATTTGGGCGCTATAACAGCAACATCTCCTTTCAGCATTGTCCCTCGACATTTTGCACACTCCTTCAAGATAACAAATGGATATTAAATGAAGTAGAATCATAAAAATTGTACGTATTAAAACTTCAAAAGATTATCAGTAATTGAATAGTTAATTAAAAACGATCAGGAATAAATAGTAATCCTAAGGTATTAAAGGGAACAAAGTACTGATTAAATTGCAAAAAGAAACTTACTCTTTGTATTTAATTTTACACGATGAATTTTTTTAATATTTGTTAGCAAAATAGAATTCGAACAATGGCTGGATGAACCTTAATTATCTTTATTTTAGCTTCGATTCTTATGCTTTTTTTCTTATTGAAACTTAACTCCTTAACTGGTTTGCCCGTACATTGTATGGGCTACCGAAAGTTGGTTACAGCTGGTTTGCCCGTACTCTGTACGGGTACTAATATTTTCTTCTTTCTATCTTTAATTTGCACATATTTTTAATTCTTTTAGTGAGATTATTAGTGCTAGTGTTTTTAAGAGTGGTAGTTTGGCAGGGATTGGCAAGACAGCGTGCAATTTGTTGCTGGAGGAGCAATGAATATGGACAGATAACCCAAAAAAGCCGATATTATCCCTGTCCCCATT
>BMAV01010004.1:140903-157130 GCA_019973955.1 Trichonephila inaurata madagascariensis
ATGATGGGATGATTGTGGAAAACATAATTTAAACTCATTTATAATGCTAAAGAAGGCGTCAGTACTAAACAGTATTACGTCACGGATTCTGGGTTATTTCAAATACTTTATGAAGCTCATTTATTTTTAAGACACAGATGATATGATAGAATTCTGGAAGAATTGTCAACCAAATACAAATACGTTACACATCATGATATTTAACTATAGATCCACCTTTGTGAACTTTGCCAGAAAAAACAGATAAGTATTAAAAAGGGCATTGTTGTGAAACCTACGATTTTTTTCCGAATATCAATATATTGGCACTTTTTAATGAGTGGGAAAGAGGATGGTTTCTATCTACTTGGAACTTCTGCAGGAATTTTAAAACGAATATATTCGAAATCACAATTCATTTTATGCCCCCCTAAGAACGTGTTTAGAATTACAGAAATTTCTGGCCACGAAATTTCTCTCTGGCTAGTTGCAATTGCTCAGTCCATTGAAAGCTTTCTAGGATTCGTCAAATGTATATGTAAAACAAAGTTCCAAAATATAAAATGTCTTTACTTGAAAAATGTAATGAAATGTAATTCAAAATGTCATTTAAGCCTACTATAATGCAACAAGTGAGTTAATTTTAGTTTCTTATTTTTATATGAAAATTTTGCTTTTCTTTATAAGAAAAACATAAATTTTTCTTTTTACGAATTTCATTCTTCTTTGCGAATTTTGAATAATTTTTTTAATGGCACTCATTACTTTTCCAGAATAACATTTGTATTTTTGAGAATTGCACGCCATGGATATAATAGCCTTATCAGGACCTTTTTTCATACTTTACATAAATAGCATTTATAATTCTGTAAAATTCCTAGGAATTATATACAATGCCTTGGCAAAGTATATAATAATTCTCATATTTCATACTTTGCCTAAAAACATCCGGCATTATATACAATGCTTAGGAATTTTATCGAATGTCGGCGTTCCATATTTTGTGGGTAAGATATATAAAGCGAAGGTTTGCACTTAAGTGTTGACCAAAAGAATTATATTGGAGAGCGAATTATTTTGGTGATTACTTAAAAGGGTATTTTGATTATTCAGAGATGGGTCGCATATAAATTAATCTCTCTCCAACTATACTTTGAGTTAAACATAATTAAATAATTAAGTGATTATTTGTATTTAATTTATGTAGGTATTTTGTATCTTGTCAATGACTTCTAGTTTCCTGTCGGGTTCGAGTCACAATCTCATGAGTACGGAACCCTCGGAATTAGGAAGTCAAACTTCTTTTTTGGGGGAGGGAGGGGGGGACCATCGTGTGCATATACCAGTTGCTTTTTTTCTCGTAATAAATTCACCCCAGACCTTATATTTTTACAGATATTATAGTATATGCTCATAAAATGGGGTCAAGAAAGTAGACAAAAGATGAAATGAAAAGAAAATTTTTGACGCTTCCTATAACTAATTCTTTGAGTTCATTTTTTACCTTGATCGTGTAACTAATTAATAAAGCAAGCGCTTTTTTGTATCTCTATTGTGATCATTGGGAAAAATATTTAAATTATTGAGGTGAATGAAATTAAATCTGATTCCAAGAAGAATTTTAAATTTTAATTTTGAATCCAAGAGAGAGAGAGAAACAGAAAAATGAAGGCTATCTATATAACGTATTATGGACCTCGACTTGCGTGGGTGTCTAGCTCAGGGGTCGGCAATCTTATAACTGTGGTGTGCCAAGCTAATCTACCAATCTTGTGCCACGCAGTACAAAATATTTGAAACAATTCGATTACCGTGGTAATGCATGCAGAGCTAGGAAATAGAGGTCAAAAATACAGATTTAGAAGTTTATTACATATTAATTATGCATCACACATTTAAAGATACTTATTAACACATAAATATAAACATTAAATATAACTATTACTTTAACATAAATAAATAATTTAAATTGTACATATATAATAAATATTTTAAGAATATTTGTTAAAATATGAAATATTAACATTAAGTATAAGTATTCCTGCAATACAGTGAAATAAAAAATTAAGATTTTAATACGAACGTTGTCCCTTCAAAGCTCTGCTTAATATTTAAATATCAAGGATATGATTTGTGACTTTCTATTTGGCTCATGATTTTGAATGTTTAGCTGTTAAACAATTTCTTTGTGGTCTCAAAATATATTTCATATGAGAAAAAAAAATGTGTTCATATATATACAGAACCAAAAGCGGAAAGCACAGCACATGCAATTTCTTCATACATTTAAAGCGCTTCGGCAATGGCATACAAAAATTTAAAGAGCTGTTGATTTATCTATAGTTATTTTCGAGATCTTTTCATAATTCCACAAACTTTGCTTTCAATACCTCTGAAGAATTTTTTCACGACGCAGTAACGAGTGAGGCTTCATTTTACAAGTATTGCACGATCGTTTTGATTTGAATTGAATATTTAACGCTAAAAATAAAAGTTACATTTAAACAGACGGTGTTTTTTTTAACATAAAGCATGTAAACTATTCACAAGCAGATTCAACAGAATCATTTTATGGCATAAAATTGAAAGTAAAAAAGTAGTCTCTATGCATAAGGCGTACAGAAAAGAAACAGAGAGATTTAATTTGATCTCATAACTTTGTATAGTGCCACTGAGAATTGCTTTACGTGCCATAGATTGCCAAACCCTGATCTAGCCACATATGAACGAAATTTAGTTTTTAAAATTATTGTGTGGAGGCTACACTCATAGTTTAACTTGGTTGATCAATGCACATGTAAAAATCTTCTCAGCCGTAAAACAAATGTATCTGCTCTTTTTTGAAAATGGAAAACTTAACAGAACATTTTTTGGAAGTGACTACAAATTACAAATTGTATCAAATTGATGATTTTATCAATTTACCAATTATCAGCATTCAATGATATAAGTAATCAAAAATAAATTTTTTTAAATTCTTTCTATTATTTTATTACGATAAAAAATGTGTGAATAGACCATTAAATGTTACTATTAGAAGTATCAATAGTTATATGAATGTAACGGTTTGATCAACTTCTAAACAAAAAATGGTATGTAACTCGGTAACAGAAATAAAGTTTCTCTATAAAGTGTTTTTTAGTCTATGAATGTAGTAAGTAATTTGAGTTTGTTATTCAGTAATACAAGGAAACTTAGTACAATTCCCAAAATTATTGTAAATACTACTTACGGTCCAGAAGTTCAACATCTGTTTGATAAAACCTCGATATTGAGCTCACAACGTTAAAGCGTGTTAGAAATTCGGTACTTACGTATTATCGCAACCGTATTGGCGACATTATATGAACCGAAGCACATAGTTGCCAATTCAGTGTGTACGACACATGCGAAATCGGGGTTGCCAACTTGACTAATTATCTTGAACGTTTGCATTTTGTTGCGATAGTACGAAAGTACCAGAAATTCCAATTTTACTTCAATTTAAAGCAATTATTTATTTTTTATGTTCAAAAGAATGTTGGCTATAAAAAGAAAAATAAATCATCAGAAAGGAGAATCAAAGATTTCTCAAAATATGTCATCAATAAAAGTGTATCAACAATATTCTTGCAAAAAATAATTCTGATTATGTTTTAACTATACTACATACTGCGATTTTATTATTTAACTAAATACGTTTATTCTTATGAAACAAAAATGCTATGAAAATTTCTGATAAATTTACTAAAAGCTAAAAATAAATAATCAAAAAATGTGTTCAATAAAAAACTATTCGCGAAAAATAAATTGATAACAAATATGTTCATGATTGTTGAGACGAAATGTGAATTTAAGATATGTTCTGGAGAATTTATAATTCTCGTTTTTCAGAATCAAAATCTTTCAGATAAACATCATTAAGGTATCCGACTACGTTCGGAACCGTGATTTTGCAAAAGCGCATAAATGGATAATTTTCATGATATTTAGTATCAATTAGATTAGAATACATGTATAAAATTGTTTTAAGGACACATTTTGACAAAAAAAAATTATTTAAATACAATATTTTGGCAAAAAATTAACTTAGAGTAATCGTTTTTTCAAAATGTTCTCCTTTTGTGAAAAATGCTTCTATTATAATAATATTTTGCTTGTATATAGCTCCGACCTCTCTACAGAGGCTCAACTAGAATTTTTGAAATATATAACTTAGAAGAGGGTCTATCCGTGTTTTACGACAACAGAGAGGAGAAATTTTAAGATAAAAACGGCGATAATTATTTTAAATGATTGTAACTCTGAAAATAATGTGAATTTTTCAAAAATCATTGTTGAGCCTCTGTACAGAGGTCTGAACTATATACAGGCAAAACATTAAAATAATAGAAGTATTTTTCACAAAGGGAGAACATTTTGAAAAAACGATTATTCTAAATTAATTTTTTGCCAAAATATTGTATTTAAATAATTTTTTTTGTCAAAATGTCCTTAAAACAATTTTATATATGTATTCTAATCTGAGTGATAATAAATATCATGAAAATTATCCATTTATGCACTTTTTTAAAATCACGGTTCCGAACGTAGTCGGATACCTTAATTAAATATTATACTTTTTTCATTAAATCATGTTAGACATTTAAATTAGATTATCTTATTTGCCGTTGATGTAAAGGTCAGTCACAGATGCTAAACAGTTATCACGTGTGGAAATAAAAAAGCAATACTCTCATAACGACTAAGAATATACTTCGAACCCTTTTCCTTTTGCATTGAACTACTCAAGGAGTTGATAACTAATCGCATTTTACTTCCTTTTTAGTTCCTGTCGCATTACAAATTAAAAAACCAACCGCCAATCCAAATAAAAAAAATTTCAGTAAAAACGCAAGCAATTCTTAGAGATTTAGCTTTCATTTTAAGAACTTAATCATTCAAAGTTTCTCAGAAAAACTGTTCATTATATTCACGCCATAAATTATAAACGCATAACAGCAAAAATAAAGCATAATTTACGTAGTTTACTTAGTTTTGTTTACATGTATAATAGTGCCGCGAATAGTCAAAGTATACTTTACAGGCGATGCTAATTTTCTTGTATACTGTGTAATATCTGAAGCTCAGTTTCTTTCTTTTCAGTAGCTTCCAAACAATAATCCCATGTTCCTCTGCTTGATATAAGGGGTGTTGAACGTCAGCTATGGCGCTAGTGATGAGAACCAGATGGCAGGTGTGTTTGGTTTAAGTCGAAAACTGCTCGTTCTATAAGAATTATGGTATCCTTTTGTAAAAACAAATACACAGTGGTTCTTTATACTTGCTCAACTATTGAATGAAACGCTTCACCTGGACGTATATACATTGTGTTTTTTGGCGCCTTGCTGCTTAAAAGCTGCACTAAAAACTCTACGACGATTTAATACAGGCTTTGAAAATTCACCTAAAAGTACACGGAAAGAAGCATACCTAATCAAGTTATGAGAGCTATAATTTTGATTTTATATGAGAATTTGATGATATATCCACACCTAAAAGTATTGTTTTCAAGTCAACTAATTTATAGAAATTATGAACATTTTTGTGGTCACCTCTTTAATTTTGTAAATATTTATTCATACAGAAATAATATGAACGGACTGAAACGTATTCAATTTGGAGATAATGTCGGCGATAAAAATATTTTATATTCAGAAATAATTTTTAGTTTTTTTCCCTCTATGAAAAATGTTAAAACACATTGATGTCTACTTAGCTCCACATGACATAAATGTAAATATATTTTTAACAGTAGTTTTTATTAATATTTACACTTATACATTGATACAATTAAATTATAGATGTCGGAGGTAAGGACAAAAAATTAATAAACACTGTTAGAGTGTAACTGATATTTGTTACAAAATAGTTTATTACACCCCAGAATTATTTTTAGTATTAGTTAATTTTTTTCACTATGTACAGGATTTTAAGTTGTCTTCTGGTTTTTCGCAGTCATTTTTTTCCTTGCAAGATTTTATAGGGTTAAGTTAACATTTTAGCAGATAAAATTACATTTTTATAAGTAAACAGATTAAAAGATTGCAAACTTACTTAGAGAAAGTATAAAGTAAAATACTGGTGATATAATTTTATGATTTTAATTCATGCATATGATCATTTTAGTTTAGGAAGACAGACTCACGCAAGATCAAACAAGGACTAAAATGGTTCTCTTTTGTTTTAACTAAGAATACTATCACCTGAAAATATGAAACAAAGTAAACTTCATATTGATTAAGCAGAATAACTGTAAAACTTACGACAGAAAAAGGTTAGTTTATGTATGTTGCAAATTCGACAAGGTAGAAAATAGGTAAAGTTTAAAAACGTCGTATTCTAGATTAAAACCACCTAAAACCACAATGTTGGTTGTTGACTTATATTTTTATGGAAGAAGTACTATTTACATCCAAGATCACCTCTCCTTTGCGTCCTAGAACACCAAAAAATAGTTCTCTCATTTCGATTTTTTCAAATTCATTATCAAAATTATGTTTGTATAGTGAAATTGTTTGAAGGAGTAGAATATAAAAACAGAACAAATTCATATTTACAGAAGTTATAAATAAAAAACAAGAACTCACATACTCAAACATTGACTGAAAGTGCTAATATTTTGAAGTATAAAATGATGAATTAGCGTTTGTTCTTTTAAAACTGGCAATGTATGATGTGTGTGCCCTTTTAACAGTCTTATAAACCTTGAACTGGAATTAATTTGTATTCTGTAAATTGTTAGTGGGTGACATGAAGCTGCTCTTTTTTTCAAGTGATACATTAAGCTGTTAAGCACATTATACAAACAAATTACATGTTCGGAGGCACAGACAGAACACCATTTCATAGGGTGGTTAATGTACCAAGGTAGAAAGAATGGACTTCCTTATCAAAACGAAAATTTCTGAAGAACTTATAGAGGGCTCTATATTTCCTTCACTCTACATCAGGGATCGGTAACCTTTTAGCTTTGGCGAGCGCAAACCAATCTACCAACATGATTTAGGGTACCATGTCGTAGAAAATATTTGTCACAATTCGATTCCTGCGATAATGCATGCAGAGTTAGAGAATAGGGGTCAATGATATAGATTTACAGTTTTATTACACACATTAATTTTGCATCATTTAAAAATATTTCTTAATATAAAACTAAACAGCATAAAATAGAACTATTTCTTCAATAAAAATAAAAAATATTAAAATTGTACATATATTACATATTTGTAAGCATATTTGGCAAAATAAGAAAGTGATAACATAAAATATAAGTATTTCCCTTCATTATAGTTAAATTAAAATTTTAATGCTAGCCTAGAGCTTGCACTGCTCTACTTTTACATCGTAAAATCAGGGGTGCAATTTCTGACTTTCAATTTGACACGATTCCAAGCATTCAGCTGTTAAACAATTACTTGCTTATTTTTTACAGATATGCAGAACTAAAAACGGAAAGTAGAGTACATGCAATTTTCTCTCATCAAACAATTAAATCTCACCAGCAATGTCATTCAATAATTTACACCCGTTACAACTTTATTAATTTCCATCCACTCAAAAATTGACAAATCTGTTGATTAGTGCAGAGTGCCACGGGTGGCACGCGTGCCATACTTTGCCGACCCCTGCCCTGCACCACTGTATGTAGTATGAATCCACTGTATGTGATTATTCAACTAATGGGCTAATGTGTGTCAGGAAGGCAAAAAATTTCGTAAATTGGTATTATATAACCATTGTATCTGAAACAGTTGTACCTGTCATCTGTCAACAATTATATAGGGTGAACCTAGAGTCTTACCCTGATTATAAATATTTCTTGTCCTCGAACAAATATAATAAGACGCATGTTTATTTGGATAAATTGCTAGTACATTTATGAATTTTTTTTTAAAGTTCTTTTGCCGCAACCTGGAAGTTGCAGTTGTAAGAGGGGTTGGAGCAGAAGAAACAGACATGGTTTTAAAAATATTTACTTTTATTTTAGATCTACCACATTATGAACGATTTACGGACGCTCGGACAGAACAACAGAAGCTTGGTACAAATTCACTTCTATTTTTTTTTCTACAACTCCGGGTGGATGCTAAGATGAATATTAACTTCAATCCGCACGACTTCGTAGTCGCAATTCACTTTCTACTATTCCGAAATTTCACGATGAACCTCAAGAACCCCAATGCCAGGGTTTAAATAACATTTACATTAGCATAGAATTAACTAAAAGCGGTTTTTTAACTAAAATCACAGTTAAAGAACAGTTTCCCCAAGAGGATTAGTTGAAGTTCCGCGGATAGAGCCAGCCACACTTTTACCTCAGTAAATTGCAGCGTGTGTCCTCTTGGTAGCTCGGAGAATGTCTATAGGCTGTATTCCAGTTCCCGCCAAGTGTCTTTAACAGGTCTTCTGTTACACTGCTTTTTTTATCTAAACATTTCATACCATCGCTTTATTGATTTTGCATCAGGAGGGTTATGTCCATAACAATGTCGAAATTTACACTGTTTCTTAATGGATTTTGTTTCGTGAAACCTCGCTGTTCTTTCTCTTGAATCGACGCCATTTCGGCCGAAAATGATGTCTTCCTTACAAATATTCTCCTGAGTAACTCTTGAGAGAGAGAGAGAACTCCTGTGTCTTCCATTGCTCAAAATACTACTAAAACTGACTTGTCCAGTGATATAAAAGTTACATTATTATATTAAGTGGTTATTTTGTAATGAATTTTTATAATTCGGGCAAGGCTTTTGGCTCACCCTACATATTTTTTTCCTTTCAATATGACATTTGGAAAAGTATATCCTAAAATCTCTCTCTCATTATATTCCTTTTTAAATATTTAAATTCTAACTAATAAAAACCACAGGATTTGGAAATATTAAATTTACCCCATATAAAAAAACTGTGTTTGTAGAAGAAATATAGCTTTATTTAAACATTTATTTAGCTAAAAACGTTGCTAGAGAAGGATCATTTTAAATATTTAAATGTATTTTAGCTATTTAACTTTAAACAATAACAATAATGTACTGTTAAAAAGTGAAAGAAATTAAGAATAAAAAAGAAAAATCGTTGTGCGATTACAAAATCAATCACTGCACGACTCCGCATCCTTTCAATCACATCAAATCAATTCTATTCCTCATACTCACAACAACACTTCGAACCTTTAATTAAAACAAATATTAATTTTTCAGCAACGGAAACAGAAATATTCAATGACAAATAAATCAAAACCTTCCATTAAAGTGCCAACTGATTTTGTCTGAGTAAATGATTTTTTTCCATCGTTTTAAACTAGGAATTTCCGGACACAATGGAATTCCGTAAAAACGGGCTCGTTATCTTTCTTGACAGCAGCTTCCCGCTTCCTCATTCAACCTTGAGAAAGTGACTGTGAGTGACGTAACTTTCGTGACGTATTAAAAGCTGCACGAAGGACCTCAAACCAATCTGTCTACTAGTTCTAAATATAGTTGAATCCTGAGGTGGATTTCCACGACAGGAGGTTGACTGTTCTTTTATCGTAACGTAGATATGTGATCTGGAAGGATGTCAAATATTGTTCGAATGCACTGAATTGCTCAATCGTAGTAACGACTACAAAAATGAAATTTGTCGGGGTCTCAGCCAAAAAGGAAGAAAGTAAAAAGAGTCAACCTCTTTTACGATTTTGAATGACGTTTTTATGTGTGGCGAATAAGATAAGAATCGAATCTGTTACCTTTGTCACTGAATGAATCCGGCGTTATTTGAAAGTATATTTAAAAACACAAAGCGCCATTTTAGATCAGCTGGACTTAGCAGGCAGGTTTTTCACTCAATCTTTCTGAGTAGCATGTAAATGCTATTAAGTGAAGTGTGTCTTTAAAGAGAAAAAGAAAATAAAACGAGGATTATAAGTAGTAAAAAACAAACAGCAAATCTCTCTCTTAAACGTACATGGCTTTAATGACAGTTTTATTCGCTATAGATAAGATGAAACTGGACACATTGCATTTATTTTAAAATGAATGGCATATTCTCTGTTTGAGAAATAAACATACCCTTTGCCAGCCCTCTTTTGATTCCCTTTTTTAATTCCTACTATTAGTTGACCCTCTCCCTATATATATTTATATATCTTGTTCACAAATTTTCAATCAATAAAATACTTTTTATTAATCCACTCAAGTGTTCTAATACATTTTTTTTAACTTGTAGTAGATGACACTTGATGTAATACAATTTTTTCAAATATTAATTCATTAATTAAATTTAATTCATTAATTTTAGAATCTAGCCAATATCAGTGCAATTCCCCGCCAAACCCAGCTATGGTACTGCTGAACGAAGAATACTACCATTAATACTATCATGGGCATCAACAGTACATAAGATGCAAGGTAGCACTATAGATTATATAGTAATATATCTAGGACGAAAACTCTTCGCAGCAGGTCACGCATATGTCGCCTTGAATCATGTGAAATCATTAAATGAACTATTAATTGAAGAACTGACCTGCTCGAAACTCACTGGTAAGGTGCCTTGCAATAATGATGCATTACAAAAGATGGATAGAATGAGAAATTGTAGACCACCATCAGTTTCATAAGTTAAAAAAGAAAACAAGTAGAAAGTGAATAAATAGTAATTAATAAAAATAATAGCCCAACAACGTATATAGAAAGGAAAATGGAAAATTGCAAAGAAATTCGCTCTCCATTTTGCTGCTTTAATATTGTGATTCTGTCATATATATATATATATATATATATACATATTTATATTAATTGTAAGTATTTAATGAAAAGTAACTGATATATATAAAATTTTCCTTGTTGACCTAAGTAGGAATTGATTTAATTTTTATTATATTATTTGTTTACATAAAAAATTTCTTTTTACTTTCTGATTCCAAACTTTGATATGGCATATAATGTGAAAGCAAAAAGGATGAAATTAAATTAAATTTTCTAAGTGGCTACTGTGTATAACACAGATGATATTCTTTACGTACCTAGAACTGAGACCCGAACAACCCCTGGCCTGAAGCCAAGTCACTCTTTGAATCTTACATGCTTGTCTTGATAGATTCAATTCTACTATCAGGTCATGCTCTGCTTACGAAAAGCTCTTTTTTTTGTAGATGGGATCACCAGGCCAAATGTGTGTGACTCAAGATGGGAGAACGTTGACAGTGATCCTACATACATTTAAGCCGTACGATGCATAGCTTTGTTTAGTGAAATCACGCAGCCGAAAATTGTACATAAAGTATGAAGAAACTGTGTAACACGTAAAATCTCTATATCACAACATCCGACATCGTTATCACCTTTGTTTATCATTGAACATATATAATGTCGGATAAAAATATTGCAACTCCACTAATATAATATACTTATTATATTAAGTCTATGCATAATTTTTTTATAAATTATAGGCGTTGTAATTGTATCAAAAATTTAAAAAGTCCTCTTACCTAAAAAATACATATATTTTACATTATTTCAGTACTTATTACACTGCTAAGTTATAATTAATGTAATCTTTCAACTTATTTTCATGTAATTTATCCAACAAGTAAATGGTTATTTTTGTAACTGTACTTGTATATCATAATTTTTTTGGAAATTGTAATTTTATTCTAGAGCTTTTTGAGATTCTATAAACCATGTTTCCAAGAAAACTAAAAGTATTGCGTTTTGTTCCTGTTACAATATCAAATGTAACAACTGCAATGAAAGAAGCATGTGTCTAATGTTGAGTGAGAAATTTAAAAGAAAAAAAAAGTTGCAAAGATGGTTTATATAAAATATATATATATATTTGGTCTATATAAAAATATATGTATTATTTCGCACGCAATAAAACCTTTTCTTCATTTTATTAAGAAATAGTAAGTAATTTGCATGAACCCCTGTCCCCTCCTCCCAAAAAATATATAACACAATAATTATAAATGAAATATATTTTTAAAACTTGGTAACACTTTCAATAAATTTCTTTATGATGAAACTAAAAAGTGAATATTATTACTAGGGAGGTTTTATTTCTTGTCTAATGAAATGTGACAATTAATGTTTACAAACTTATTATTGCATGGTAAGTGTTTCTTAAGAATTTTAAAATTACTTTCTAAGCAATTTAAGTTACTTTAAATCGCATCAACGTCACATTCAGAAGTTGACCTATGGCAGGGGTGGCGAACCTTTACGGATCAACGTGACATTTTTTTTCTAAAGGAATTATTTAATGAGGTATAGACGTGCCGTCAAAACTTTTGACTTGTGATTATTGGGAAAATAATAAAACTAAATACTAACGACTCAAAACTCTTTATTTGCTACGAAAAGTACATTTTGTACTTCATAGTAGTAAATGTTTTAGTTATACGTGTAATTCAAATTATATAAAGTAACATTAGCGTGATTTCTGCAATTGTTCATTAGATGACAAATAACTTATATTAGGATTGTAAGATGTAACTTTTAGCAGAATGCATGCTGAATTAGAGTCATCTGCCAAACGGTTTCTAAGCGAGTCTTTAATATTATTAATCTCTGAAATTAATAACTCGCAGGCATTGGTAGAAGAAAATATGGTTAAAACAGCATAGTCCAGCTTCTTCAAACAGTTAAGTGTATCTGGAATCGAATTCTATGTTCCCAAAATTTCATTACAAGCATTTTTATTTATATTGCTTGTTATATAATCTTTCTGTATTTATTCCAACTTTTTCCTTGTTTCAATAAATCTATGCATCCTTATTAAACTAGACTGAAAATCAATTAGTTGCATTTCAAGCATTTTAATTTTCCAATCAATAAAATTGGGACAAGTTCAGTTTTTTAAATGAAGTCACATCACACAGGGTACATAAGTAACTTAAGCGTTTTGGATAATTCTTTGAACTGAGAAAATCTCGCTGGAAACTGCAACCGATCACTCGCGTTTGTTCGTAATTCTTCATATTGTACTTTGTTATTTTGAGTTAAAATGCAAACCGTTTTGATCGGTGGCGTGCCCAAAATATTGTATCGCGTGCCATTGGTTCGCCATCCCTGCCCTAGGGCTTCGGCGAAAAACTCGTGTTTCCGAAATGTATTTAAATGATAAGGATGAAGTCTGAATTTTCCAAACTTCCACAGCACGCTATCAGTTTGAGCCTCAATAGATGCAGTGTACAGGGGCCGAAGCATGTTGAAATCTTTTGTGGTTCCAGGACCGGAATCCTGACTCAACAGAAACAAACAAGTTGGTCATGAGTAAGTAACCATGATCGCTTCACTTGGTTACAATAGCCTTACAATTTGAGAGTTTTCTAGTTTTAAAGAAACAAAATTTCTTAAAAAAGGAGAGAAATTACCTATTTAAAAATGTCTTCCATTAGATTTTTTTATACTTTGAGGAAGAATAACTCGAATGAAATTCATTATGATTGTGAAATGTTTTTATGAATTGCCATTCTAAGTCTGTATTCTCTTATTTAAACAATATGTGAATTTCATATATAGGTGTAGTATTAACTTTCTACCTATCAACAAAAGCATTGTTGTGCAAGATATGTTTGATAAGCGTGTCAAACTTTCAAACAATTTTATTATCTGAAACTTCTGAATTCTTCGGCGAAAATAAAAAAAAATGTATAAAAATTGATGTTTGAAATCAATGAAAATCTGTGTAATAACTAAATCTGATCTGCCATCAATCAGATTCGAAGTCAACATGAATCACTGCGCTACAAAAGCAGATCATAAAGCGGAATAACTACAGAGTTGTCATCTAGGTTATTTTCGTATCATTTTTATAGGATCATAAATATTTTTCTTCCAGATAGAAGCGAAATATCTTTATTCTAAGGACT
Source organism: Trichonephila inaurata madagascariensis (assembly GCA_019973955.1). Classification (NCBI taxonomy): domain Eukaryota; kingdom Metazoa; phylum Arthropoda; class Arachnida; order Araneae; family Nephilidae; genus Trichonephila; species Trichonephila inaurata. Next base: position 154,756 of record BMAV01010004.1, read on the forward strand.
TTTGAGAATACACTTTTTGCTTGAATTATTATTTCGATATGTTCTTTTCAGCCTTGTTTGATCGAAAGTGATTAAAAGAACAAACTCACACTGGAATTTTCAGCAAAAGTTAAGCTTTAATTTATTACAATCACAATTAAAATATTGAATTAATTTGTATCATTTACTTATTGTTTATTTTCAACACACACACACACACAGGTTATATGTGTCACATGGTTGAAGTTGAGCTGATCGTGGGTGAAGTTGTTTATGCAGGTTTAAAAAAGAACAGAATTTCGCAGCACATGCAATAACTTGTCTAAAATTTGGCAATATCAAAGAGTCATGCATCTAGTCGACAGTTCAATTTTGTTTCGTGCATGATCCCAAAAACGCAACAAATTTTCCTAAGTTTTGAACAGAAAGCAGTATTATACTTCGTATTACTATAAATGCATTATCTTATAATCAAAATAGAATTATGCAAAGAAAATGAAGGAAAATGAAGGAAGGAATATTTAAAAACGTTTGTAAAAAAATAAGTTTTTTAATAATTTTCTAATAAGTATAATATATTTTGTAAACGTGGCAAGACAAAAATTTAATTCAAAGCTTAGAAAATATTTACAAAATGAATGGATTTGAAAATGTTACAAAAAATATTTTCATAATAATCTTACCTTTATTTTTCATTGAGATGTTTGATAGGTCATAAAATATATAATATCTTATTTCTGTTCCCCGACTCCGAAAGGTTAGGCAGAATTTAACTTATAGATTATACATTTAATGCTCAGAAAGGTTTATATCAATAATATTAACTTAAGGTATACGCACATTATAAAAATACACGATTTAAAAAAAAATCATATTTTTGAAACTATTGCATATATTACAGTAAGTGATGTATGAATGTAAGGAGAAATATACCAAGTTTTTTTTCCACCAATGATCAACAACCCATTCAAAATTACTGTGATTGAAATCCAAACATGATGACAATGACAGAGAAGAGTTTTTTCGTATTAGAGAATGCACAGGCATTTTCAGTTTTTTTGGTGCAACATGAATTTAGAAATCGCAACAAAAAAGAAACATCAACCAATAAAAGCATTTTGCAATGGTATCATCAATTTAAGAAAACAGGTTGCTTGCAAAAAAAGAAAAGCAGTGGTTGACCGAGCATCGCGGAAGAAGCTGTGGAGAGAGTGAGGCAGAGTTTTGTTCGTAATCTACGAGAGTTGCCACCTGTAAACTTGGAACGCCCCAGCAAACTTTACGAATAAAATTAAATTCGAAGCCGTATTGTTTATAATTGACACAATAGATAACAGAGGACGACCAGTAAGCTTTATGAAACAATGATAGAGTGATGCTACAAAATGTATTAAGCGAACTGGATTACAGATTGAACGTATGCCGTGTAACAAGAGGATCATACGTCGAACAGAAAAGAAAACCTTGGTATACTTCTCTTAAACTTTATGTATCACTTATTGTAATATGTGCAATAGTTTCGATAATATGATTTTTTAAAATCGAATCTCCAATTTGTACTAACCCTGTATATGCCAATATTTTAATATTTTTTACCTCTAATTGTTAAATATTCAGAGTATTTTATTTGCAACAATACTGAATTCAGCAATTATTTTGAAAACTGGTTTTAACATTAAATGCGATATAATTTAAGTGAAATATGCATCAAAAGAATACTATTTTCAATTCAGTATTCAGGTAAACATTTACACACACACACAAAGGAAAAATATTCTCTAAGGTTGATGTACACTTCCCTTAAAGGGCATATTTAAACTTACGAAGGACTTATAATGCACTAAAAAAAGCATAATTTCTAATACAATGTGAATCTGTATTAGGAAACCTTGGAAATGTTATAAATATAGAAACATTTGATAAAATATGCATTTTAAAATGTGAAATTTTTAATAACATTTTCCATTACGTAAAAATAATACTAATGAAAATCATACCGAGATACAAGTATACAATTATAAGAAAATAAATTATTTATAATACCTGATTAAATAACGATCAGTCATACATACTGGAAACTTGGACATTTTGCTGTCGGTGTGAAGTGCTTCAAAACACTTTAATGTATTTAAAGCAACAAGAATAAGTAAAATCCACGCACTTAAAAAGATTTATTTCATAATAGGAATTTTTAGAAACACCAAGGAAAAAAAGGGAAGTTATCGTATTTAAGTATTGAAACTTGAACAAATGCCAAAATAATTCATTGCGACTATATTGTAATAGTGTACTTGTCATGATTTCCTGTTAATCAAAAACTGCTTCGCACTAAGTTCGGTAAACCAGGATGTTCGGTACTCGAAATATTTTTGAGTTGGTTATCAACAAAAATTATA
>BMAV01010004.1:157230-175600 GCA_019973955.1 Trichonephila inaurata madagascariensis
CAAATTCACTTTAACACGCATCAAAGCAATGATACAATAAAAAAACCGCTTTCGAGACAATGTCTGAAACTTCAATGACTAGTTTTTCGAACGTTTAATGATTAATTTAAAAAAAAAAGCTTTAAAAAATCGAAACGTGCTTGTTTTTGATATTTTGAAATAGAGTTAAATACGTTTGACGCGAAAATTTGTTAGACAAAATATCAGTTAACATTAAATAATACAATGGTCCCGACAAACTACCATGCATTTGCATGCATTTTTTTCTGAACACGAAACGAAAATCGCTTAACACGAAAAGATTTTTTTTCTGGGTATGAACGAAATACTGAACACACCAGCCACACAGGCGAGATTTAAGAGGGGTGTGATATGAAAGAGGTAGTTTTACATGTTTCATATAAGGGAGGCTAACTTGGCTTTGAAATATCCTCGGAACAGCCTGTGACACGAGCCAATTTTGTTTACCTAAACTACTTTCACCCTGCACCCCTAAAAACGCCACAAAAAAACATCTAAACTCTCATCTGTAGGCTTTGGAATTCAGTGACGAGTACATCGCAGAGTGAGTAAAAATCAGTGTATCTGGTTCACGTTTTTTTTTCTTTCTATTTTAGAAGAATTTTTTTGCAAGCTCAATGGCAAATACCTGTGAGGCGGTAAACAAACTTCTATTTTGCTTAAAATGAAGATGGAACTTCTGAAGACTGTTGATCAAAAGCAGAAGAAGAAAACGAAAATTTGTAAAGATTTTGGTATCGCTAAATTTAGTATTAAATTTCATTAATTTAATGTTTTTTTGTTTCATTGTTTTTTATATTAATGCATGCATATATAAATATATAGGTAAATAAAATGTATTCTAATAAACTTAATTTTGTTGAGTATAAGTGTTTTTTGAATATCTCTTAACACGAAAAAATGTTTCAGTCCTTTTAGTTTCGTGTTAAACGATTTTCACAGTACATATACTTATATGTTGGATTTTTATAAACTAAAATACAGAAACACACATATTCTTGAGAAGCTTAACAGTAACAAATTTAATAATTTTCAGTTAATGTTTTGTTTTTCTAGAAAGCAATCAATTTGCATTTAGTCCAGGATAAATATTCTTGCCTTACAACTATTTTTTCCTGCATTAGACGTATTTAATTTCGATACGTGCATTTTTGTTCAAGAATTTGAAAATCTTATTTTATTTTCATATGTTACAAGTAATATGAATTTTTTTTAACAGTCAATTCCTACTTTGGTCAATAATGAAAAAATTTATTTTAGTTATATTTTATTTAATAATTACAATTAATATAAATATGTATATACATATGTCGGAATCACAATATTAAGTGGCAAAGTAGAAAAGGATTTCCCTCGCAATTTTTCATTTTCCTTTCTATGTATGTTGTACTAATATTTTTTGTTTGTTACTATTTATTCATTAATTAAATTTAATTATTCCAATAAAATAATGTAGCAAAAAGAAATCGCGTTCTCAGAAATTAGGCCATCCCAGGTGGGATTCGAAACAACGACCATTGGATCAGAAGTCCAACGCGCTACCTATTGCGCTACAGGGACACAACAAGCGCTTTTCTTTTTATATATGGTATTGAACTATTATTTTTGCTTGTTACTATTTATTCATTAATTAAATTTAACTAATGAATTAATATTTGAAAAAACTGTATTAACATCAAGTGTTACCACTACAAGTTTAAAAAAATGTGTTTGAGATTCAGTGGATGAATAAAAAGTATTTTATTAACGATTGAAAATGCGCGAACAATATATATATATATATAATATATGTATATATAAAGAGTGAGAGAGAGAGTGTGTGAAGTAATAGTAGAAATTGAAGAAAAAGGAATTTTCTTTTATTAAAAAGTGAAATTGAGCTATAAATTTATCTTTATGTATGTATGAAAGTTTTACAGGTAATTAAAGAAAAAAGAAAAAAGATACTCTGGTTGATTTATAATAAAGAAAGAAAGAAAAAATTTGAAAGATATCTTTGTGTTGGGTGTAAAAACTACTCGTCAAATTGTGTGTCAAAACCGAGAAGAATTGCATTTGTTTTCAAAATATTAAACAGTTTTTTGCTCAAGGTTTTTGATATAATCAATTACATTTTTTCAACCAAAAGAGTATAATTTAACTGCAGAATTTATTGTTGAAAAATTTGTTAAAAAACAGTTAAAATAAAAAGAAATAACAAAAATGTACGGGAAAATATACTTAAATATAGGCAGCTCATATACAATAAGGAAAAGAAAATTTGTTAATGTTATAGCTTGTATGCATTATTTTAAAAACGAGAGTTTTTGAAAAGTGGCTGCAACACTTTTATTTTTAATCTACATCTCAATTTCTAAAAAAATTTATTGCAAAAATGACAGAAACTTTATTTAAAACGAGATTTTTCCATGAAACATAATTTATCCGCGTAAATTAATCAATCGAATATTTTATTTCCCACAAGTTATAATATAACAAGTCAAAATATTACATTTGTTCTTCTTGTATAAAATATTTCTACTTGTTATAAAAATTATATAAGGGTCACCCAAATGCAAGTGGAACTTCAGTTGGATTGATAAATGGGGTTTAATGCTATTAATATAAAGTTGCATACAAAGGGAAGAAGTAATACGGGCATAACAGATAAGGTAGACGAAGTCACCTTGTGGTCCCAACGGTGCACCACATGATGGATACCCTGGATCAAGAATCTACCGGGGTTGGTTGTGGAACCAATTTTCAACAGCAGCTTGGACCTCATTATCGTCGGAAAATTGCCGTCCCTTCATAGATTTCTTGAAACGGGATATAAGGGCGATGTTCAAGGACCTCCCAGCGGAATTGAAGTAACGATGTTTAGCACGCCACAGCCACATGAGGACGAGTATTACCATGCAAGATGATAACTCCGCGTAACAGCATGCCACTTCAGCGGTTATTGATATTCTTTCTCACTTCATGCAATGTGGCACAGTACATAGCAGCATTGACATTCGTATCCAAGATGCGAAAGATGCTTTCAACATGATCCTAAGCTATCACAAACACATTTGGCGGGATCTGACAATATCGCATGCATTCCTAGCATTCTGAGCCCTCTATAGAGGCTTGCGCAGTCATCTTTCTCTTCAACCTGAGGAGTTATTACAACAATGCCACTTTCATTTGGCCAACCCTTATATAACATATACAAAGTACTTTTAGAAATGTTTTTAACTTTGTTTATAAAACCTTTATACAAGAACCAAACGAACTGCTCTCTCACTTTTCTTTCTTAATTACTTTCTATCGGTTTTTCGATAAACACGATGGATGTTTGCAGTTAAGATTGGGAGTGCGTCGTGTTGTACGTTTTTTTTCTGCTTACGAGCCTCCAGTCCGTGCTGGTTGTTGACAAATAACTGTTGTGATTTGTTCCTCTCGTCATAATTGCTGGACTGTCTGACTGTTTTAAACATTGCACTTTAAAGCTACATGAGGGCTACTGGCAATGGACCTCGTAATTTCGAACCATGATCAAGTGACGTGGACGACACCAGAGCTGTTATCCCCTCTCCAAACCACTCAACTACGTCAATGCCAGGGCTCTGAGCCTCGGTATATTTAACGTGCATCAACCCCACTTACACGACGGGTTTTTGGTGGCACTAGGCTCGTTGGATCACTGGAAGATCGTGGGGAAAATCGTTACAACGAACGGTTGTCTCCCAATGTATCCGCACTTTGAATACAACGAAGACTTTTTGAGTTTTCTTTTTACAGATTATTTCTGACTCGTATGCTCGAAATTTTCTACGCCATCTTTATATACCCAAATGATGATATAAGACAGAGATGGCGAACCAGTGGCACGCGTTCCATCAATGGCACCCGACACGATATTTTTGGCGATCAAAATGGTTTGCGTTTTATTTCAAAATAACAAAGTTCACTATGAAATATTACGAACAAACGCGAGTGATTGGTAGTGGGGTGGCGGGGAACACACTCGTTTGTTATTGTCTCTTAGTTATTGCCTTAGTTACGTCTTGGACTACAGTTGCTTATGATGCAAAATTTGTTTACGCATAGCAAAGTAAATTTCGTCGACACAACTGTATTTTAAAGTTCATTTGTGTTATATGTACGATTTTTAACTGTTATTTAACATGGCTAGTTCAGAAAAAGAACAAATAGTGCAAGATAGTAAGTGTAAAAGAAAATTTCAAACTTGGAGAATTTAGAAATATGGCATGATTAGTAAATGCGACAAAGAGGTGCGTGTTTTATGTTCTGGAACAGTGGTATGCAGAACATCGTCTGTAAAACGGCATTTTGAGACAAATTACAAATCCTTTTGCAAAAAAATATTAAAAAAGTGAACCATAGCAAAAATAGTTATTTCTTTAGAAACCATTTGGCAGATGACTCCAATTCAGCATGCATTCTACTAAAAGTAACATCTTACGATCCTAATATAAGTTATTTGTCATCCAATCTGCAACAACAGAAGTCACCGTAATGTTACATTAATTTGAATTACAAGTATAACTAAAACATTTACAACTATACAATACAAAAGATACTTTTTAGTAGTAAATAAAACTATATAAATACTAACAACTCAAAACTCTTTATTATTTTCCCAATAATCACAAGTCACACACACAAAATTATTTGACGGCACGTCTAAACCTCATTAAACACTTCTTTTGAAAAAATGGCACGTGGATTCATAAAGGTTCACCACCTCTGCTATAAGACCTCTTTTCAACTTAGAAATTTTAGGTCTTAGAATTTTCGGTAATTTTCGGTTTCGCCGGCATAAATTTCGCCAAGCAGGCTTTATTGTTGACAACACACAATACACACATAACAAAATGTTATAAATGTTAGTTCTCATTTGTTTTTTTTTATCTATTTTTGATGAATTGTGAAAAAGACGACACTGATAAGAAAAGACCACGACTTGTTTTAAAAATGTGGCGGTAAAAGATTACCTGCGAGATTATTCTGTTTGGCATCAGTTGTATAGTTTTTGGCCACTTTATTGATTGCGCCGGAAAAACAGAAAAGTACCGAATTTTCTTTTGAATTTTAATCATTTATATTATTTATATATATGAGATGTTAATGATTTTTATATCTTAAAATGAACGGAAAATGTAAGAAATACACAGATTATTTTAAACGTATTGAAGGCATTTTTTTAATTTACAAAAAGTTACTTTTGGAGACCTCTGCTTGCTATTATTATCCCATCCATACACCTATAATTCTCATTTAATAAAGAGACTGATATTGGTATTCAAGCTGAACTGTGTCAGATAAAAATGTGTTCCTTTTCAGAAAACCATACAGCATATGATAATAATGTTGATAATAATAATAATATATAGACAAGGGTGTTATCGAACGATTAGTGGAATCGTGAAAGCTTAAGAGCTTCTTATTTTTGTCTACATAGAGGACGAAAAAGTATAACAACGGATAATATTGGTCATAAATAATAATGTTTAGAAAATGAAAAAAATCCTCGCTCTCTGAGCGATTTGTTTAACTGGTTGATTTTTCAGAAGAAATTAAAATGTTACTTTCTGTGAGGGTAATGAAAATAAATTTAAAATCAGGTTGGTTTGAAACAATTCCATACGTAAGAAATAGCCAAAGTTTTCACTATGAATGAACTAGAAACGTATTAAAAATTAGCTGGAAAAGATTGGTAGAGTATTGTTTGATCTCCAAAATAAAAATTGAGTATAAAATTATTGAGTTTAAATTATAAAATATGTTTCAGTGCTATATTAGTCCCCTCACACAGAACTTTAAAAATCTATCGGCTGTCTACCATAACTTTATTTCTCCATTATTTTTTGAAGTATATATAATTATGTGATATGCGTGATATTTCTGTCAGAAATGGAATAGGAGAAACATAATGCTTTGGAGATGGGTGAAACTAAGTCTAACAGCAAATTGTTTGAATGCAGAGAATTATTACAATGAAACAATGTACCTTTCGTAAGTCTACATGGATTATATAGGGAATCAATGGAGAGAAATAAGTAAAATTTCATTGAGGCCTGTTTAGTCTTAGGATTTGTGTCACATAAAGGGGCTTATACATTTACGAATCGAAATGTCTTTATTGGAATTATCATATTTACACAATAATCCTATTTTCACTATGATAAAGGAACGAGCAAACAGCCAACCATCAGCAGTCATTTTCCAGCCACCAGTGCATACTGGAGATTCGTGAGTAGAAAGAAAATCAACGAATTACATATGAAGTCATCACAATCTAACTTGAAAATTCCCTTTGAGTTCGTTGAAAAACCAACAGTTGGTGGCTCCTTGCGATCATTTCATGAACAGATCTTTGGGCACTTAAAAGCGTGAACGCATCTGTGAGCTGAACCGTCTGTGAATGATTTGGCAGATTGTAGATGTATAAGCAACTTAAGACATTTAAAAGGTATACCGAAGAGAAAAATTACATGGCGCTCTAATAAAATAAGAAAACCTAAAACGCTATCTGCAACTTGAAGGGAAGCATGTTGCAAACGATACGAATTGCAAATTCAATATTCTGTCAAAAATAATTATTATCTCCATAAAAATCTGAAATGTGACCAGCTACCGATTATTTCCAGTTATTTAGGTAGGCAACTTTATTACACTTAATTGCATAATAACTGAGTATTGATATTTTTATAGATTACTGGATAATGTTATCAGGGGCATAATCTTGTTTTGAGGCATACATTTGTATCGCAAGTTGGAAATCTACCATGAATGGATACTATGCTTTGTTTATATTTTCTAACCCTATCTAAACGTGACATTTATTTTGAATCCTAAAAAAGCTTTTAGTTTCATAGATGTTTAGAGGATGATAATGTCAATTTCGCAACATGGATAGCATAAGCACACTAGGTTGGCAGAGTAAGATTGATGATAAGAGGCACTAAACCTGAATGGTTCTTAATCAGTAACTTGTGCAAAGGGACTCATAGTTATTCTAGAAAAGATTATAAAATATAAATTACAGACACTAACGTCAGCTTTTGTTAAGCATTTCAAATTCTAAGAATGATGCTTGTTCCTTTTGTTCCAAATTTGAAGACACGACTTAGATTTATTGATGAAAGTTTTATTCAATATAAAATTTTTCAAATACTAATTAAGAAATATCTTCATTCCCTCATTCTTAGATACTATTCAATACTCTTTAGGAGTATGGGTACAAATAAATAATAAAGGAGTTTTCATGAATTTTTATTATTTTTTGTATGCTGATAAATCAGAATATACTACAAAATTGCAATTTACAAATTTAATTAAAATCTCAGCAAATAAAAGCTGTGGAAGAACACATGTTTCCTGTAAAAATAGTTCATACAGAAAAAATTATGCGGAGATCAGACAAACCATTAGAACAGAAGGTTAAATTGCTACAAAAAGGACTTCATGACTATTGTTACTTGTGAGATCAACACACATTTTTTTTTCATTTTTGAACGAGAAAGATTAACTTTCTTAACATTTCGTAGAAATATTCTTAAATAAATTCGATATAGGCTGATACTACATTTTTGAATCACTAACAATAGTGTTTAAAAATGATTCATAATATGATTATTGTTATATAGAACTAACTTACTTTCGATCCCACTCCTGAATAATTGTTGACTAAATTAACTTAATTAAGAAAGTAGCATCTTTTAATATTATTAAATTCAAATAATGGGATGCTTATTTTTGACGTTTATATCTATGAAAGTGATTTGCATGGAGAAATATTTGTTACCCTCTATTATACATATATATAAAAAATTCTTTCAATAATTGTCGTTAATATTATTCCTTTGCTACAAAACAAAATTGCAAACAGACATACTCGTATATTCAGATTTTCTGTATATTATCACATGTGATCCTAAACAATATTTTTCTAAAATGTTGTGTAAAATGTTTCGATCATAATTTTGATTCTTGATCATAATTGTGGTACCATCTCTGATTTTTTGTTCTTTGAAAATAAAAAGCCAACGACAAAACTTATTCAATGATCCATCCTAATGCTCGTCTATGTAAAGAATGTGAGGTACAGCCATATTACATTGTTCGCGTGTTTTTGTAGGAAGGTTGGTTATGCGAAGCAGAAGAGATTTTATGAGATCTATGTTCATCTCTTTTTCGATCAATAAAAAGTAGTCCTTAATAGACGGAGACTCCAATTTATCTATAATAGTTCAATCTTCTTAAATATTACGATTATTTGTGTGGATATGAATAAAGAAGATTTATGAAATTTTCTGCTGATTTTAATCTAAAATGATGGTGAGAGAGCAACTGTGCAGTTACAGAAATTGGAGACCATTCTTTTTAAATATAAATTATGAAAAATGTAAGACACGAAATATTTATTTAGTTCCCCTGATTAGACCCGATACAATATTTAACCAATTGAGTGGTCAAATTTTTACCCAATATGCTCCAAGAAAGGACACACTTTTTTTGCATATACTAAGCATAATACTTTTACAAACAATAATAATATACTACTTTAATAACCATACTATAATACTTTAAATAATAAGTTTTTGTGTTTTATTCTTAAGACCTTCTTCACACACACACACACACAAGGAATTTCAAAGTAAATAAATTACTTAACATTTAAATTAAATTGAAAGAAATGGAATATTAATGTTACGTAAATTATTATTTTTCGATATTTATTTTTAATTTATTTGTCAGGTGTTATTAATGTATTTATTTCCAAACGTTTTTACTAAATAAAACTATGATTTATCTTTTAAAGTACCTTATCTTAGAAGTTTTATGAAAGATCGTCTAAGTACGCATTTTTAATTCATATTAAAAGAAATTTTCTGAATACAATTCATCCAAGATTTTAAAACTTCAGAAAATGAACAATATTCTAGTAAGCTTAAGAATATCATTAAATCTAATCGAAAACCATTCAGGCACAATTTTAATGAAGCAGCTTATTAATAATCTTACTGATTACGGATATAATTTGCAATTTTTCACTACTAACAAAAAGTAACAAACTGAAACAGAAGAAAAATACTTTAATGATACTTGAATTCTTATGATTCGCCTCATTTTGAAATACACATTGATTCTTTTCCCGCTTTTTTGATAAATTTTCTTAACCTACTATATAATTATATGTAATACAGTATTTATATGCATATAGTGATTATTGTGATATGGAGTTCGCCTATAGTTTTTCTAAAAATATTCCCAATGTGAAAGTTTTATTGTAAAAATTTGTGGATAATTCCCAAAGATTTTTTATTTACTTTAGAACAAAAAAAAATGAGTTCTAATTTAAACCGTATTTATACCTAAACTAGGTCTTAATAAAATATAACTGTTGTTTTAAATAATTTTTTTTGAATACTGCAGATTTTTTTTTCTGTGAGAAAATCTGATACTTTATGATGTGTAAAAAACTACACTTCTGGTAAATTGTTAATGATTCTAATAAAAGTTATCGATTATTATTTGTGCTATTCAAAATATTTAAGTTTCATCAACCATAATTTTGTACTGTAAAATATATAATTTGAATCGCAACAAATTTTTATTTTAAACAAATAAGCATTATTAATAAATTTCGTATAAAAATTATATTTTCACTTATATTTCAGTAAGAAATCCTGCCGTCAGTCGAATTCCCGAACATTAAGAGGAAATCTAGAAGTAAATTACTCAAAGCTTATAAAAGTTTGCAAAATTTTGAAATGGGAATAATTGAACTTTTTTTCTGTTCGCGGAAAAACCAAACTAAAGCGTTATTGAATTTGCATTCCTAATATTTATGGAATGAGTTTCAAATATCTGAAGTAGCTCTTACATTACAGAAATATGAGTTACGAAGCCTCAGATGTAGGTCTAAGTATCACACAATTTTTCACATAGAGCGATATCTAGATTTTTTAGTGATATTGCCGTTAAATATAAGGAATTTAAAAAAAAAACTTTTTTTGCTTAATATATGGAATCATTTATAACCTTCTCCCGAACATCATTATTTCCATACAAACTCTAGTTGACTTTAGTCACTTTTATGAAATGTGTTATATAAACATTTATTTAAGAATTTTTTTTCAAATGCCCTCAGTATTTTTGTTGCTTCCCGAGGTTTTGCAACCAACATCATAGACAAAATCTTTGCCAAGCAAAATAAACCACATTCCTCATGTTAATCCTTACTTTTGCACGTTCGTTGTATATACCTTTTTTTTTATTTACTTATCTTTTATGAATATAAAGAAGTACTTTCAAACTGAATACCTATTTAATATATATAAATTACTTTTGCTTAAAACATTTAAAACTCATTACGTCAAATAAATGTGCGAATTATACTCTTTTCATGATGTCATTTACGTAATTATGAAACATATAAAATGAATGCAAATGCAGAACATTTTTATATTTGGAATAAATTCATGAAAACTTTCTTTCATTTAATTAACCGTTTGCGTACCAGACCCCATTTTCTAGCATTCTCACAAATCCCAGATTTCTAAGGATACTGACCTTGATTTATAACGCACATTTCATTTTTTTTCATTTGACGCAGACTAAGGCGCACATTCGTTCGAGCTTTGTTTCGCTTTCTGAAGTGTGTATAACCCTTTTTGTTGTTTACTTTTACTTTTCATTGGCAATATGGCATCACCGTTGGATTTCAACGAAAGTGATACTGAATGAGAATATTTGCTTTAAACCGATGAATACGACAGTAACTCTGATACAGGTTTATCTATTTGAGATGAAGAAGATGAAAATATGGACAAAAATGACAATACACTTATGTAAAACATGTGGAATAGCTTTTGGTTCCAAGGAACATTTTGAGCAATTTCATACAGATTTGTAATTTTTCTACTTTTTTCAATTTTTTTGTAACCTAGACATTATGAAACAACTCTTGCAATTTTACACAATTCCAATAAAAGAAAATCTACATAATACTGTTTACTGGGTTGGTTACACTATTTATATACCTAAATAAGCCATATATCCACATGAGATTACAAAGGGAATTTGCCCTATACATAGCATGTATCCACTAGTGGTTATATGGTACGCAAAGAGTTAAATATAATCTGCTTAAAGAATTCCGTAACACAAATATAACAATTAAATACGTGTGGCCCATCAGGTATAACAGAAGTCCTCTCGTGAGGTTGGTGACAGGGGATGCAAGGTGGGAGACCCCTGACCTTCCTTCAAAATTGGGTTGGAACTGAGCTAAAGGCTACGGCCAACGACAGGCATACATCTAGCCCCTTGCCATGATGAATTTCGTGGTCCTCGATCTGACTGCGTCAGACAGGTGGCATTAGCAACAACATTAAATACGTAAAGAAAGTTCAAAGTGAAATGTTTAAAAATGAATGTTTTGAATATCAAATAATGTTTGAACTCTTAGAATTTTACAATGGTTAAAAGAAAAAGTTATTTTAGATGCAAAGAAAGAATTAAAAGAAAACTGAAGCATTCTTACAATGCGAATGGAATTTCTTTATTAAATCCTGTCTCTCTCTCTCATTTGTGGAATGTGTGAATTTTTTTTTAATTTCCTGTTTATTCCTGCTTTTAGTACCCATCTCTTTTTCATCCTTTAAGAGATTTCTTTATTGCATTCTTTTATTTCTCCGTGAATGTATCAATTAGATAAATTTGCCGAATTCAAGTAACTTAATTTATTTCTCGGATGTTGCTAAGACACTTCTTGAAAAACCATAAGTATTTGAGATTGATTTTTCTAAATTCTTTTTGGGTTTTTAACTGTGTTGAATTATATATTTTCTTCGTTTTCGGCTCTTATTTTTTTATTCCTTTTAGAATCAATGAAATTCATAATAATTGTAGAATTTTAGAGAGTACTTTCATACAATACCTTCAGTGCAGCAAGACATTATCTTTTACTCACAAAGTAATAAATAAAATTAAAAGTTTTATCTAGATATACACGGTGCTTAAATTTCAAGTGCTGAAAATATTTATTCGAAGTATCACGTATTACAATAAAACACTCTAAATATTTATGAAACACATTTGATATTAATATAGATTAAACAACAATAATTATAATATATCATTCAGCATCAAACAATTTTTTAAGCTAATGAATGAATATTCAAGAAAAATTTGATTTTTCCATTACGAAATCTTACACTCTAAGCCTTTTTGGATGAACGAAACCACACATCAACAAAGCATGTTTGGTAAAATATAGACAGAAAACTATGTTACGGGATGGGGTTGTAAATAATTCCTTACAAAGTTATTTCTCGTATTATGAACATCTTGCTGTTTTTTGCAATAATTAATTTTGATAATTACTGCAAAAACTTTCATTAATTTCTGGTACTCTCGGTAAAACTAAATCACGGCAATATTTAGCATCCGACGATATCTTGAATTAGAAAAAATTAATTCAAGCTTCCAAATTTGGTAGCAAGGCCACCACTAGATGTTACCACCATAAATTGGCTCTCCCATTTGAGGACTTGCCGTGTCTGCAAAGGCTAAGTTGCTAAAACGCAGCCCATTAGAAGAAAGAGAGATTTTGACTGCAAATAAATAACTTATGAAATTCAGATCATGTTCTAATTTATTAGGTTTAAAGGAAGAGGACTTTTAGAGGACATTAGGAAGAGGACTTTTTTTATCAATTACGAAAAGGATACACCGTGAAATAGGAATTCAATAAAGTTTATTCATTATCAATATGTTTTATTGCTTATTAGCTTGACACTTAGAAGCAACATGAGGGCCATTGGTGAGGGGCGTCGTACTTTAAAACCATTTTATGATGAGCGACACATGGCACATGAACTCAGGTTTCGTAAATTCTTCACCACATCGTTGTGAGGACGTCATGGTGCCTCTACCAATTGTTAGAGGCATCACGACTCAA
Source organism: Trichonephila inaurata madagascariensis (assembly GCA_019973955.1). Lineage (NCBI taxonomy): Eukaryota > Metazoa > Arthropoda > Arachnida > Araneae > Nephilidae > Trichonephila > Trichonephila inaurata. Next base: position 170,210 of record BMAV01010004.1, read on the forward strand.
ACATACGATTCAATCGAAATATCTCCGGCCACGTGTTTACGGCCATTCTATGTTATAGTAGCCGTATTAGGAACAGAAATCTATAAAGAGAAGCTCATATGTTTGTAATGTATCCATGACTTGTTTAGCCGTGAGCTCATGTATTGTAATGTATCCGTGACTTGTTTAGCCGTGAGTTTATGTGTTTGTAATGTATCCGCGACTTGTTTAGCTGTGAGCTCATGTGTTTGTAATGTATCCGCGACTTGTGTAGCCGTGAGCTTGTGTGTTTGTACTTGCCGCGTCTTGGTAAGCTTTTTGTTTACCTTCTTGCTCACCAATGTTCAGGTTCAGGGACGTTTTAAGGCATGACCCAATTGATCCAGGCTCAGAGCGTCGGATTAGGTAGGGGGTCTAGTCACGATCCGAAATATTTTAATCGTCAAATGTTATTCCCGGACATATTTTCCAAAAAACTGGGAATTCCGAACTATATACCAACTGGTAATAATGTCGAAACTGCATTATTATGTCATGTCCGTTGTCCGTATCTAGGCCAATGCGTGCGACCATAATGCATTATTCAGGACAAAAGCGGCAATCGGTCGAGTCAATTTTCGCCCAGGTTTGTGAGATTGTGAGTCACGTACATTTACTTGTTAAAGGTTGTTTTGACAAATAAATGTGCAATAACCTGTAACATCTGATATATTACATTTGGACCCCGATTTAACGAACCCCTATTTAATGAATTTTTTTCTTTCCCCGTTTAAAAGGAAGGCAAAAATCCCTATTTAACTACTAAAAAAAAATCCGGTGTATAATGCGAACTTTTAACACCAAAAATAAGATCGAAATTTACGGGTGCGCGTTATAGGCCGAGGATAAAAATGACAGCTTTAAAAATAAAACAAGTGATGAGCATAAAAAAAGTTAGACTTCTATACATATCGAAATGTTATTTATTTAAAAGAAATGACACACCTTATGAACTTAAAGAATTGTGGTTCTAGAAGTATACTATTTTTTCAAACGCCTGGGATAATACCACGAATAAATGACTTCAAAACATAAGAGTATCGCATACATACGTTTCAGGTTTCTTCGAAAAAGAGGGAGTGCGCGTTATACGGTGAACATATCTAAAAGTTCAAAAATTCAGCTTGAAAGTATAGGTGCGCGTTATACGACGGATTTTACGGTAATAATAAACCCCGAAATAATGATTTATTTCAACAGCTGAAATTTTTTTTATTAGTTTCTGCTAGGGATTTGTTTTTGATAATGACATCCTTTTTGTCCGAAACAGAAAAAAGATTTTTCTTGTAAGTAACCAATTTCGACGGTCAAGGGTGCAGAGTGTTATTAGACTTAACAGGTGCAAAGGAGTCACTAGTGATTCCCAACTTTTCTTTTGCTGCGGTACTCTTTCTAAATTTGGTGGCTCACTAATAATAATAATAATAATAAAAAAATTAAGAACTTTACTTTTAATAAATGTGATCCATCTATCCACGAAAGGATAAGTTAAATATGCTATGAATACCCATATTTTATTTCAATAAAACGACCGAATGATTTGGTTTCGGATTTTGTTTTCTTCATGGAGTATAATTAACAATTTAAAAAAAAAAATAGCAGCACACTTCAAGTATTTGGAGGCACACAAAATTGCCGAAGCACAGTGGTTGAGAATCACTGGTGTAACCTATCGTGCGAGTTTTGAATATAACAGGAAACTTTTTTCTTATCTCATTATACTCCACAACGAAGGCGATATATTTTAACGATTGTGTTACATTTGATGATGGACTGGCTATCTGTGCAACTGAAGCTCAGGAAACTGTTGTTTTGTCGAAGTCAATGAATAGTATAATTCTGATGCAGAAATTAATAATGAAGCTCTTATAAAAAATGTTACATTTTCTAAGGCTTTACATTGTTTGGAAACCGTAAAAACATACCTCATGCAGCAGTATGTAAATTAAGCAGTATTTTCTTCTGGGTATAAAGTCGACAAAAGAACTCTTTCAATCTTTCGATTCAGTAATCAAAAAATTGTCAAACATCTATCAGTGAGTATTTTAAAATGTCCAATTAACTGGCTAGTAATAATTCACTAATAGTATTTTTATCTAATGAATAAAAAGTGTAAATTTCTAACTATGAATATTTTTTTGTGTAGTTGCTTATTGTAGATTTTCCAAAAAGGTAGACGCAAAAAATTTGTATTTTGTTTGAACCTCGATGTAACGAATAACCCCGATTTAACGAACAAAATGTTCGGTTTCAATGAATTCGTCAAATCGGGGACCGACTGTATTTATTTAAAAAAGTATAAATTTGTACAAGTATTTGATACCGCATGTTATACACTGCATACTTAAAAAGGTTCGCAGGTGGGGTTTATTTTTGTATAGGGCTTTAAGGTCTCAAGAAATCGTAAGACGTCAAGTCAGAAAATGAGTTTGAGTCATGGTCTCCCTAAAGATCCATCGTTCAGAAAACTAGGGGTTCTTGAATGTTAAATGAAAATGGAAATTAATTTACGTGGTGTGATTTAAAAGTTAAGACACTGAGATTCAAATATTACTTTTGTCACTAAACTAAGGTTTATAATTAAGAGTTTTGTTGCCAATAATCCTCGTGGGGATCTAGATTGATATAAATTCGAATCTAAGCATAATGTAAAAGTTATACGCTCTTTTTAAGGAGCCCTGAAGTCAATTCAGGAAGTTAAGATGTAAAAAAAAAAAAAATTAGTTTCATACTCTGAAAATTACATTGACACGTAGCTCTCTCTCTCTCTTATTCGTTAGAACTCAAAACACCAGCAGAGCAACCTTTTAAACGTTGTCTCTAAAATAAAGAAAGGATTTTTAACAGACGCTTAGTAATCTCTTTCACCTTAAGATCTGACTTGTTTTTCAACGGTTTGAGGAGTTTAAGGAGTTGATAGTGGCAGTGATTGCGGAACAGACAATAACAGAGTATACACAGAACCTCTTTTTTGCTTTTAGAAGTGGCTTAAAATCGGTAATAACTATGTAAGGAATAAAGTAAACATGATAAATGAAGAATTGTATTAACAGTATTTTATTTTATCGAGACAGTTCTTAATGTAAAAAACGTAACAACCAATTTACTTAATTTTTAAAACTGTTGATATATAATGCTAAGATACTTTTTGTAAACATTTTTAATTGTATTTTTATTCTTGTATCACAGTAATTCAAGTATTGCGGATACAGAATTGCGTTTTCTAAATAGTTTATCTATCAAAAATATTTTTAAAAATTCTAATACTTTTGAGAAAATACATTTTATACAACACGTAGTACATTATGTAGTCTTTCAAGTTCAGAAGAATTTGTTTCTAAAATGAATGTATCTCAAATTTAACCCCTTGCGCACATTGTAAACATTAGTGCATACATGCTATGTATATGGCAAAGTTCCATTGAAACCTCATGCGGATGCATGTCTTATTTAGTGTATAGCCAGTGCAACCAGAATAGGAAACATTATACGTTAGTTTCTTGTTTATAATGATTTTATAAAGTTACAAAATGTAAGAGTTATAAAAATTTGAAAGAAATATGAAAATTAGAACTAAAATTACAAATCTTTGTGAAATTTCTCGAAATGTTCCTTGGAACCAAAAGCTTTTCCACATGTGTTGCATAAGTTTATTGTCATTTTTGTTCCATTTCTTTATCTTCTTCATCACAAATAGATAAATTCGTATTAGAGTGACTGTCATATTCATTGGTTTCCGGCGGACATTCTCATTCAGTACCACTTTCGTTGAAATCCAATGACGGTACCATATTGGCAAGAAAAAGTAAAAATAAACAACAAAAATAGTTATACAAACTTAAGAAAGCGAAACGGAACACGAACGAATGTGCACCTTAGTCAACGTCAAAAAAAAAAATGAAATGTGCGTTGTAACGTCAAGGTAAGTATCCCCAGAAATTTGAGATTTGCATGTGCACTAGCGCAGTCTGGTATGCAAGAGGTTAAAAAAGCCAAATCGCGAGAAAGTAATTTAAGTATCACACGAAGTTTAAAAAACTAGGTATGTTTAATTAAAACCCACTAGAGCAATGTTTTTCATTTCGATAGTTAAAATAAAACAAGATTCCCGCTATCTAGATGGTTTATATGAATGATATTCATGTGTACATGGTATGGCATAATGTTCGAAAAGCCTCAAAAATGTTGAAAACAGTATAAAATAATTTTTTGTTCTGTTTTCTTTTGGAAATTTAAGTTCTTTTTCTTGTGCAAGAAATGAGACAATCGTCAATACATTTGTTGGTATCAAATTATTTTTTAATTTAAATAAAAAGAAAATGCATACTTATAATGTCTACCATACTATAAAGTATTTGAGATCTTAAGGCTAATAAAATCAATTAAACTTTTTCTTCAAATATTATACATGCAAAAAACACAAACATTCATTTTTACTTAATAAATTTTAACTAAAGCACACAGACAAAAAATTCCTTTTTAAGATACAAATATTTCTATCCAACATTTTGTAAGAATTTTTAAGCTATTTTAGATGGAAGCCATAAAAAAACATAGCAATTAGGAATTTTTTATCATGTTTCATCGATCCAGAGAAGTTAGAATTACACTTTAACATATCCTTTTTAAAAATATATATATAATCGCTATTTAGCAAACATTATTTTTAAATACATTAAAAAGGTCATGGAAGGTTAAAAAAAGAAAACTCTTTCACTTCCTTAAGGAAAACAGAGATAAGTTGCTAAACCAGGATTCATGGCGTATATAAAGTAAAGAAACAAGGTATGTTCTTTACATAAGGCTTCGTTTATTTCAGTTCCGATGCTATGTTTGTGATGAAACAATGTATATTAAACAAAAAAAAAAAAAACTATATATATATGAAAAATGAGAGAAGAAAACACTAAATTAAATTTGTTTTTGCTAGAAATAAAAAAAGTAAAGCAGCAATTATATAAATTGAAAATTCTAAGAAACTGAAAATATAATTCAATTTTTTTAGGAGATCTTATATGTGAGAAGTTTGCCATTTTCTTTTTTTTAAAAATAAAAGTAAAATGATTTTGAAAGTTTATTTTTTTAAAAAAGAATTTGATTCAGAAAGTAATAAAACTTTTAATATCTTATTTCTACGCTTACTTTCTTAATTCAACATTTAAACCACGTTATTTTCAGTTTAAAAATTGAATTAATTTATATCACTATATTTTGTATTGTTATTCATTTTAATGCAAATTATTCAATACATATTTATTGTTATTATAATTAAATGGTTAAAGAATATCCATAACTTATTTTAAACATATTTCTTCCATTAAATTTCCGTAATTTTTTCTGGTTTATTTAAGATATACTGCTGTTTGCAAACAT
>BMAV01010004.1:180600-200476 GCA_019973955.1 Trichonephila inaurata madagascariensis
TTTTTTTTTTTTAAAGAGGAACTATCTTTCACTCAACGTACGAATTCCTGTTAACGAGTTTGAAATGCGTGATGTTTGTACAAACATTCTGACTATACTGAAGAATTATCCTTCAAAATATTTCTGGTGACGTAAATTTATTTAAAGGACTCGTCCCACACCTAACGATACCTCACTTTTGTTAGTTTTTCTTCAGTCAAGTGAGGAAACAAGTTAATATTCTAAATGCTTTCTAAAAAATGTTTTTCTTTAGGTCTTACATGTGACAAAGATGTTCTAAGAACGAGAATTATTTAAGTCTCGAGTGAACTTGGCTGCTTCGAGAAGAGTGGCGGGATGCCAGAATGGGGTTCTTAACCGGCCATTTAAATCTAATGAAAGAATGACATTCGGGAACGTTCTTTGATGATTTAAAAAGTTTTATTCTAATTTTACAGGATGAACATAAAGATAACACCTGTAATGAGAGTTCTGGGGCTTTATTTAGGATTGCTATCTAAAAATGATCTTAAAGAAACACAGACATATGGAGAAAAAACTTTGGGTCGAATATGCTTAGAATGATATTTTTTTTTAAAAAAATTTACTAGATTTTTGTTTAATAATATAATCACTCAGTGCTTTTTAATTTGAAATTTTCTGAAAATTTTTAAGATAACATCTGTAATGGGAATTCTAGGATTTTATTAATAACCAATCTTGAAAAAATAACAATCTAAGAACTAAATTTACAACTGGAAAAGAATCTTAAGGAAATGAAATTAAAATGCAGCTCTTTTATTAAATGGATTCTTACATGATACTTGCTTGTAAGATTATTGAAATCAATGATTAATTAACCTATTAATAATTATTTTCAAATGGTTATTAAACTAAAGGGAAGTCATCACAAATATATTCGTATGTTTCAAACCAACGACTCGAAGTATGATTGAAAATGAAAAGAATAAGTGCATAAAACATACTGTAGGAAATATTGAAAATAGTGAAATCTAAAAGGAAAGGAAATTAAACTAAAAGAAATCATTTCAGGTATTTTTGTATGTTTCAAACTAATGACTCGAAGTATGACTGAAATAAAATAATAAGTGTAAAAAGCATACCGTAGGAAACATAGAAAATAGTGAAATCATAGTTTTAAGTTTCACGAAGTGTAAAATATTGTTAACCAAAAGACATACGTACAAAGATTCAATCATAGCATTGTACAATTAAATTAAACGTATTATTTAAAATGAGTTTCTAGCTAAATCACGAAAATAATTATTTGAGGGATATAAACATATAAAAAGGAGTATATTAAATTAAGAAATCACATGGTAGTCAAATTTCTTATCATTAATAGAATAATAAAATTACTTTGATAAGATGCTTGCAAATTTTATAGTTTGTATCGCATATAAATTCAGAAAATATAAAATTTTCACATAAAAATCAAATTAAAAAGCTTATATCTTGTTTTCCAGTATATTTAAACAAGTGGTTAATTAAACATTTTTTAAAATTCTTTTCAAAGAAAAAATCAAGAAAATCATTGTTTGTGAAAATATGTAGTAAAAAATAAAATATACGAAACTCGGAAAATTTTTTTGAAACTTTCAAAGCTTTTTTTCTTTTTTTTAAATTTTAAGTAACAAACTAAAGAAACTTGTGATTTGTGTATTTGTGATAACTACCCAAAATATGTGAAATATGTGCGTGCTGTATTAAATTAACTGCTTTTTAAATGAGTCAGTACAACACAAGTCTGAAATCTTATAAGTGGATCCTTTCTCTTTTTGTTTTAATTTCTGGCGAGTACTTTTAAAAATATCCTCTCAGAAGATATCACTTCTACTCCTCTAACAGATGATCTCAAACTATATTCAGAATAATCATATTTCAATAAATAATTCTGAATTTTTTAAAAACATTACAGTAATTAAGAAAAAGAAAAAAAAACTGTTGCTTCTTTATACATATACTTTTCAAATTGTTATTAATAGTATATGGATTCTTTTCGACAAAATTTGGTTAGAAGAGACATATTTTTAACACGGAAGTTAACTTTACCTACATATATTTTTGCGTGCCTGGAAATGGCCTAAAAGGAATGTATTTCAGATTACGTACAGTTATGCACACACTAAAGCTATTTTTGTTTCAAAACGTGTGATGCGTATTGAAATTTTTTTGTTTTTAAGTGTTGAAGTTACATTCCTCATATAAAACTTAACTTACAAATATTATCGATACTTCTTGATTGATTTCTTATATATATATATATATACTCAGCAAAAAAAAATAATGTGGCTATGATGACAATGATATATTAAATAACACCAAGATCAAAAGTAGAAAAAAAATTGTATGAAATTATAAACGATTTTAATTGATTAAGACTATTTTTTTTACAAATTAATTAATATCTACTGAAAAAATGATAAAATGTATATGTCTAGTACATAAACAATAAAAATAAATAGATAAAATAATGTAGAGTAAAATATATTTTTTTCTTTTTGTTTAGAATACGAGTACGCGACTTCATAGGTACTGATTCAAATGTTGCGGAAATATTTAATCCATTTCCCTGAAGGAATTTTTAATACTAAATTGGATTTCATTCAAAAATTAAGTTGATTGAAAAGGGAAATTTTTTTCTTTAGGAGATAATACAGTTATATTCAGCGTAATCAGTAATGTATTTGATTAAAATAAATATATATATTTGGTTTCAGTAATATACTACTGATAAAATATAAATAATAAATATAATTATTGAATAAAAATAATACACTAATCTACACAAAGAAATTAATTAATTATTTTGAATTAGACGAATTAATACCCTGAAGTTGATAAATTGATTTTTATTTATATTTTTAAGTTTTATAAGTTTTTTTAGTGCTGATGCCTATTTATCCGAAGACCACAAACTCCATTCAATATTTTAACTCCGGTGAATTTTAGATTAAAAGAAATAAAAAGAATGATAGAATCGAAACAAAAATATAGTTTTAAAAAAGTGAAAGAATCTCATTCATTTATCTGATCTTTGTAACTTTAAATATCAGCAAGTTTGAGAAAAAGACCGATGTCTCAAAATACCTTTTTTTCCTTTATATGAAGCGATATGTCAATAATACCTTTGTACTTACGTTTTTCAAATTAAGAGCTCCTCAAACCTTGTATGATAAGAAAGATAATCACATTAAAAAGAAACTTTTACGATTTACTTATAATACGTTTAGTAATTTTTTCCGAGATAATTTTTGCGTACACCTATTGTTCTTTTTGAAATACATATGAAAAGTTTTAAGTTGTGAAATTAATTTAAGTTTCTGCGACAATTAAAGCTTAAAAATGGCAAAATTTTTCACTTGGAGATACATAAATCAAAGTTTTCCACTAAGAAAATTATTTTTCTTAAATAAAAAATAAATTCTTTTAAATATTCCCTAAAAACTAAAGTTCGCGACCTTTTTGTTTTCTGTAATTTCATACAGCTTTTAAAACTAAGTTTTAATACGAATTTTAAATCTTCACCGTCAGCCATAGTTAAAAAAATACGAAATTTTGTCCATAGAATTTCTAGTCAAAAAGGTTCTACAATTCATAATATAATCGAATTAATGAAAGATTAAATTTCGTAGTTCATACTTATTTGACAAACAAAAAATTAAACCTAATGTGCTATATGAATTGTAATTTTAAGTAAGAATATATGTTAATTTGAAGGGAAGGTGGAAGAATTCCGTGCAGTTGGAAACTATTCAACATTTCGCATCGAATTATTGGCCTGAAACCACAGTACGAAATTTATATCTTTCAGTATAAAAAACGTTATTTAAATACTTTAATCTTATCATTATAAGGATGTGGACAAATTGCGTAATATTTATTATCCTTTTGTATAGCAACATTTTCAGAAAATGACAAAAAAAATACAAAATGGATATCATCATTGTGCAATAATTCTATTTTGAATAAATTTGAATTAGTCATAAAGAATAATATCTTTACTTAAATCTTGAGTTTAATATGCTTGATAAGTATTAAGCAACTGAAATTCAAAATTTATCAATGGTACTTGGGGAAAAAACCGCAATGAAGTTTAATTTGTTAAAACTTGATTCACGATTTTAAAAAAGCTTTTTAACATGATATTAGGAAAATGAGGGCTAGTTAAAACTTGATCACTGACAATTTATCTTTGTAATCAAATAATTTTAATGTATAAATAAGTAAAACTAAGTGCTGTACGCGAATAACATCATACTTGAGATCAATTAAAAATGCAATGAGCAAAATGATGTTTATCATTGGCTTGTGCATTTGTAAATAAATTATAGAAGTAATTCACACACATAAATGATAATAAGTAATAGTGTTGATAGTTTTTTATTTAATTTTAAAACACATTACACTATTGGTGATATTTCCCCCCCCCCGAAGTTGCTAAAGTATTGTGATTATAATACAATATTTTTAGGGAAATTGAAAAGTTATTAGATGCTTTAAATCTGATTTAATTACGTTAAGCAAGCATTCATTTCATCCTTATATTTCTGAATTAATATAGTAAAATTTCGAATCGAAATAAAGCATAATTTTGAAAAATGAATATCAAAATTTACAAGCAGAATAAGTTTTGGGATATTATAACACTCTCCAATAAAAATAATTTACTTTTTCTAAAATTAATGAAACGATCAACTTGATAATAACAAAAGCAACTTTTAAAAATGAAAATATGTTTTCTGAAACGTACTAAATGTATAATTATCTCGATAACTTTTACAGAATTGATTTCAAAACATTTTCCAAAAAAGATAAGCTTGTAAAGGCTAGAATTCAACTAATTAAATTTTTAATACTTTTTTAATTATGTTTAAATTAAAAAACCCCGAGTCTGTTATTATTATCATACGATAGGAACAACAATTAGTTTCGTATTTTATGTATATTGCTCATCTTGTACTCAATTCTAGGCTCACGTGATCAATAAAACCACCAAGAGGATAATAAAATTCCGTTTCATTCATAAAATACCTTAAACCTGGAAGTAAAACTGAATTTCCATTGAAAAAACGCGCAAAAACTACCGTGTTTCCATGGTTACGGGTAGACTAATGTGGAGGATAGAAAACTTACGAATCTGAGCGGCGTTTTCCCCTGGCGGCGAACGAAGTTGTCATCTTCTCAACTGACCCGTTGCTTTTTAACAGCCTGATCACGACATGCGTTCTGGCAACACTGCTTGAATGTACCTGCGGACGCCATGCCTCTTCGTGTGACGTCAGGACTCTACGTCACAGCTTGGCAATCTGTAAACCGCGTGCGCTCTGGAAATAAACTCCCGCTATCCAATGATGGAATTTCGTAGCCCCCTTCCTCTCCGTAACTCATTGTTTTCGTTTGTTTCTAGACCTCGTTTTTGTTTGTCAGCGCGACCACAGTGAGACACAATTATATGCCTAAAGTGCAAGAGTTTGATAATGTAGGAGAGCCAAATAAAGTTTTGTGTATAGGAATAAATAACATAGTTCTCTTATTCGAACAATAGCTTTATTTAATTAAAATCTGAATCATCAGCAATATAAGAGAAAGAAAATTAATTCAACAAATAAGAGAAAAGCATTTTGTTTTAAAAAAAATGTGAGAAAAAACAAGAAAAATAAGAATTGCTTATATGTTTACCTTCTGAATTTGATGCACACAATTTAAATTCGAAACAAATTATTTTAAAGGAAAACACAAATATATATTTTCAATATTTGAAAGAGAAGTAATAAATAGTTTCTACATATTTTGGGGCAATGAAAGTACAAAAAAATTGTGTTACAACTTTTTGTTATGGTTTTAAAATCGCATTCCCAACTCTTCTTATACTGTAGATATGTTCATCAGAAAACCGTATAAAAAATACATGTGACTTATGGCAAATTTGGGGATATGTTCTACAACTTTAAAAAATCGTGTAAGATGAAAATTCTCTAAATATTGTCCCACCAAACCCTGAAAAAAAGTTAAAATGAAATACATTTTACATATTTATAAAACAAAAGCAATTCATTTTTGTAACAAAAAAAGATTAGTATACAGTGAAAATTCTGTCTAGTACGAAATACGAACACCATATAAATTTCAAATTGAAGTTAGAAACAAAACCACTAACAACTAACTCATTGCTAATTGATAACAAGTGTGCGCGTTTATTACGAACTGGATCAAAAATTCTATCATCAGTAAATCTGGCAGATATGTTCAGCACAGCTGTTGGTTTTGAGTCAAATGAAGAATTTCGTTCGTTCTGAACGGCCTCTTTTGATTTTTATTGTTACAAAATCAGTTATTAGCGGCTGTTTTTTGGTTTCTCAAGTTGCTTCAAGTTGATATCCTGCTACACAAAACTTATGATTACATTGAAATTCTAATGCCCGCTCTATGTCAGGATCATGAAGAAGAAAATATTCTTCTATACTTAAAGCAAATTTCAATCCCTCGCGAATTAAATCAGCTGTTAATAACTGAACTTCACCTTCGACTTTGTCATTTTCGACGTCTTTATCTACTGTCACTCCTCTTCTCTCATAAACTGCCGAAAATTCGATCATATTGTCCTTATCCAAAGAGCATGAATCCCCAAATTATTTAGAGATTCGTACTAGAAAAAAAATTCGTGTAAAAAAATCGTTAAGTTCGTGTTCCGTGTTATTTCAAAGTCGTGTAAAAAAAGATCGTGTAAAAAAAGAGTTGGGTGTATAGATAAAATGAACTCTCCTCAAAGTTTTAGAAAGAAATGAGAACGAATTTTTTTCTTTCTTTTAAAAAGAGCTAAATGCCCAAATTATTTCTAAGAGCATCGCATAAGAAATTATTTGCTTAAAAATACTGCAGTTCTGAAAATTTATTTCTTAAGGTTCTAAAGGTCTTTTAATAAAACTCCTCTGAGAGAAAGGCAAGAAATAACTAATTTGCTAATGGAAAAAATTATTATTGTTTTATTTTTTAATAAAAGAAAGTAAATTTGGTCTCATATATAAATAATACAACAAAACTCAGGAGCAAAATTAAAGTTCATATGAAATAGGATGAAAAGTTATATTGTTTCAAGTAATGCACATTTTCATTCTTTTTCCAGCACACAGCCGTTTAAAATAAAGAAACTAACTAGTTAGAATGTGTTGATTTGATTTTAATTTGCATCACATTTTGAAGCAGCAGGGAGGCTAGTGACGCATACACAGTCAAGTTGTGATGGGTCCTATTTGCGCCCTTTTGTTAATCCTTTTGGGGAAATGCTTCTTTTACTGTTGTTTCAGTTTAAAACCACCTTCCGTAGAGATGACTTGATTTTATGCTAATTTGAGTTCTATTTAAACCATGGCAATGGGTGTGTTAGAGTTAGTCATTGCGTTATTACTAAAGTGAGATTAGAGAATTGCCTTTCGGAAATTTTGGTGTAAAAGAGAAAAAAATTTCAAATTGGAACACAGCCGACCTAGGAAAGATCAGATGAGTGCTCTTCTATCGAATCCAAATCAGATAAGTGTTTAGTTAATTATCTTAAGAGCTTAAGATTGTGATCTAAATTAATTGTTCCCTCGGTTTACAATCCTTGATTGATCATAAATTGATTGAGCTGAAATAAAAGTGATTATTTTTATAACAATGTCTGCTGATTTGGAGACACAAAATACACATGTGGCCTTAGCTCTATGACAAAGTGACATGGATAACTCCTGAGCTGGCTCCTCTTCTTCTAACTTCCAGAACATGTCACCTGGAGGACTTAAAGCCTCGAAAGATTTAACGTGCATTAGCTTCTCTAAACACGGAGGGTCTTTAGTGGCGCTCAGACTTGAACCCGTGACTCGACATCGCTGGTTACGAGTTGGTGACCATGATCCCTCCTCTACCGTCGGTACCTCGTTTAGAATGAGAGTGCAAATCAAAGTTCTCATAGAAATCAAATTCTCAAAATACAAATAGTATGTCAAGATTCGATTTGGTAGTCTGTTTTATATGATAAACAAAAAGACTGGTAATAAGTGCTTAGTAAAGATATAGAATCTTAGGCTTTATGATGGGTCCTTTCGCGCCCTTCTACTAATCTTCTTAGGGGGGGATACTTTTTTACTTGTTGTTTGAGTTTTAAACCCCCTTCCGTACAGATAACTTGATTTCATGCTAATTTGAGTGCTATTTAAACCCTTACAAAGCGAGTGTTAGACGTTAGGCTGCTATAGTAGAGAGATTTGCGAAGTGACTTTCTGAAGCTTTGGTGAACTTGAGAAGAAGCTTCAGACAGGAATATACAGTTGATCCGAGTGAAATTGTTGTTGACGAGTGTTGCGTTTCATTGTATCTCTCAGTTAAGTGCTTAATTGTTTGTCTTAAGAGTTTAAGGTAGCCAATTGATTTGACTGCTCCTTCGTTTTAAAATCTTGTTTGATAGCAAATTGACTGAACCAAAATAAACTTAGTTACTTTTATAACAATTTCTGTTCCTTTGGAGTCCAAAACTTCATCTGCGGTATTAGAGTCACGACAGTTTTCAGATAAATAAGAGCCAATGTTTTTATTCTAAAGAGTTTCAAATCACCATACGGTAAAATTTTATATTCTCTAGAGCTTCCGAAGAAGTATAATTCAAACATTACATTATTTAAGTGTGATAAAAAAATACGTAAAGGAGAAAATTATATTTACATCTACAATAAACAATTGTATTCTCAGTTCAAGTTTTCAACTTTGTTTTGTAAGTACAAGAACGGTTTCTAATAAAAATGTCAAGAGCTTAATTGTCGCATTCAGTAAAACAAAGCAAGTAAAGCTTTTCTGTGGTGATTTTAAACAAAAAAACATGAAGACTTTTTTTGTGTTTAAATCGTCGTTCCATATGTTAGTAGCTATTGCGTAGTATGCTATAAAGCATAAATAAAACAAAAATCTTACAGAAAAATTTCTTCAGAAATATTTTACGCTGATATTTTCAGAAAACAATAAAGTTATTGTACAAAAGCGTGTAAAATGACATAACATTTTTATTCTTTGCTCTGTCAGTAGTCTTCTTTATTTTTCTTTTCTAGGAGTAATTGTATGTATTTTCTTCTTTCACCGGATTGAAATGCGTGAAAATCCAAAAGACACGTACTCGTGATTCTCAGTTTTTTTTTCATTTGATTTATCAACTGTAGAAATGCCTATCACATTAGTACACAATAATCTGTTGCACATCTGTTTGAGTAAACATTCTAATATTCTTTTTTTTTTCACAGAGTTTTTAAAAGTTCTAAGTACACAATCGCTTTTTTTTTTGAATTTTTAAGAATTGAAAATTCCGGATGCTTAATTTTGGCTTATAATTACACAAATTGTATTAATAATATGTGCCCAAAACTCTGAGTTATAAACCTGTTGAAAATCTCAATGCCTTGTTCTTTTATTCTGATAACAAATCCAGCTTCTGCTTAAAACTGTTTGGGTGGAATTTCATGATTACTTTCTAAACGAGTTTTAAAATGGTTCGGTCAATAAAAAGAAAAAGAAACTTTTTTTAAATACGCTTTCGTAAGGGAATTAATGCATATTTATTTCGTTATTATTGAGGGTAGTAACTTGTGTAAGACAAAATTTTAGCTCCGAATTACCTTCAATAGAATGAAACTTCCCTCACATTTCCTGATTTCTGGGGGCGGGGGAACGTTTCTAACATCTTGCCTGGATAAAAAAAGTAAAAATAATAATCAAAATTCTTCAATGTTTTACAACAGCTGTATATAAAATCAAAGCTTATTTTAATCACTTTAATTAGTTATTTTTATTCTAGGAGTACACTTTGACATAAGTGAGTGATTTATTAACGTTTTTCACCATAAAGCAACAGAAAAGCTATTGGTGACGGACCTCATAATTTTGAGCCACGGTCTAGTGATGAGGTTGTGTGAAACCTGAGCTGGTACATCCTTCTCCAGTCTACCACACCACTCGAACTAGAGGACCTTGTACGATGGAGCCTCGAGTTCGTGACACAGCCATAAGGCTACCTGGCCTTAGTAGGACCTTCAACCTCAACAAATTTAACGTTCATCATACTCCCTACAGAGCGGGTCTTCAATGGAACTACGGCTCGAATGCATGGACTAGTGACCATGACCACTAGGCTACTACGGCCACATACTACAGTACAATATTTGTTTTAAACTTATTATATATATACATTGCTAGTCACACTAAATGCAACACCCTGAAGGAAGCATTCAAGCCACGTGAAATTTAAATCATGCTTTGGCGGTGATGAAATATCAAATCATTAGCTTTATCGCTCAGACACACATCACGGGCGTCTGTAGTGCCACCTATAAGGACTATATAAGAGGAGAACCGTTTGGAGATTTGAAGTACGGCAATTATTTTTTCGTGCATCTTTTTTTTTTTTTTTTTTTGCTTAAGCTGTTTACCTATGCCTTGTAGAAGCCATCAAGTGTCTTTTGACCAATTTTCTGAATTTGACCCAGGAATAATAGTAGCCTATAGGTGTTGCGGCTATCTTTCAGAGAAATCGCTCAACGTGTTGGACGAAACCAAGCAACTGTGAGGGGTATATGTCATCGCTGGATGCAGGAAGAAACAACGGACCGACAGGGCCGATCGCACTCACATCGTTGCATCACTGCCCGTGATGGCAGGCGTATTTTGCGCATGGCAGTGATGGATCGCGCAACCACATCACGAACCATAGCACAACAGATTCAGTCTGTTACGCATCATTCAGTGTCCTATCTTTACTTTCGATGCCGTTTGCAGCAAAATGATATGTCCGAAATGTATCCATTGCTTCGCTTACCCTTGACTGGGAACCATAGGCATTTGCGCCAAAAATGGTATGATGAACGGCAGACATGGGCAACGGGATGGAACAACATTGTGTTTACTGGCGAATTCCGCTTCTTCCTGAAACGTCACGATGGTCGGATTCGAGTTAGGAGACACCGTGGTGAGAGGCTGCTGAACTGTTGCGTTTTGCCTCGCCATACTGGTCCTACATCCGGTATCATGGTTTGGGGTGGTATTGGAGTTCACTGCCGTACCCGTCTATTACTCATTGCAGTTACACTGAAAAGTCAGCTCTACATCTCTGAGGTGTTGGAGCCCGTGGTCCTCCCATACATTCAGCGCTTGCAATCAGCCATATTCCAACAGGATAATACGCGACCACACGTGACACTCAATGTCCAAGAGTTCTTTACCCATCAGATTGAATTGCTTCCTTGGCCTACTTGTTCTCCCGATCTATCACCAATCGAAAACGTGTGACATGTGCTTTCACAATGACTGGCCCGGGATACACCACACGCTTATACACCACATCAACTTTTGCAACATGTGGAAACGGTATGGACTTCTGTACCCCAAGGATACACCCAACGCCTCTTTGATTCTATGCCGAGGGGTGTTGCAGCGGTTATAACAAAAAATGGCGGCTACACTAATAACCGATTTCGTCATCATCCACAAGTCATAAGAGGCTGCAATTTTAACCATTTGATCTTTGTATAACATACAATCTGCCAAATAAATTTCGATGTGATATCTCTGGTCCTTCTTCGTGTTGCATTTTGTGTGGCCAGCTGTGCACATATATATTTATGTAAGTGGTAGTGTATCAATATTTGTTGAAATCGTATGACATTTGAAACAAAAAAAAGTATTTTTAGAGATGTTTTTTTAATTAATATTTATATTATATTGGTTATTTTATATGCCTTAAAACTGAATACGGCAAGTATGTGAAATACATTTAACATATTCAGCCTATCGGTACACATTTGAGTCTGAAAATAATCATCTAAAGAACTTACGTTATAGAAGATTACTCTTGGTTCTAGAAAGTGTCAAATTCATCTTAATTTTTTTATTGAAATCTTTAAATAAAAATTGAGAAATATTATAGCCTTAAAATATTTTCGTTCTTAAAAATGTCTATCTCAGTCTTCCATCAAGTCTCAAAAAACTTGTATTTTATGCTTTTTTTAAATTTCTATACCTGAAAAATCAAATATTAATAGAATTTTTAAAGATAAACAAACATATGCTTTACAAGTTCCAAGCTCTGGCGTTCTGTTCCTATTTGTGTGATACTAATAGTATGCATAATTCTATAATAAGGTTTTGTCGAAATCAATCTTAGTAAGTACTTTTGGAGATAAAGAGTTTCTATAAGGATCTGAGGCTGAGCAATAAAATGCTTTTCACAAATCCCTCCATTTCCTTAAAAAGAACGAAAAGTGAAATCACTACTTATAAAGTCATTATATATTGGTAAATATATAATGACTTACGCTTTATAATTAATTCAATACATCTGGAGCCGCCCCACCCAGTATGGTGGTTATGACACTCGGGTCTGAGTTCGAATCCCGAGTAAGGCGTGGATGAATCTTTGGGAAAAGAAATCGGACGCGTTCGCCTGAAATGGATTCCCGTCTCGAAAAGAAAGCAGCGTACCTCTTCTGTTCTTTGCTGGGATCATCGTTTGTAATAAAATCTGTATTCTTCTGTGATTGTGTATATGTTTCTGTTCATCTATCTCACGTCTTTCGCGCATGTAACCCAGTAATAAACACACGACAACAACAATACATTTGAAAAAAAAAAAACGCTTTCTTGAAATTTAAAATTCCATGCCATTGAATTAACTGTAATTTGCTAATGATGGTTAAGCTTCATACACACAGTTTTCATTAATTAAGCCATTTTAAGGATTTCCCAAGGAACCAATAGCTAAAACCGTATATTCAAATTTAATTGTTTCGTTAAAGGAATTCACATGAGGGATGGTTGAGGAAATAACTGAATCTGAAATATGTTTTGGAAAAAGATCTTTAAAAATTAAAAAAAAAAATTAATTAATAGAAACAACATACTAAGCTACTGAGATCCGAGTAATTATTTGTTGCATTTGAAACCTAATGGATCTTTATCTTGAATGAATTTATTTCGAATAGAAAAAAATATATCTTAAAATAGGTATTTGGATTTGAAATATTATCACTTACGTTATTCCCACATAGAAGGATAAACAAATTAGTATTATATGTTATAGAATATGCATATACTATATCATAATCTTAACCCGCGGTCACTCGCGCCTGTTTTTGCTACCGTCGTTACTCGCGGGGTGTGTAGAGAACACTCCAAACTTTTAACACGTGTATTTAATTATGAGAATAAAATTAAGTCATTATGATACATATTTATAAAGTA
This sequence comes from Trichonephila inaurata madagascariensis, assembly GCA_019973955.1. NCBI lineage: Eukaryota > Metazoa > Arthropoda > Arachnida > Araneae > Nephilidae > Trichonephila > Trichonephila inaurata. The sequence goes on from BMAV01010004.1 coordinate 193,855, forward strand.
AAAGATGTTTTTTGTAATATACAAATAAAATTATTAAATTTATTGCATACAAATGAGACTATCTCTCATTAATTTAAACTAAACATACAAAATTTTCATTTTAAAACACATAATTTTATATTTTTTCATAAACCAGTATATATATAAAACGTATATACCAGTAATAAATATACTTTATAATTAATGAGATAATGATAGTAGAAAGTAGAAAAATAATATTTTAATCATTTTCCAAACATTCAGAGCAGACTGTATACAAATGCTCAACTTCTCGCGGGAGTTCTCAGCCCCCCCAGATAAACTTTTGAAGGTCATTACATTCCAATCGTTCGAGAAAGAAGGATTACATCAGGCTTGTAGCTTCAATGACCTAAAATGTGCAGCTACAGAAAAAATCGTGGTTCTGCGCATTCTTTTTAGAACCCTGGAAGGATTTTATTGTTGCTGGGGTGCACAGAATACCCCGCGCGAGTGATCGCGGGTTAAATGAATATAATTTCAGTATGTTTAAAAAACACTAAAAGCAGAGCAGAAATATTTTGTTCCAATCCTAGCAACTATTCATTTATTTAATGATTTATTTAGAAAAAGCATTGTTTTTACAAAAAATACTCAAAAGTCCTAAAACGAATGATCAAATGCAAATATTACCACAAATCTCCAATCCTTTTTATTGGCAAGCGGTATAAAGACATAGCCTTTTAAAAGTGTAGTTTTATGCAATTGTGTATATTTAAGTTCCTTAATAACAACAACAATTTTTAAAAAATGAATTTGCTCCCTCTACTATATTTGAGTGAATGAGTGAGTGTGATATTCACGTTGCACTATAAAGCTGCACTAAGGTATTGGCAACGGACTTCGTAATTTTGAACCATGGTCAAGTGACGAGGATGACACCTGAGCTGGCACCCCCTATCCTAGCTTCTGCTACACCAACGGGAGGACGTTTGAGCATCGACATATCTAACGTACACCATCCCCCTCTACCAGGCGTGTCTTCAACGGTACTGAGCTAGAATTCATGACAGACCTGTCTTGAAACGTTCATTATTATGTCTTGAACGTGATTCATGTAACTAAAATGTACAAAAAAGATGAATATTTTTTTAAAAAACGTAAGCACAAATTTTTAATATTCTTACATAATTTTCATTTTTAAATGACATTTTGATATTTTCTGAAGGAAAAATGCAAAAAGCTTTATGTTTTTTACATGCATGTATTTTTTAAAATACAGTCGGACCTCTATGTAACGAAGTCTCTAAATCCGGGAAAAAAGTTCGTTAAATGGAAAATTTGTTTAACAGAGGTTCATCCTTTAATATACTTTATAAACCACATAAAACAAATTTTAAATTCATAAACACTATACATTAAAAAAAGTAATTATTCACACCTTTTTTAAAATTAATATACGTTTATCTTATATATCTTACCCATCAAAAAAGAAAGAAAAATTTCAATTAAAACAAGAAAAAAGAATGTCGAAGAATTCATTCGCTGTATTTTCAATATTAAGAAAATAATTTTATACTAAAATTAATGAATTTTAAGGACATTTTCTAATTTAATGCATACAGGTAATATTAAACATACATTATTTTATAATTAGGACACGGGGACACGAGACAACTCCACTGAGGGTGAAAAAGGCTATCGAAGATGTTTCTAGTGAACTGGGCAATGTGGGGTTAAGGGTTGCACTTCTTGGAATAAACGCACAGAACTCTATTGCTCTCGGTGAGTTAGGATCTAATAGAACCAGTTCAAGATGTATGACCACCATAAAGTGTGTTAAAGAGAGAATAACTTGAAATTTTTTCAGAGATACTTTGAAAAAAAGGGAGAAGAAAATTGAATCACAAAATAGAAAGTTAGTTATATAGAAAATACACTTCGCTATAGAGACTTTTTTTTAAAAGAAAATCGTGAAATGTTCAAGGTTCCAGGAAAAAGTTCGCTATATAGAAAAATTCGCAATATAGAGGTTCGTTATATAGAAGTTCGACTGTATATATGTCATTAAACTACTCTTAATTTCTCAATTATTACTTTTAAAACTACTTTTCTAACTATCTTTTGCTATCTGTATTTTGTACCTGCATGTTTTCCTAAAAATCAAGTCCTATTATTCATATATTACATTGTGATATATGAATTGTTAGAAAGTCCTACGCTCATGGATACATGGACACAGACTTTTGTGTGTGTCTTCGTTTTTAAGGCAATTAACAATAACAAGTGTTTCTTACGTGTGTTATTGATACTTAAGTTAACTTCCCTTAGTAGCTAATATATTTCATATTTTCCCGATCAGAGTTTTTAAGCAGATTTACATGGAATTTAATTTTGTAATTAGCCACAGAATAATTTTGCCTTTTTTCAAATCACGTAGCTCTAATTTTTTATCTAATCTTAATACATCTTTTAAAATCAAAATTACGTAATTAACCCTCTAAGCAGTCTGCACGTAAAGTCTTGCCATTCTGGAGATGCTTCGAAATTGCACCGCATGTATTTTTTTGCCGTCAGGTGGGGTTCTCAAAAGCGGTTGAGCCGTATTTTTAAGAATGCGGCTCGGCCGCTTTTGGGAATCTTTCTTGAAGGCAGAAAAAGCATCTCTGGAATGGCAGGATTTTACATGCAGACCGCTTGGAGGGTTAAATCAATAGAAACTATACATAGTATACTGAATTCCAAAATAACGCTCAAAACAAACTGATGTTGGGTGAATCATTATGTAATGTGTATCTTGAAATTAATACTTACTCAGAGCTCACATTTATTATGCACGCTTAACTTTCAAAAGATGAGTAATTGCTATTTATTTTAACATTCTTTGTTGCCTCCAAGTTCTTTTTGAAGCCAAAATGATACCATACGTCAAGTGTATGGCATAACAAACATTTATTATTTTTTTGGAAAAACACTTGTTGTCTTAACGATACAAGCGTATTATTAATAATAATGGTTAAAGTTATTTTTTATGTTGCCATAATCAAGTTTAGAAAAAATAAACAATTACTTTATTATCTTGTTTGTCATGAAAACAATACTACGAGCTTAAATATTTGCAGAGGAAATTTTTTTCGTTGTTAACAGTTTTTTTCCATATATTTTAAAGAATATAGCTATCCATTATTTATGATGGAGGAAATGATAAATTATACGCATTTTTATGTGTCATTGTGCACAAAGCAAAATTTTATTGTGGTATATTATATTACCTCAAAGATTGTTGAAGACATTTTAATGTACTAAAAATGGTTATTTCCAATATTAATTATTTATAATTCGCTTTATATAATATTTTCACTATGTATATTGTTTTTCAATACCTGAATATTAAGTTTAGGTTGAACTAATAATTTCTTGTTTACAATTGGAAGTTATGTTATTAGCAATGTGCAGGACAGTTGTTGCCGATTTTGGAAAAACTTCTATGAAGAAAAAATTATGTAAACATTTTATTGAGTTTCTCTTCACTTACATTTATTTTTTTGTGTTTAAAACTTAGAATTAAACCATTGTGACAAGTAGCTCAAAATTTAGTTTGCTTAGAAATGTATTATAGAATGCAAATGACATACTTTTTTACAGAATCGTAACTTAGACTTATGCAACTGAAAAATAACTTTCAATAACACTACACAATTCTAATTCATTTAAGGTAATTATTTGATTGAAGGAGTTTGAATTTGTTAAAGAGAGATTTTAGATTACTTATTCCTAACTTTTACAATTTCTTAAAATTTTCTCTTTAATCATGAAGTGGAAATAATTGAAATACAAAATGAATAGAAAATAATACCTTAGTTCTTTTTTGGAAAGAAAGAACTGCTTGAAAAATTTAATTTTTTCTTTCAGAAGATGCTAAGCTACTGCTATTTTAATCAAAGGTATTTTTTAATCGTTTAAAAAAATGTAGAATTTTTCCACACAGAATTCTTGTTTTGAAGTAACGGCTAGTCATTCGAATTGAAATACAAATTGAATAGAAAATATTACCTCCAAAACTTTCAGGAAAAAAATACTTGAAAAATTAAGTTTTTTCTTTCAGAAGATGTTAAGCTACTACTATTTTAATGAAATGTATATTTTTTGCCGTTTAAAAAAAAAATGTAGAATTTTTCCACACAAAATTCTTGTTTTGAATTTAGGGCTGGTCATTCAACAAACAGAAAAATGGTTTATTTCATAGAATTTTGTGAGAAATATATTATTTTTGAAGGCATCAAAGCTATATTGATTTTTTTATTTCATCTACCTAAGTAAACCAATTTTAACAATACAATGCTAAATACACAATATATAGAACTTAATTTTGAATCATTGAAGTTTTCTTTTAAATTATGTAGAAACACTCTAAATGAACCACATACTAATCTAAAAAACATTTGTTTAAGCAAAATATTTTAACAATCATTGAAGTAATAATTTTTGAATTCTAGCTATAGCGGCTTTAGTGAAAATTTGAAATTACTTTGAATACTACATACGGATTAAAAAATAAGCCAATAATATAAGGAAAATTCACCAAATATTTAGAATAAATAATTATAAAATATACAATGGAAGTGTAAGCATAATAGATAAGTAAAAGTATTTCTAATTGCTTTGAAATTAGTTCCATTTTAGTAGGATATAAAAATAAATGAAACTGAGATATAATCATATTTTGTTTTCAGCGAAAAATTTAATTAACTTTTGCTCATCTACACATTTACTAATTAATAACGTTGAGTTCGTTTCTCGGGTGAATTATTTAATTAAGTATGCGAAATTATGTTAAATATAATTAAGTATATCATCAAAATTTACTTTTTTAAACATGATTATTTGAATGCACAATGAAAGCTTATTTAGTTTGCTTTCAGAGTTTCACGGTAAAATTTCCTTCAGCACAAAATGAAGATAACCGATAAGGGAAAATACGAGCCTTGTTAAATTATGAATACAGACGCATATTTTCATATCTAAGCTATTCAAAGAGAGTAAATACTTTTATTTAGTATTCTAGCCGCAGCACACATATATTCACTTTGGGAATACTTCACCCCAGGAGTCACGTACTGTGTTATAGTTATAGCAATGGAGGCTTAATTAATTTGTTTCACAATTTGTATTACTTGGATGTACTTCTTTTTGATTAAATTATATCTGGAATAGATAATCACAATGAAGAAATGAATTGTTTGTATTAATTTCTAAAATGTAACTAATTTAACAAATTAATTACTCTAAGGTAACAAAGTTAAAATAATGCATATCAACAAACAGTACACTAATTTATTTATGTTTCCTATACATAGTTTCAAAAAGACACAGATATCATGTATATTAGTTGGAAGTGAAATAATAAAATCCAATTTTTTTATGAACTTCTCAGGTTTACAACATTTGTTTTTTTTTATTTCTGTGCCGAAAAATAGGTAATTTATATAAAACAGGAATTCAATGGGATAAAAACATGATGGTGAAGTAGGCTGAACTTTTAATTTCGAAGAGATAAAATTACGATTATATCCCGTTAGGAGGGCAACTAACAATTACTTATTTATGCGAAGTCCTGGAAGGTCAGAACCATTACAAATTAAAAAAAGTTTTTTAGATGAAATTAACTGGAATTTTTACACCCACACACACAAACATATATATATTTCTATTTATGTGTGTGTGTAATGTATAATATATAGAGAGAAAAATGAAGAGTAAACTTTAAAATTAGTTTACTCGAATGAGATATCATGTAGTTGAACTTACTTTCTCTTGATCAATGGTCAGGATTAATTTTAAGTCAAGTTAAGGTGGTGTTGTTGTCGTATGTTTTATCCTGTGGAATACATATGAAAGACGAGAGATGGAAGAACAAAAACATACAATACAAACACAGAAGAATATACACTTTTTTATTACAAACGATGATTCCAGCATAGAACAAAAGGGGTGTGCTGCTTTCTATTTGAGACGGAAAACCATTTCAGGCGACTTTTCCCCCCGAAGAAATATCCATGCCTTATTCGGGATTCGAACCCTAGCCCACTCGGTTACAAGCCGAGGGTCGTATGCACACTACTGGCTGGGTGGCTCAAGTTAAGGTGATTTTTTTCAAATATAATTTCAATAATTATGATTGGTTCAGTTTTTAGTATTAAAAAAAATCAACTTTTATTTGTAAAACCAGTCAACTGTAAGTTCCTGAAGTTGTTTAATCGAATATAGAAGTAGCTGAATTGGATTACATTTTTTATTTTAGTATATAATTGCATTTCTCTATGCATTCTTGAAAGAGAAAGGGTATTCACATACTTATAACTTTTTAATACTTAACCCCTTGTGTACCAGACATAGCTTTTCTAGTATCCCCCCGGATTTCTGGAGATACTTACCTTGTCGTTACAAGGCACATTACATTTTTCCCTTTGACGCTGACTAAGGCGCACATTCATTTGTGTTTTGTTTCGCTTTCTAAAGTTTGTAAAACAATTTTTGTTGTTTATTTTTACTTTTTCTTGCCAGTATGGCATTGGATTTTAAGGAAAATAAATGAAAATATTTGCCGGAAGCCGATGAATACGGCGGTGATTCTGATACAGATTTATCTATTTCAGATGAAGAA
>BMAV01010004.1:202693-216688 GCA_019973955.1 Trichonephila inaurata madagascariensis
CTTATAACTTTACTGTATCTCCTTGAAAATAATGTCAAGATGCTTGAAAATACCTATTAGTTTTTGCTCCAAAAATTCATTACGGCTTATTTTCGGGAAACATGTTATTTATTCATGATTAATCATCTTTTCTCAAGGCAATACAACTAATTATAAATTAGATAATTTTTAAATATTAATGGGTTATATATATATAATTCCTTTGACCGGGTATGGGTTTTAATGGTTGTACTAAATGCATTATCTAGATTAGGTTAATTGGAACTTCTTTTAGGAGTATTCTTTAAAACATAGAGTATAAATTATCTTGAATATACAGGGTGAGATCAATGAACAATAGTGTATTTCCATTGTGATTGAAATCGAAGCATGGCGATAATGACAGAGAAGAATTTTTGCATATTAGAGTATACAATGATTTTTCAGTTATTTCATTGCAACGTGCACTTATAACTACGGAAAAGAAGTAACTTTCAACAAGAGCATTCTGCGATGCTATCATCAATTTAAGGAAACAGATTGCTTATGTAAAAAGAAAAGCAGTGGCTGGCCAAGCGTCTCGGAAGAAACTGCGGAGAGTGTGAGGAAGAGATTTGTTGGAAATCCACAGAAGTCTACGAGAATTGCCGCCTATGAACTTGGGATTCCGGAAAAATTAAATTTCAAGCTGTATCATTTGTTATTGTTCCAATAAATAACAGAGGAGGACAAGTAACAGCGTTACAAACCATTGATAGAGTGATGATTTAAAATGAATGGAACAAACCGGATAATAGATTGTACGTATGCCGCATAACAAGAGGGTCACACATCCAACATTTGTTACAGAAAAAAAAAGTGTATTTTTCTTTACATTCATGTATTACTTATAGTAACATGTGCAGTAGTTTCGATAATATGCTTTTTTAAAATCGGGTCCATCATTTATACTCTCCCTGTATTTACGTTTTATATCAATAAAACTTATAAAAACTGATTAAGTTTCGGTAAATTCACCATAAGAATCATTTACAAATACGGTAAATTATCCTGCAATCTGAATTTACAATTAGCTTCAGAAATACGAGTAAATCAATGGTATCAAGATATTATTAATATAAAATGCAAGAAATTCTTCCATATTTTTATGCGAAACTTTTAGTTTTCCATTAAATCTATAAAAAACACTTTTTAAATTAAAATTTCCCAAAAATATATAATTATTACTGAGTCCAGGCAGGGGGATATATTTCAATTTTATTTCTGAGTAAAGGTCGCTTCGAGCTCAGAAAAAACTTAGACTAGGAACTCAAAAGCTATTTTATTCGCTCGAAGCAGCCTTTCGCAACAGTGGTTCAGATGCACCTCAGGAGTTCATAGAACCTTTCAGATATCTATCAGAGAAAAATTGTATTTCGGTGGCCTATAATATGAACAATGAGATTCATGACAAAATACAATTAATGCAATAATTTAATATTAATAAAATAAAATGCGCTAAGAAAGTCGAGAGATTAGTAGTTAGAAGATACTTGAATTTCAGGAATCCTCATTACTTAACATTTTCCCGATTAAGAGAAACCTTTTCCCTCATTTTTTATACAGGATGTCAAAATAGAACGTATGCCGAACGCAATTGCGCAACCGAGTACCTTTGGGGGGGGGGGGGGGGAGAACTGTTCAGTCAATTGTCCCGCCAATGATAAAACATTGGAGGACTGTATTTTTATTCTTATTACTTATTTCAGTTAATTGTGTCGTGTAATATTACATTAACGAGTTTTCCCTCGTGTTTTATGTTATTCAGTAAATATAATTTTGTGCAATAATAAAGTATATTTGAACAAACAAAAGCAAATGCCAGATAAAACTGTACATTAATCCAAATTGAATTTATACTTTGATAAAAAAAAACTACACATTATTACGAATTTTTCGTAAGATTTACAGTTTTATACTAATACTTACTCTTAGCAACCTTATGATCCCTTAAGGGCATACGAAACAAAATTTCTGTTCATTGAAAATTCTTGAAGAAGAAATGCTAAAATGTACTTCGTTATTTTTCCATTATCTTATCCTGTGAAACGTGGCTTTAATCACATTTATGTATGCCACAGTTCTTAACAAAACATCTCGATTGACTTGATATAGTAAGAAGAGATGATTTTTTTCAGACTCTCACAAAATTTGAGCCAGATATTAATGCAGTAATATTATACCACGCATTCACAAGGATCTCATTTGTAAAGTCTACCTATTTAATAAGCATGGGGAAAAATGTAAGTATTGTTTGAAAAAGGAAATTGATTTTGAGCTGAATGAAAGAAACAGAATTGCCAGAAGATAACGTAATCATACAGAATTAATAGTAAATTGTTGATTTTGAATTACGTCACATTCTGAACGACGAGTAATATTGGGGATGGACCTCGTATTTTTAAACCATGTTTAAGTAACGAGAATGACACCTGAGGTAGCACCTCCCTCCAAACTTTCTTATTACATCAATGAGCCTCGATAGATTTAATGTGTATCAGTCTCTCTACGCTATATTTCTAACTTACGACTCGACAATGCTGGCCTCAAATTCATAATCATGACCACTCGGCATTTTTACAAGAAAAAGGAATTATTTTATGTATTTCTATTTATTTTACATGCACGTCATTGATTCTCATAACCACGTGATGTTACTCTCTCGAAATCTAGCACTTTTAATGAAGTTATTTCGAACTTATCCATTTCGACATCGCAAGGGATAAAGTCGCCAAAAGTGATACAACCGACGCCAAACGGAATATTCCCGCTGGTAACATTTTACCTCCCCATTTTCAAAATAAGTCGTGGTCTTTTCTTATAAGTAACGTCTTTTTCATAATACATCAAAAATAGATAAACCTTTGAGAACTAACATTTATAACGTTTTCTTATGTGCATATTACGTATTTTCGGCAATAAAAACTGCTTGGAGAGATTTGTGGTGGCGAAACGAAAAAGTACCAGTTATTTTTCTGTTTTTCTGTAATTCTTTTTTAAATCCTGATATTTCTTTAATTGTCGGTAAGTTTCAAATAAAATGACTATATATGTACTGGTTTTAAAATTGTATCGATATAAAATTGTTAACATATATGTTTGGGAAAAAGATACTTATAATCCTTAAATTGTAATTAAATATCAATCATCTAACGTAAAATTTAAATATCAATCAATTTAATATACGCAAATACCTTGTCTTCATTATTTGCATGACAGTCAGAAAACTTCCAAAGTTAAAAAAAATATTTTTCTCAATATTTTTTCGTGCTAATAGAATTGAAGGTCAGTGTCTAAGATATCAAAAATAAGAATTCTTCAGTCTTAGATGTTTTTATGCCTTTTTATGGGCGAAGAACGAGTGGGAGTAAAATTAAATTACTGCAATGAATCTTTTCCATTAAGAAATTAAGTTGCTTTTAATAATCACATGTACTATGGAAAAACTACTCAGTTAATATTCTCCCATGTATCTATTTTTAATTAGTGTTTTCACAAGGCAAAGTGAAATTATGTTAAGCGTAAAATCATCTTATAAGCTACGGAATTATTTGTAAAAATACTATGGTATTTCATTAAAATCATTGGATTAAAAATAATTCGTATTTAATTAAAGAGTTTTTATATTTGGCATATAGTATTTTAAAGTAACAAAGGTGATTCAACGGAAATACTTTTAAACATTTTTAAAAGGATTTATAGTACAACACTTATTAATTTGTTCCGTTGAACGTGATATCTCAAAAAGGTATTAATGTATATATTTAGAAATGGGATCTTCATGAAAATGGATGTATATGTATCCATAGTAAAATGGAGAAATAACTCTTTTTAATTTGTGTTTATGATCTCTTATAGAGAAAGTAGCTTACATGCTGGGAATTTTATGCACATAGACAGACTCATAAAACTCACGACGGGATAAAAAAAAACACCTTCAGATTAATTTATCATTAGATAATGATATATTCTACCTTCCATTATATATACCTCTTGAATTTTGAGAGGTAATCAAAATTATGAATGAAACATTTTAGATATGCTTCGATGTATTTAACAGTTTACCAGAATTTTTAGTAATGTAATCAGTTATATTAGCTTACAAAAAATTATTCCTTTAGATTTTTGTTGTTTAATGACATTTTTAAACGATATCGTTAAAATTGAAAATATAAAAATCTTTGTTATTCGTCAGGAATGTATTTCAGGTAAAAAAAAATTGCGTTAAAAGTCATAAAATTAATTTATATTACATTTTAAAGCTTTCTTTCTAATTTATAAGCAAAAAAATCTTTGACATGTTTAAGGTATCCGACTACTTTCAGAACTGTGATTTTAAAAAAGAACATAAATGGATTATTTTCATGATATTTAGTGTCACTTAGGATTAGAATACATGTATAAAATTCTTTTAAGGACATTTTGACAAAAAAATTTAATTAAATGCAATATTTTGCAAAAAATTAACTTAAAATAACCTTTTTTCAAAATGTTTTCCTTTTATAAGAAATGCTTCTAAAATAATAATATTTTGTGTGTGTTTGTGTGTGTGTGTGCTTATATAAAGTAAAGACTTCTCCAGAGAGTTTGAACTATTTTTTTTAAATTTTTTTTGAAAAATTCACATTATTTTCAGAGTTACAACCAATTGAAATAATTACTGGCGGTTTTTTTTTTAAATTTCTCCCCTCTGTTGTCGTAAAACATGGATAAACCCACTTCTAAGTTATATATTTCAAAAATTCTAGTTGAGCCTCTGAACAGAGGTCTGAGCTATATACAGGCAAAATATTATGATAGTAGAAGTATTTTTCACAAAATGAGAATATTTTGAAAATGGGTCATTCTATGTTCCTTTTTTGTCAAAATATTGTAAAATAATATTTTATTGTAATACCATTCTTAAAACAATTTTATAAATATTTTCTAATCTAAGTGACACTAAATATCATAAATATTATCCATTTATACGCTTTTGCAAAATCACGGTTCCGAACGTAGTCGGATACCTTAAATAAGAAGAAAATTACGTTATTTCTCATTTTCCTCTGCTAATATTTTGATTTGATTTTGATTTACATTATACTAAGAAGAAACACGAGGGCTATTGTTGACTGAACTCGTAGTTTCGAACCATTGTAAATGACTAGGACGACACCTGAGTTGGCATCCCCCTCTCCGAACTTCCACACTACGCTAAAGGGAGAATTTTGTACCTCGACTGAACCTAATATGTGCATCACCTCCTCAACACAGTAGATCTTCAGTGACACTAGGTTTCGAGCCCGCTATTTAACAACGTCGGTCATGAGTTTGTGACCATGACCACTTGGCTACCACGGCCATCTGTGTTCATTTATATCTGAACTCAGAGGTGTACATGTTTCCCAAGTGGTCAGCGGTGAGTTTTTTTGTGACTGCCAAGACAGTGGAAAAACCAAAATATAGAGAAAATGTTCTAATGCATTTGATCGACATACATTTGTGTGTAAAGTTTCTCTTGTGCATAAAGATCAACAAAAATAAATACAAATGCAAGTTTATTGACATTAACTTGCGGGCTATGATGAGAATTTCTACAAGTAATCTCACTCCTTATTTTTAAAAAACTGAAGAAACGTGGGATAGAGTGCATTTGTCTCATTAAACTTATTCTGTGACGAAGATTTCATCGCGTTTTCTTTTAACAATCCTCTTGGGTTTCTTTGGGGCCGAAATGGCAATTATTCCGAACCAACTCGAGATGAGGAATGTGATTATATATATATATATATATATATATATATATATGCAAATTAGGAATCTTATATACAGTAGAAGTTTAGCAATCGCGAGGTGGCTATGCGAGGTCTATGTCTATGCTTAGAAGTGATTCAGTAAAAGTTAGAGGAAATTCCAAGTCAAAGATTTAACCTACCGGTACCTAAATAATCAAGTTAAAGGTGGATCCGTGACCACAAGGATTAGAGGCAGATTGAAGCCACGTCAGTTAGGACAAACAAGGTAGCTGTTTACTTAGGATATATCGGTAAGAACCTTTGATTAAACTTTCAGGAAAGTGCGTGTATTAATGAGATTAAAATTAAGCTGTAAAAGGTACAGAGGTCAGTTACGCGATTATTTGGTCAAACGAGTTGTGTCTTCTCATTCCAGATCTGTTTACTTTGATTATTATTATTGTTGTGTATTGTGATTAAGTTAAGATCTTAATAAACAGATATTAAGACGACTGAGATATGTCTGGTTCTTCGTTATTTCCTACAGAAACAGGTCGCATAGATAATGGAGAACAGGGGAACTCACGGGAGGGTCGCCTCATAATTCTAAAATTAAATGTGTTGGCAGCTATAGATGATATGAAACAAGCACATTAAATAAATTGAATAAAACTACCCTATTTTATTTAACTCATCTTTATTGATTTTTATGCTATAATTTATACCTTCTCTGAGATGCAAAGTTAACTAATGAGTTCTATCATTTTAAAAGGGTGAGGCCCTCCGGTATCCTCTGCTTCCACAATATGACCTTCGTGCTTACACAATTGCCCACCCCTATCTTAACAAGAATAAAATATTCATACCTAAGACTTAACAAAAATATTTGATGTTAATCTTAAAAGAAAACTAAATCTAAGTGTATCTCTTTTTAGGTTACTGAAAAGTCCACTCATCAGTATACAAAAATATATAAGTACTCAAATAACATTTTCGTATTAAACTCGGATTCCAAATTAATAGTAAAACTAGTATCATATGTCAAAAACAGTTTAACTTATAAAGATCTTAAATTACACACAGCAGTTTACTTTAAATATTAAACCCTTAACTGGTTTGCCCGTACACCGTACGGGCTAACGAAAGCTGACCATAACCGGTTTGCCTTGTACGGGCACCAAATTTTTCTTCTTTCTACCTTTAGTTTGTACATATTTTTAATTCTTAGAGTGAGATTATTAATGCTAGTGTTTCCAATAGATGCACTTTGTGTGTGTGTGTGTCCATGATACTGAAATACTTCTCATGTGGGATTTTCTGTGTGGTGAAGGCAAGAATTTTTCATTGAAGGCAGGAATTAAGATACTTGAAAATATTCTATAAAGAACAGGAATTGACAAGGCAATGTGCAATTTATTGCATGAGAAGAAATGAAAATGGAAAGATAATCCAGAAAAGCCGATATTATCTCTGTCCCCATTGAAATGTATGACTTTGTATTACACCATGCTTCAATTTGTGTCTGCCTATATATATGCACATACACATAAAATCCTCAACGGCTTGAAAAAGAGATACGAGCAGGAAATTTTTTGTATGAGTGAGATCTTTTTAAGATATATGAAGCATTCTTCATAGCGTACAGAGTGTACTTATAAAAAATAAACATTTACAAGGTTTTGTGTTCCACAATTATAAAATATAAAATAGTGTAAGAACTTTAAAATTGAAAATTAAAATAAAATTATTCTATTTTCACATTCTGTTAAGTATTATGCTTAGTTATATGCAATAAAAAAAAGTGTGCCTTTTTTGGAATATTTTGGACCAAAAAAATTGACCGCTTATTGGGTTAAATATGGTTTAATAAAATTTCCTGAATCAATAAATAAAAAAATATTAATACATATTTTCAAATAGTTACTCACCATTATAAAATATATTTTTTTAAATAACGGCTAAATGATGAGTTTTGATAAGTTAAAATATATGGCTAGGCATTTTAAATTTTAATTTCATACGAATTAACTCTATGGAGTATACATCGAAAAGTTAAGCTCAAAAACTAAGTACAAATCATAGAAAAAAAATATGAATATAACCGAATTTATTTGTATTTCTAGCTGAAAAATAGTTTTGATAATTTTTTAATTGTACATTCATATCTTCTTAAAATTTATGTTCTATTATATATAATTGAGTGCTGTATTGAAAGGTGCATTTGGTCATAACTCTTCTCTATTACTAAATTTTATTTTTTAAAACCTCTATTTTTTAAACCTAATACCTCATTTTGTCAAGCGTGTTGCACACACTAGTCATTTATTATTTTATCTTTAATGATCAAATATAATAGTAAAGGTTTGTATTTTAAAATTGTTTAGACTTCTTATTTTATAAAGGATTAGAAATGTCAATGAAATAGACATTTCTCTCTTTTTAATTGTTTGTAATATTAGTCTCACGTGTTTTACATCCTTTTTAGCAAAAACATTATTCTTTATTTACTTCTAAAGTTTGAAAAAGCAAGCAATCACTATTTTTGAAGTGAAAAAAATTTATTTACATTATATATTTGACATAAGCAAACAGGCGACCAAACGGTTCTGTTTTTATCAGTGAGGTCAAAATGGATTGAATTAAAAAAGATTTCTCTGGTTCGAAGTAATTTATGGTAAAATACATTCGCCGCATGAGAGGACTATTACTAATAAATATATCCCCGTTATTGTTTTTTATGATGAATATTAAAAAATGTCATAAATGACAACTAATCATTGAGTTAAATTATTGTAATGATTATTTTGAATTGCTACACATTATTCATTTTGAATAACTGCCGTCATTATCCTGAATTAATATTATATTTCAATACGCAGATTAAGTTTTAGAATAGTGCGTACTTCATAATTTTCTATCCATTATAAATATGATTTCTAAGACAAATACATTTTTCCATTATTCAGTATTATTACAAGTTTCTGAATGAAAGAAACAATGCAATAAAAAGTTTGTTTTATTGGTTTAAATAAAAATGTGTGTTTCCTGATTTAATTATCGAAGAGTGGAAAATATTACTAATCTCTCTTACAGATGTGTTAAGGAATGTTTACCTTTTCCTACTTTCGGTTTTCGATAGATGGACAGTTTGTTAATCGTATATTTGTAATAGTGTATAGAAAATTCTAATTATTTTTTTTTGTTCAAATTTCAATTTAAGAAATTGGAGTTGGCGGACAAAATATTGAACCTGTTAGTTCCAAATATTAATATATATGAGGGTGTTGGAATTATGATTCATTCCAGCAAATATTTCGAAGAGTCTGTGAGTAGATTTGTGATGAAGTGCGCTGTAGCCATTGTGAAAAATAAATACTGAATAACAAATTGTAAATGTGTGACGGGTCCTTCTCTCGCCCTTCCAATAATCCTCTAGGGGAACAATAATTCTTTAACGGTTCTTTGAATTTAAAACTACTTTTCGTTGAGAGAACTTGATTTTATGCTAATTTGAGTACTATTTAAACTCTAGGAAAGTGAGTGGTAGAGTTAGTCGTTAGGCTGCTATTATAATGAAATTTGAGAAGTGACTTTCGGGATCAGTCCTTGGTGAACTTGATCAGAAGGTTTTGACGGGAATTTCAGGTGAGACTTGGCGAGTGCTGTTTCATCTGATCAATCTCAGTTAAGTGCTAAAAAATTTTTTCTTAGGAATTTAAGATGGTAAATTAAACTGATTGCTCCCTCGGTTTATAATACGATTGATAGTAAATTGATTGATTCAAATAAAATTGATTATTTTTATAACACTGTCTGTTGATTCGGTGTCCCAAACTACACCCGTGACCTAATGGTATTAAAATGGTGAATGGTAATTAAAAGAAAATAAGTATAGTAGTTTTATAATATGTGAAGCACATACATTCTTTTAAAATTTCGAATGATAGATGTTTTTTTATGTGACATTTAGAATCGATTTTTTAAAACCTAATTGAAAAGTGCAAGTAGTATAAAATTTAAGTTTATTTAGATTTAAACAGTTAAAAAATTTTTTAAATATAAATATCAATTGTATCATTCACCCAAAACTCATCAACTTTGTTGTAAAATTAACTAACGTTTCTGATATTCTATTCATAATCAAGTACAACAATACATATTTATAAAATAATAGTTATTGTTAGCGTATCTCATTAGTCTGTTTACTTTAAAATGGAAATGATCTTGGCCGTGTTCCCCTCTTATAAGATTCCACCAGTTACTCAGAGGTTATTAAAATATTTTAAGTAGATTGACTCATTCTTTAGTGATAACATCCTCCTGTCACTATTTTGGCATGAGTGAAGTTCTAGACTCATGTTTCTACGTCACAACAGTACACTCAAAAATACACTTAGTAATACCCCATTCCTAGATTTTTTCTGCTGGAGGGTAGATGGCAAAAGGTGTTTTTTTACATAAAAATATTTTTTGTGTGGCTGATGCACAGTTCTTGCTGTTTGAAGATAAGTATTCTCATTCCGATAATTAGTAGTATTTAATTTTCTTTATTATTATTATTACAGCAGTTGAGTAATGCTTTTAGTAGTAAAAAAATTTAGTTTTTCCGTCAGTTTCAGAGAATATTCTTTTTCCAAGAACTGAATTGCGCCATTGGTGTTTTTCGTATTTAAAAGTAAGTTTAGTTACATTTTGTTACATATTTTTGTTTAATATGAGTTTAGTTAAATATCAGAATAAGATTTTTTGTTGAAATCGAAAACTGTGCTGGCTAACAATTCTTTTTGAAAAAAATGGGTTGCTGAAATTATATTAACCACTGTAAATTCTAAAATCTCGAGTAAACTTGGAAGATCTTACTCAGAATATTTTGATATTGCCTAGATCAGGAAAAAGATCCTTAACTCTCTGGGCCTCGAAAAAATGAAGTGAGATTTTTTTTTCTTCGTAGATGAATGTTTGTTGGAAATGAAGTTTTTGAAATTTTCACATACTTGGACTATAGATACAATAATTGCCAACATTTTCTATTTAAACCTTCAAGAAGTGTTTGTCTTAAACTTTATTATATTTATTGTTATCTAAGTTATTATCTGAAATAAATAACACTTGTTACTTTTTTTTATTGTTGGCAAATCTGCTAAATATAAAGAAAAAGTGACTTAAATTTTGTCTATATTAAAATAATATAGATTACTGCTCCAGAGTAATGTTTAATAAAGATAGATTTCTCCATTCTTGCAAATTTCGATGCATGAAAAAGTATAAATTCCAAAAGTATAATCTGATTATAAAACTATTTTCTTAAATCAAACAACGGAAAAAATGCTTTTATTACACTTGAGAAAAGTTTATTTATAAATTGTTCTAATGTATCTAAAGTAAATAAATATATACAAATCATTCTTGTTCAAATATTTCACTCAGAATGGCTAAATTTGAGAATACTTCAAATCTGTATTTTATGTAACAATATTACTAATTGATGTTTTTATAACTATCAGATGAAAATCAGCCAAACTGTTTTGAAAAGTTTTATGTATATTATTATACATTCATACAAAACAGATAGTTTGTGTAAGAAGAAAAGCAGCGGTCAGCTCGGAAGAAACGGGGGAAAGGGAGAGGCAGAGTTTTGTTCAAAATCCATGGAAATTTAATAGAGTTGCCGCCTGTAAACTTGGAATGCCCCAGAAAACGGTATGGAAAATCTTAAGAAAAAAATTAAATTTCAGGCCGAATCATTTGCAATTACACAGCAGATAATGGACAAGTAAGCATTTGCACGAACCATTGATAGAGTGATGCGACAAAATGTATGGAACGCACTGGATTACTGATTGGACAGATACCATGTACAAGAAGGTCACACATCGAACATTTGTAACACAAACAAAAACTTGGCATATTTCTCTTTACATTCATGAACCACTTATTGTAATACGTGCAGTAGTTTCAATAAAATGATGTTTTAAGATGTCATTTGTACTCCCCTTGTATTTTTTTATGCTTTGACTCACATGCTGTTATACATAAATAAAAAAAGTTAAGTATTTATGTATAACATATTACTATATTGTATGTTTTATAGGTCTTTAATTTTATTTTTAGGTTCTGATAATGAATTGTTCATACGATTTCCTATAATTTGTTTGAAAAATTATACTAAAATGACTTAGACCAAAATGTCTCCCCAAGACAGATATAAAATACACTGAACTTTATAAACTTTTGAAATAATAGTTATTCTATGTCTTGTCAAAACTTGCCTTGTTAAAACCTTTTTTAAAGACCAGAAAATGCAGCAACTCTTTTTATCGAAAATTTATCAAAATGCTGTGTTTTTAACTTGACATAAGTAAAAGTGAGGTACTTAAAGAAGTGTTTTTCAAGATTAACAGCTTTATTTTTGAGAAAAAGAGGGTGAAGGTGAGTTCTTTCGGATTGTTAGTCTGTAATGGTCTATTATGAAAAGGCTATTGATCAACGCTAAAGTGGCTATAAATGCCCTACCAGATGTTTCTTCTTTTATCTCGTCGTAAAATAATAATAATAATAAAAAGAAAAATTAAGCAACAATAAAGTGAAAGGATAGAAGAAAAAAAGATACTGCAACGAGCTCCCAATTATCTATTTTTGTCTTAAAAGATTCTGTGCCAAATACTTACGGCATTAGCAGATATTGAGTTTTTCATTTATAATTTTTTCTTTGAAAAAATTGATACACAAAACTCATAATGAAGATCGGTACAAATAAACACAAAAATGTCATATAAATTTCTGATTAATTTTACTTATGTTTTGAAAGGCTTACATCTTCCATTAAAATTGATTGAAGTGCTAAAATGCCTTTCATTAATCTCATGGCCATCACTGTTTTTGTACTTCACTGAAATTCTTGGAAAATTTTCCGATTATATATTACATTTAAAAGAGTTATTTTAAATTTGTGGCTAAGCTTCTGTCGGATATTTATGTATAATTTAAATAATAACGTAACGTATTATTGTTTGAAATATTATATGTGTGAATGGTGATTGTAAAAAATTCCTGACTTTTCTGAAAACATTTTAAGAGAAATCGTTGTGGGAGGGTGATTCTGCGTAAGAATATCTTAAACCTCTGTCATTCAAACACACACACACATATATATATATATACTCGGATTTATTTCATTTCTTGGATTCAAGATAACAAAAACAAAATATTCATATTCTTGATTTTTAAATTTTTTTTATTATTTACGAAAAAAATTATACAAAAACAGGACTATTACAGTAGATTTACCCGGAACATGTTTGAGTAAGTGAAGCAGGAAAAAAATACCCAAATTTTATTTTTATGTGGCTTTGAAAGAATAAAATGTTCGTAAAACCCTTTTGAATTTTATTTTTTGTAATGCCCAAAACTGCTTTTTGATTTCAACGTTTGAGGTACTGTGCCCTTTTGAGATAGTGAATGATCTCTAATTTCAATATATATAGTTTAATCTTTAGTATATATATATATATATAGTAATATATAAAATAAAAGTGAAGAAGTACTAAAACCTACAGTGCTAAAGCAGGATATATATATATATATATATATAGATAAAAGTTCTCAGTAAATTCAGTACGAATATATTTCAATGCGATATATTTAGCGAATAAATATATATTTACTTCACATATTTAGGCAAAAAAGCTGGCTTATGTGACAGAAATATTTTCTCTACAGTCTTATGTTTGCTTTGGATATTTCGATTACATCACTCATGTTTAAATTAGTTGTGATAAACGTCAAGTATTAATGCTAAATATTTTATTAATTTAATCAATAATTTAGATTAATTATTAAAATTAAATTTTATTTAGCCTTTTCAAAGAGTATAATATTCTTTTAAATATTGGTTAAAAAAGTGAGGTGCTTCTTTTACTCATTTATGCTTTGTGCCAAAGTCCATTCACTCACTCACTCATAACTCAATATTTATTTTAGAGTTAAAAGCAAAAAAATTTTCGTCGCGAATTACATGAGAAAATTATTTAACATATTTTCACAACTGCAGTTAGAATATTATTTGAGTATAAATTCTGTTATAAAGAAAGATTCCGAATTAACTTAAGAGTCTTATTGATAAAGTCACATCATGATATTCTTATTTACAGTTACTTTCCTAATACTTATTATTTTTGCATAAAAACTTCTTTGTAGCTTTTTTTGTTGTGTTAAATGAAAAAAAAATTTTTTTAAATGAGTCCGAGATCATTTAAATTAA
>BMAV01010005.1:0-29596 GCA_019973955.1 Trichonephila inaurata madagascariensis
TTTCAAATTTAAAAAATGCATTGAAAATTTGGGGCATTAAGTTCTTTTTAAAAATATAAGGGAATCAACAGTGATTTTTTTTTTGGCATAGATTATATTAAACTGACAAAATTGCTGAAAAAAATGTTTAGGGCTTACATCAATGGCCATCAATATCAGTACTAAAATAATTGTAGTACCTGTACTAAAAATAATTTATCAATGATATATACCATGCATTCTGATTATGCATAATTCAAATGGATCAAATTATTTAAATGATCTAAAGAAATATTAAGCTGAAATATTTTTCAGCCATATACACTTTACTAGAAAAAAATTAACTAGAAAAAAAATCCATTTCTCTCTCTCTCTTCAAGAAATTGATATATATTCAATAACAAAATGACTTTTCTTTAATACAGTTAAAAATATAAATCTATTAGAATAAGCTAGATTTTCATTGCCAGAGTGTAACTTGGTTAGTTTTTCTTATGAAATTAATTGATGTATTAAGAAAATATATACATTAATATTATTTTATATTTCATGAAAATAATGTACAACAACCAAAAGAAAAGAAATCTGAAATAGGTCAGGCCATGAGAAAGAAATTTTTATATTTTAAATGTTCTATTTGTAAAAACAAATCTTAAATGTTAAAAAAATTAAAATTTACTTCTTTAACTTATTTTGGGTTTTTTAAGAATCATCGAAATATTTGTTTTTTTTTAAAGAACTTTTTTTGTTAAACGTGTAAAATTATCCATTCTATTTTAAGTTCTTTTTAGAACTTTCAAGATTCTAAAAGTACTGTGATTGCGATCGAGTATCAAAAGATTCGAAAAGTTTTTTTGGCCCCTTCTTTTGGGCCCTGTTTTTTCCGATAAGAACAGTGATCACTTTAATTTAAAACCGTGGCCCCGGCATTTAAAGTTGAACATGGAAAATTTCAGGTCAAGTTCTTAATCCAAAAGTAAGGGTTAAAAACAAACAGAGAAACTGGATTCCTTAGCTAAGTGCTTTGACGAAAAATATACCCTAGGATTTAAAAATAAGAATTTTATGTCTTTTCTTACAGTAAAGATATTGTGTGCAAAGAGAAACCCCCTTATTTATTTGGAAGCAGTTGTACCATCTTTTGATCTTAAATTGTTGGCCATTAAAAATATAAAAATTTGTTTCTTCACAGTAACAAAAGAAGTATTTCTTTTTGCCTTTGAAAAAAGTTATTTGAGTGAAATGACGATCTTTCTGTTGTTATGTTACTGTAAATAAAATAAATACCGGTACACATTCAACGTAGTATGATATACAGGAAGTTACGGATTTCTCAAGAAAAGAAAAAAACACAGAAAAGGAATTCATAGTATTTTGAAAATAAATAAGTAAGGAATTCAAAGACATAAAGCTTAGAGTACAAATATATCACATTAATTGTCGACTGGGCAGGAACCGTGATTTTACAAAGCGTGTAAATTGATAGTACTGATATTTAGTGTCACTTAGATTAGAATACATGTATAAAATTGTTTTAAGGACATTATAACAAAAAATTATTTAGATACAATATTTTGGCAAAGAATTAACTTAGAATAATCTTTTTTCCAAGTGTTCTCCTTTTGTAAAAAATTCTTCTATTGTATTAATATTTTGCCTGTATTCAGCTCAGACCTCTGTACAGAGGCTCAACTAGAAATTTTGAGGTGCTTAACTTGGAAGTCGGTTTATCCATGTTTTACGAAAACAGAGGGAAGAAATTTTAAGAAAAAATCGCCGCTAATTATTTCAATGGGTTGTAACTCTGAAAATAATGTGAATTTTTCAAAAATCTTAGTTGAGCTTCTATACAGAGGTCTAAGCTATATACAGGCAAAATATTATTACAATAGAAGCATTTTTCACAAAAGGAGAAAATTTGGAAAAAAGGTTATTCTAAGTTAATTTTTTGCCAAAATATTGTATTTAAATAATTGTTTTTGTCATAATGTACTTAAAACAATTTTATACATATATTCTAATTTAAGTGACACTAAATATCATAAATATTATACATTTATGCGCTTTTTTAAAATCATGGTTCCGAAAGTAGTCGGATACCTTAAGTAAAAAATATAGCATCAAAGATAAATCGTTAATGTAATCGTTTATTGAACGTCATGCAGTCAATAACTAAGTATGTTAAAATATAGAAATTCTAATTAACATATTCTATATGAGAATAGTTTCTTAGATTATCCGTATCGAGTTTTATATTTCATTCCTTGCGTGTCGCAATTGTTTTTTATTGATTATTTTGCAAATTAATGTGCCTAAATTTATATTTACTTTGGCAACACGCACAATACCTCTGATTTAATTCACGAAATTATCATTGATCTGAAGTAAGTCTCAAACAGAGTGAGACTTAATTTAGAGAAAGTTAAAATAAGAAAAAGAACAGCTCTTCTCTTTTCAGTTAAATAAGAAAAGAAACAGCTCTTCTTCTCAGTTAAATAAGAAAAGTAACAGATATTCTCAGTTAATTAAGAAAAAGAATAGCTCCTGTTTAGTTGAACTAAATGATTCCACTGGCTGAAATATCAAAGTAAAAAAAATAAGCCTTATTTTAGAGGTAAATAGAATAACTTAAGACAAAAAGTCTGCAGCACAATGTCCTTTTTAAAATAAATGTACATAAATTTACAATTCTTCTTTAGAGAATAGTAGAATTCATAACATTAATCTCTCATCTTGACTATGTCTGAGATTTTATTTATGTACTAAACTGTATATGTGTGTATGGGTATGTATAAATTTGATTAATTCAGGAAATTATTGTAGGATCATTTGAAGAAAAATATATAAGATAGGTCTTACGGAAAACAAAATGTAAAATAAATTAAGAAATTAAAAAAATAAAATAAAAATACAATAAAATGTTAAAATATAATAAAAGGAAGAAAAAATGCATTAGACTATATAATTTGCATTTTTAGCTTATACATTTTAATTGTTAATTAATATTTCTACAGTTAACTCATCATTTGAATAAAAATGCGGTGTTTGTGCGTGAGAGTGAGACAACATATTAATAAATGTGTGTGTGCTCTATGCATAATTTAAGGCTTAAATATCTGTAGAGCGGAAATGTAGTATAATTTAGACCTCGGTTAGTAAGAATTTAAAGAGAAAAACCCTTTTATAATATATTTGCTAGATGGTATATATATATGAAATACTTCACCGAAGTAGTTTTGCATTTTGTTGATTTAGATATTTATGTTGCAGTCGTGCCAAAATGGATGGGAAAACTTGATGGTTGACGCATTTGCCTCTTTATTATTTTATGTAGAACATATTAACACAAACACAGAACATATACACTCACACAAGAATACACATTATGACTGTAAATACCATTACAGAACACACACACACACACCACACACACACACACACACACCCACACACACACACACACACCACCCCACACACACACACACACACACACACACACACAAAACAAAACCACCAAAAAAAACCAAACCAAAAAAAAAAACATAACAAACCAAAATTAAAAAAAATATTTTATGAGCATTTCTTTTTTTTAAAATTTTTTTTTTTTTTAAAAATGGGATCTATCACCAAATTAAAAAATTTTTAGAGAACTTAAATTTTTTTTTCAAGTTTTTTTTTTAATATAAACTTTTATAAAAATTTTTTTTAAATTTTTTCCCAAAACTTTTTTTTCTTTTTCTACTAAAATTTTTTACAGTTGTTTAATCAAACCATTTTTAAAGCAAAACGAAGTTATGAATGAAATAAAAATTAACGGGATAAATTACTAACTCTGAAATTATAACATTTTCTCACACTTTAGACGATAAAAAAAATATTTTACATACTGTATTAATAGAAATTCCTATAAATATTAAGTAAAATACGAATGTACATGTTTGTTACCTTTTTTTCCCTTACATGCTACAATTAAAAGACGAAAAACGAGCGAATCCGCAAACTCATTCTGTTGATTTATGTTCAGGACAAGCTAAATGACCCACGGAATCCCAAGAACTAGAGGTAGGCGGAGTATTTCAAACTTCAGAACACGAACAGGGATAGTTGAATAATGCGACTAAACGTCCGTATTCGGCATGAATCATGAAAACAAAATCTGGAAAGGCAATGTTGTTAATAGTTTGAGTTAACATTAACCTTGAATAAAGATTACTAATTGCAGCTGTACTTTGAATTATTTTCTGTCACACTGATATCAATAAATGTTATAATAATTTCTACAAGTAAATCTCCCGTAGTTAACATGTGTTCCAGAATCTGTTCTAGTAATTCTAATTTATAAATAGATATCTTTCTCTCTTCGTTTTCTTGTGTATATGTACACACACACACACACACGCACACACACAGCCTTGTTGATATTTATTCTTCCGAAAATTTATTCATAAGTTATGTTTCCTATTGAGAAAAATAAATCTAATATTAATGCTTTATTGAAGCTTAATTCCCTCCAGTGATTGAATATATCTTATTTGACTTGAGAAACACGTTTCTTAAGATTATATTTTGAAAATAACTTTTCAAAGTTTCTTTCCTTTTCGAGAAAATATTTAAATTTATTTTTTTGTCCCAACATGATGTTACTGAGATCTTGGATTGTTTACTTTCATGCGATACGAGTGTGAGTGTTGGGGTTAATGGCGGAAGAGTTAATTTGGGCTAAACTGAGTCAAACATTCGTTAAAACATTAAAAGTATCAAATTATTAAAAAGCTTAGTTACATTTGTTTTAGTTTAAAAAAAAAGCAAAACATTAAAATGTATATAAATGTCAATATCAATAAAATTAAAAATAAACAGAGTTTTGTGGTGGTGGGGAGATTCTCCACCAAGTTCGATAAGTATTATTGAGAAATAAAGTCACTTCCGATTTCTAGTCGGAGTTAAAAGGTACGATCTGGTATACTTGTAAGTTTGAGGTGAAGTCTTTGAAATAAATCCATTTTCCACGTCATACAGAATAATGTCTTCCTCATCTGTTATATATTCTACAGGTGCTGATTTTCTAGGTTTATGTAGAGCCATCTTTATTTCTATTTTTGGATTTGCAGTGTTAGATATTTTTTGGGGGGGAGCTTTTTACGGGTTTGAAGCCTGGGATAAAAAATGTAATTATAGTTTGGTTAGTTTTTGGGAGGGGGTAGTAGGTTCAGTACGGGGGATTGTCAAGGCTGAAAACATGGGGCATGTAAAGGGGAAAAGTGATTGGATGAGAATAATGCAACAGAATTAAGACTATTGAATGTGGAGGGAGCAGTAGTAAACAAAGGAATAGGTACAGGCGACTCTGATGACGTTGTAATTGAAACAAGAGGGGGCAAATTGGGCCAAAGGAGGGGGGCAAGGAACTGCGGTTGTATTTGGCCTATGACTGGCAGAAGATAAGGGTTTTTGATATTGTAAAGTTGAACGAATTATGTTTGTTATGTTTGGATCGGTTTGAGTAGTAGTGGATATAGCTGGAGGTTTAACGCGGCAAAAGTTTGAGATAACTTTATTATAATTTGAGCTTCTAAATAGGAGATTTTTTATTTTAAATTTTCCCGGATTTTTTTTTCCACCTTCCATTTGGGGTAAAATTTCGAGTCTGATGGGTGGTATTGTGAAAAATTAACACATTTCGGCTGTAATACAATCCTGGCAGAATGCCCGGTTTTACATCAAAAACACGTTAATTGCCCCGGGAAAGTTTGAAAATTCGAACCTCTGGCACTTAAAATGGCAGAGGATTTGGGAAAAAGGGGCGGGTCTTACAGGGGGTAAACAACCTGCTTTTTTGCTGGAAGTTTCGGGCTTTTAATTTTAAAATTTATCTTGGGGAAATAAGCCGATCTTTTTTTTTTTTTTGTAATTCTTCTGACCGGGTAACACCCCGTCAGAAAAACCTTCAGTTTTACTTCTGATGCACGTATGGCTCATGTATGACACCTCGACAAATTAATGATTTTTAGGGTTGCTATTAATGGACATTAAAATGTTTTGGTAAAAGAAAAAATTTCGTTTGTAAAACTGAATTTCTATATAAGTCTCCCGATCGTAACTTTTTTCCCGATTTCGGGTCTTCCCAAATTTCCCTTTTAGAGCTTTTTTTAAAGCAAAGGAACTTCCGAGACATTTCTTGGTTTTGGGGGGGAAATATAAGCGGGCAATGGTATCTATGTTGATGTTTGGAAACTAGGCCTTTCCCCGGGACACTGACTTGGATCCATAGGCATGCGAAAACTTCATCCTGGGTGCCTCCACCCCAGGGTCAACAAGGGAGGCAGTGTGCCGTCATCTAGCAAAAAACCCGGCACTGAGCTTACCTGGGTACACCCAGAAAAGGGGGCTACAGCATCCGGGGGGGTTAAAAAAAAAAAAACCCCCAAAATCCCAGCGCACTAACCTTACAGCAATGTCTCCCGGGACATCAAAAATTCCCCGCCGATTTTTCAGAAGCCCACGGCAAACAGGGAGGGAAACCAAAGGTTTAGTAAAACACAATACGAATAACAAAGACAGAAAAAAAATAAAATTAGGTATCAAAAGAAAACAAATTAACGCATTACAAATGAAAACGAAACTGTGTTAATGGCAATTTATAATATATAATTTAATAAAAAATAAAGAAATTTAGAAATCTAATTTTTTATTTTTTTATGAAATGTTCATATGGGGTCTGGGGAAAAAGAAAGAAAGGCTGAATGGTATGACAAAAAAAGAGGGTCGAAAAAAGAGGATCACACAAAGGGTCCCCCGGGTTCGTGAACCCCGTATTTCCAATTTTAAAACAGTAACCCCTTGGGAAAAGAAAAATCACTGGGGCCCCTGGAGGACACCAATAAACCAAAAAGGTGCCCCCTAGGGAGTTTTAAACCAGAATGTTTTTTTTGGGAAGCAATTTTGCTTTTAGATACATTATACATATACAAAAAAATTTTTGCGGTTTAAAAAAAAAGGTACAAAACGCACACACACACACAAAATTTAAAAGGGGGTTTTTGGGATTTTTGAAAAAAAATACTGTGAAATATCTAGTTGTAATTTTAAGTGTATTTTATTGCATAGTATCTGCAACCATTAAGTTTAAAACAATCTAAGTTTTAATTTAAAAGAAGCCCTAAGAGATTTTTGAATAATTTTAAAAAATATCTCTCAAGAGCTAAAAATATTTGATTTTTATAGGATTACTGATGGTTAAAATCATAACTAGTGAAAAAGTATCTTTACTCTGATTATGAATTATGAAGCATTTTTTAAGAAAATTAAAGCAAGATTCTGATAATACAATACAGTATGTAATTTTTTAAGATTTACATTAAAGTAAACATAACTGTTTTATGTTTATGTTACAATTACTAAATTAGTACATTTGATTACATATACGCAGGTTCATTTCCTAATGCCGGTTCAGGTTAAAAATTGTTGATTAATCTCAAAGTTGAGTTAGATTTAACCACGTTTGCGCAGTAAGCGATTTTCGAATGCTTACAAACAGTTTTATGTTTGGATATATTTCAATTTTTACGATGGATGAAGTTCAGAAAAAATAATCGATTACTCAATTAGAGCATTTTAGAAAAATTGGCGAGAGGAAAGTAAAAAGAAGAAACGATATAATTGTAGTAGAAAAATTCGAGAGTTCCAAAAGTAAACAAATTAGTCAAAGTCACGGTTTATATTTTAACCAATGAGACTCAATCAGTAACTGGAACTTGTAGTTGAGTTACCAGAGTTAAAAAAAATATTAGTGAAGTTTTAAATGTGATTTTTGAATTGGTGAACTGACTACTTTTGTCGGGTTTCTTAACCCCAGGTTTAAAAAATCCGGCCCGTAACAGGGGTACAGCCCTTAAAAAAAATCTCATTTTCTAGTTATCACTATCAGGGCCTTTTCCGCGCACCATTCGAAAACTTTATAAAAATAATTTTTTTTTAAAAATCCCATGCATCATATTTTAAACTCCACGCTTAAATAATTTTCCCAAGAACTTAAAATAAAAAATACTTTGTGCTCAATTTACAAGTACACTGGTGTGAAAAATTTTAAAGCAAAAATTTTTAAAAAATTTAAAAAAAACCATGAAATTGTAAAAAAGGAGGTCTGGAACCCGTAGGGGGAACCCGTAAGTCAGTAAAAACTTTGGGGTACCTATCGGGAAAAAAACGCCCGAAGCGATGTGAGCGTCCCAAAAACGCGTGATGTCGGCGCGCGCGGGCCCGGTAGAATGAAATGAAGGAGGGAAACCCCGCAATTCCCCATTTTTCTCTGCAAGTCCCAAAAAATTGGTTTAAGCGGTTGGCTGGAAGAAATCATCTGAATGACTTCACACGTGGAAGAATGATGGGGGAAAGCTGGGGGGGAGGGGCGTACTTCACCAGTGGGCTGCAGGGGTTCGGAATCAACAAAAGTGTCGTTTCGCGCGTTTGGGGGAAAGCTTTCCCAAACCACGGTACAGCTGTAAAAAAAGGTTAAGGTTTTGGCCCGCCGAGGGAAAATTGCGGGGATGACCGATATATCATCCTGCAGGGTAAAAAAAGTTCAACAGCAGTCAGAAAGCGCCATTGCCCCAGAAACTCTGTACCCCAACCCGGTCGACAAGTGCAGCGGTTTACTGTGGCCAGACCCCTTCAAAAAGGGGGGCCTGTTCACCCGCCGCCCCTGAACGCTGCCTCCCGTTAAAAGATGACCACCGAAAAAACGTTTCCCAAGTGGGACGGGGGCCAAAAACGGACCGCCCAGAAAGGCCCGTGTTTCCCCTTTCCCGGATGGGGTCTTTTAGTACCGAAGCGTTCTCAACGTTTTTTTGGGAAAAATCGGGCCCCGGGTTTTCCCCCAGTAACATAAAGGAAAGGGTTATCGTTACGGGGGTTCCGGAATTCTTGTCTGGGTTGGCATTATGGAACGGCGGTTGAGTTTCCCCTTTTTTCAAAGAGGGTCTGTAACCGGGGACCCTTTTATTGTGGTACTTCTTCCCCATCTGCATTTTTTCCCGGGTGCCTTTGGGCCCCCAAACTTCATCTTTATGGATGACAATTCACCCACACCCACCCCTTTTTTGCTGTTGAAGGGCTGCTGGAAAAGGAAAAATATCACTCGAATGGATTGGCCAGCGGGCCCCCAGATTTAAAACCCTTTGAACATGTGTGGGATGCTTTGGGAAAACATTGCCACCCCATCATCCGGGAAAAAAAACAATCAAACGGGGTTTGGGGAAAGGGAAAGGGAAATCCTACCTCAAAAATGTTTACCAACTGGTTTTTAAATATGGGGGAAAGGTTCCCAAAACAACCATTTAATGGGGAGGCATATACCATATTAAGGGAAAATCCTTTTTTTGGTTCCCTGGGGGATAGAAATCCGGGGCCCTTTCTATGCCCTTTTAATAAAGCGGTTTGTTTGATTCCATACCGTATGCGTTGTATTCCTTTTTTTTAGCGCCGATCCGTCATCCTTTACGTACATAATACTCTCCCTCATTTCAAATTTCCATTCCAGATGATTTTCTTTAAGTTATGGCAATAAAACCCCCCTGTTGCTTAAGTTTTGGGACCAGTGTTTTTTTAATTTTTTTTTGGAAAAGTAAAACTCACATTTTAAAAATAAATGAAAAAATATCAGAAATAAATGATTAAAGGGAAACTATATTTAACGTCGCAAAAAGGGAAAATTGATGTGATGAACATCTTAGTTTTGAGCCTCGATCAAACGACAAGGACGACACCTGAGCTGGCTCCTTCCTCTCCTAACTACCACACCAATGGGAGAACATTGAACTTCTATAGATTTAACGGGCATCAAGACCCTCTTCAGGGTGGGTCTCCAATGACACCAGGACTCGAATCCGCGATATTTCGCTCACGAGTTCGTGACCTGGGTCCCCTTAGGCTCTTTTGGCCCCCTTTAAAAATTTTCTTATTCAATTTACCCAAAAGGGTTTAAAGATTTTTTCCTTTTTAGTATTTAACTTAACATTTCCCCCTTTTTTTCTCTTATCTTTAAAGCTGGGAAACAATTTCATTACGTAAAAATAATAATGTCACTTAAAATAAAGTTATTATTTCGTTCTTGAGTCTTAAATTAATTTTAGAAATCGGAAAGGTATTCGAGTGGTAGATTAATTTAAACCATAAAAATGAAATCCTTTAAGACATCAATAGATGATTTCTTTTATTTTTCTGGAGCAGCTAATTTTATTGATGACTTGCATTTTCTTTCTTTTCTAAATAATTAAAAGATTTATTCAATTAAAAAGAATTATTAAAGCTTTGTAATTAACTTTATGTGTATCATAAAGTGTTTCTGTATAATTTTTTTGCCGATATTTCATCAAAATATTTTAGGAAAACTGTCACGGCTTAAACAATGTCTGAATAACTTATTATTTTCCCTATAAATACCTCGAAGAAATTAAATCTGCCTTTGTTATTTGTAAGATAGGTGAATAATAGAGCTAAATAAAAATAATTTTGTAGTACTGCAAAAAGTTGAAAAATTTTCAATAAATATAAAATTTTTCGTATATAAATTTTTAAAAAAAAATTTTCTATTCCCTTTTCGGGGCCCCCCTTTTCATATTGTTAATTTTATGTTTTCGGGGAACATTAGCGTTTTAGAAAAGTTCAACAAGAGTGCAAAATATTTTTAAGGAACATTTTTTAATTAATGCTTCCATTCAGCAAAATTAAATTTTTAAAAATTTCTTTCATAAGTGAATTTAATTTAATGAAACCGATTTCCCATTTATAATTCTTTTTTCTGTTTCAACTATAATATTACCGCAATATAACTAAATTTTAACTGTTTTTATATAAAAAAAAGTTTTCTTTTGGCCTTGTTGTTGATGATTTTATCTAAGAGGCCGTGAAATAACTCAATCCTTTGTTTAAAGTTTTCTTTTGTTTCAAAGTAGGCAGAATAATTTAATCATTTAAAAAAGTATTTAAAAGTTGAATGTTCGCAAAAGCGTGAATAATGAAGAATATATAATTATGTGCATTTCATTGATTTTTCAATCTTTACTCCTGCTTTTTTTAGAATTCAGTGATGTCATTTTGTGTTTTCTTTTTTTGCAGTTAAATGAAATCATCTTTAAAAATTTTTTTTTTTTTTTAAAATGGAATGGAAAAAAACATTGTTCATGTCTTACAATGAAGGGCCATTTATCATTCTTGATGGTTGAAAATCTAAAAATTAAAAAAAGCTTTGTGCATTTCAATTGAAAAAGTTTTATAAACCTATTTTAAAGCCAAACACAAAGTATTCAATGTCTTACTTTTTTCAAACATTTATGGGAAAATGTTTATGTAAATGCCTAAAAGTAAGTTTAAAATGAATTCTAACAAACAAAAGAGCTTTCTACCTGATTGCATTTAGAATTTGCAAGCGTGGGAATGCAATGAACTTGCTATAATGCTTAGAAAATTAATAACGAATTTCTTCAAAGAAATATTTTAAAATAACATCCCCCAAAATTATGAGAACGAACACATTAAAATGGAAATTTGTCAGGCTAACTCATAAAAATATTGCATTGAAGAACAAATTGCGAAAAACTTCTTTATTGCGAAAAAACTCTTATTAAAATTACCTGTTTTTTATGTGTGTGTTTTGGTTTTTTTTAAAAATTTTCTTTTTAATGCCCAAGCTAATGTCTTTTTAAAGCCTATGACGTTTTGGCGTTTTCGATACCAATGTTTTAAAGAACACTTTATATTGGTTTTCCCCCAATAGAAACGAAATTTAAAAAGAGGTAAAATAAGAAACAAGAACCAACAAAATGCACACAAGGAAAGTTTAAAATAATATTTCATCATATTCATAAAACTAAATTTTTCATTTAATATGAAAAAAAAAATTATTTTCAAAATCAGAAAGAAATGCTACAAGCATAAAGTTAACTTTGTGGTACCAAATTTAAGTATCAAAAAGAAAAATGCAAAAAAGTCAAACCAGAGTTTTTCTCTTTTCCGGATTTTAATATATAGCGAATGTATTGTATTCAAAGAAGTGGCAGCAACACTGTGTCACATCAAAGGGTCATCGTATAAAATGTATGTTTGGAAGAACACGATTTTTTCAGTTGCAAAAATTTAAATTTAAAAAAGGGAACCCAATTTTTTGCTGTGGGGGCTTAAAAAATTTTTTAACAAAAATGAAGCGTCCGGTGACCTTTAGAAATTTTTAAGGTAATAAAGAGGTTCTTTGGGGGCTACGAAAAATTTTTAAACGAAGCTTCAGATGAAGCCTTTTTTTTGGGATCAAAGGGCTTTAAATACATATCTGATGTGGATAAAGGTTGTTGAATATTTATTAAAGTGAGTTTAATAACTATAATAATTGTCAAATATGTACAATTTTGGGTTGAAAAAAATACAAATCCTCCAATTCTATAATTTTCCTTTATTCACCAGAAATATGTTGTGATTTTTTTTTATTTTGAGCGTAATGATTAAGGTACCCGACTACGTTCGGAACCATGATTTTAAAAAGGCGCATAAATGGATAATGTTCATGGTATTTAGTGTCACTTAGATTAGAATACATGTAAAAAAGGGATTTTTTGAAAAAAAAATATTTAAAAAATATTTTGAAATTAACTTGAAATAAACTTTTTTTTTTTAAAAAAGTTCTCCTTTTTTAAAAAAAGGCCCATTATAATAATATTTTGGGCCCTTTTAAACTCGAACCCCTGTCAGGGGCTTAACTACGATTTTTTTAAAAATGCGCATTACTTTCAAAAGTTATAACCCTTTGAAATAATTTGGCGTTTTTTAAAAATTTTTCCCCCCCTGTTTCGTAAAAAAATAAACCCCTTCTTAAATTATATATTTCCCAAAAATTTTTGTTAATCTCTGTCAGGGTCTGGGGGTATATGCGGGGAAAAAAATTATTATAATGAACATTTTTAAAAAAGGGGAAAAATTTTTAAAAAAGGGTCATTCTATGTTCATTTTTGTCAAAAAGGGGTACTTAAATTTTTTTATTGTAATACTATTCTTAAAACAAATATACATTTTTTTAAACTAAGTGACACTAAAAAATCATAAATATTATCCCTTATACCTTTTAAATTACGGTTCAGAAAAAATGTTTATTTTAAATTTTAAAATTTTAAAAACTAGCTGTATTCATAGAATGAGGTAAAAAAAGAGAGCTGAAAATTGCATGTGCATTATAAATGAAATGTCGACTCTTTACGAAAGAAAACTAGTTTATAAGAGAATGACAGCCATTGTTGTTTGATTTTAAGGTAATTTAAAATAATATTCTACGTCTTTCTTCAAATACAGCCCCGAAATAAATTTATTCAAGAAAAGGGTTTTTATATTTTGGGGCCCAAAATTTATAAAAAATTTCTTCGCTTGTAAATAACCGAAGCTTACTATAATTATGTTTAATTCCAACAAACTGAAATCTTTTTTTTTGAATGCATGAACTTTGATTACTTAAAACCTGTACTTTTTGGGAAAAATACTTTTTTTCCCAAAGTAACAATTATGATTTTAATTTCCATTTCCCCAAAATAATTTTAAATCTTTTTAAAGTATCTATTGTGATAATAAAAGTTAATTTTCCACTTTTCTAATCAAATTTCTAAGGTTACCAGACCAGTTTTTATCGGGAAAATTGTTGGAAAAGAAATTTAAAACTAAAAAATTTTTCTTAAAAAATGGAAAATAAAAAACTCACTATTGCTGACAAAAAAATTTCGAAAGGTGTATTTCTGCTTTGATTTTTTTAATTTAAAAAAATTTTTTTCCATTTTGGGGAAATTGGGAGAATGTTTTTTTTTTCTGTACTGAATTATAATATGAAATATTTTTTCAGAGAATCTTACTGTATTTTTTTGCTACTTGTTACGTACAATGTAATTAAGCCCCGTAAAAATTAATACAAAACATTTTAAACTATCTTCGCTTTAAAAATTTCCCCTTAATCTTTTGAGAAACTGTTACAATACAATATTCAGCTATTATTTTAACTCTGATAACAGGTTGCTGAAAATTAAACAAATGAATTAATTTAAAAAGTAAAACGAAAATTTTAAATTTGGGGAGTGAACAATGTGTTGAACTTTTATTTTTCTTTTTAAAAATTAAAGAAAAAGAAAACACCACACAAAAAAATTCTGTTTTCAAAATTAAGTTTCCCTAATTTTTTTCAGCTTGTTTCAAGTAAAGCTTCATTCCCAGTATTTTGTAACATTTTGATTTGATTTATAATTTTTTTCCTCGGATTTTATAACTTCGTTTGTGTTTTACTTACGTTACTTCATTGCCTTGGTTTTTTATTGGTTTTTTTGAACTTCTTTTTGTTTTTGAAACTTATTTTTTTTGATTTTCTATTTGTTTATTTCTCTTTTTTTTTTTTATTTTTTTTTTATTTCATTTGTTTTTTTCTTGGGGTAAACCCTTTTGGGGAAATTTTTTTGTTTCAAAAAAAAAAATTTGTAAAATTTTAATAAACAATTGTATTACCAAAAAAATAATTTTTGAAATAAATTGTTTATATTTTTTACAATGGAAAAACAATAGAAGCGTATATACCAAAATGACAATTAAATTATTTGAATAAAATTTTTATCTATTTTAAACATAAAACTATACTTTAAGGTATCCGACTCGTTCAGGGGTTATTTCAAAAAAAAAAATGGAAAAATTTTATTTTAGTTCATTTAAATTGAAAAAATTGTTTTAAGAACATGTATAAAATTATAAAATTTTTTTAAAGGACTTTTTTGACAAAAAATTTATTTAAATAAAATTTTTGGAAAAAAATTAAACAGAACAATTTTTTTTCAAAATTTCCCCTTTTGAAAAATCTTCTATTATAAATTTTTGCCTGTATAAGCTCGACCTCTCTCAGGGCTCAACAAAATTTTAGAAATATATAACTTAAATTGGGTTTTTTTCTGTTTTACGACAACAAAAGGGAGAAATTTTAAGAAAAAACGCGATAATTATTTTCAATTGGTTGAAAACCTGAAAATAATTTTTTTAAAATCATAGTTTAGTGATATTAAGATATTTCATTATGATATTTATTTAACGGGGGTGGAAACATGAAATTAAAAAACTATTTTTAAAAAAAATATTTAAATAAAGATTTGGCAAAAATTTTAATTAGAATAATCTTTTTTTCAAAATGTTCTCCTTTTTTAAAAGCTTCTAAAAATAATATTTTGCCGCGCTTATATAAAGTAAAAATTTCTCCAAAAAGTCTGAACTATGATTTTTGAAAAAAATTTTTGTTATTTTCAGGTTCCCCCAAAATTTAAATAATTATCGGCATTTTTTTTTAAAAATTCTCCCCCCCTTTGGTTTAAAAAGGATGCCTTTGTTTATTTTTTAAAATTCTAGTTTGACCAAAGGTTTTCTTTTTGGCAAAATTTATTATAAAAAAACATTTTTTTAAAAAAAATTTTAAAAAGGTTATTCTATTTCCTTTTTTTAAAAAAATTGTACTTTAAAAAATTTTTTTTAATAATATTCTTAAAAAAAATTTTAAATACTTTTTTCTTTAAATATAAAATTATCCATTTAACGCTTTTTCAAAAAAGGTTCCCAACTTTGTCGGATGCCTTAATTAGTTTTATATTTCATTTTTTTTCAGGTTGAATATCTCAAAAAATTTAAACGATCTAGTTTAATTTTTTTGGGAAAAAAATATATAACCTTAGATATTTGAAACTAGCAACTCTTATCTTAATTAACTTGAATGTTGAAAAACTCTGCACAATGCTCTGTCTAAAAAAGTTAAACAAAGAGCAAAAAAGTTTTAGTTCACTAAACCCTGTGCTTAAAAGGATTTTTTGAAGCTAACAATAAATAAAGAATAATGCATCTGTATAGATTAATAGATTAATTCCTCTAATTTAAATTTTTTTAACGGGTTTCAAAAACTCACTTTTTATATTAATCATTATCTGTCTAAAAAGATAAATTTAATTTAATGACAAATTATTTTGAAAAAAGGGGCTTTTGTGTTACAAGAATGTTTGTTGAAGCAATTCGATTTGTTGAGGAAATCTTTAGATATCTGTGCTTCTGATATGGTTGTATTCTTTTATTTTGACTATTTTGCAAATGTCTTTTTTTTACATTAGGAAATTTTTTTTTTTTTTTTTTTTTGATATTTTCTAAATCTTCTGAAGGTAACTTATCATTAATTTTTTTAATTTTTTTTTTTGAAATTGTATATAATTTTTTTGTCTATGGGTTTGTATTATTTAAAATTTGTTTAACTCAATTTCAACCCCCAATGGGCCTTTTTTTTTGTTTTTCCTCTTTCTTGTTTTAACATTTAAATTTTCCACTTCGATTAATAATCTCTTTTTGTTAATTTGATGATTTTATTAACTATTTTTTTTAAAATTTTATCTCTGCATAGATATACACAATGCTTTGTTTTAAGCTAAATTTCTTATATTTTAAAACACCCCTCCCACGAAAAATTAATTTGGTATTTTATATTTTTTCATTGCTAAATTTTTTTTTTTATGATAATTATGAACTTTGCTTAAATAAGAGAGTAGATAAATTAACTAATTTGAAGACAATTACCTTTAAAATCTGTATTAGAGGTGTATTTTATCTTTCTAAAGAGATTGAAAAACTGAACAATAAATTTAATGCATACGGTTTTCAATTTTTTACTACTCTGAAAAGCTGACAAGAAACTATCTTGTATATTAATACATGCTGTTTAACTGTCTAGAACTTTTTGCAATAATGAAATGTTATGAATTTAGGTAATATGTAGAATAAAATAAAAAAAATAAAAATTTTTTGAAAGTAGGATGTGTAGTAGTGTAACTATGCAAAAAGGATTCCATTGAAAGTATTTTGTGTTTGGAAGCATTGAATTGTATGAAGTTGTGATTCTCAATTCGATGTATAAATTATATTTTATTCATCAATGATTTAAAACTATTCGACTCATATTACTCGACTTTATTCTCATAAAATAAAGAAATAACTTTGATAATTGGGAATTTTGGAGTCTTAACTAATAGAATGCTCTGTATTACAAACTGATTTCTTATTTGCAATGATTGTAGAATTCTTTTTCAAACCTTCATTTTTTAAAAGAGAAATAGCTTAAATTGAATGAAAAGTACACACCTATCACAAATCTCCTACAACGTTTTAGTTTATCTCGAGACAGTTTTGAAGTCCATACCTTATTTTAATATGAGACTTTACCTATATCAGTATCAAATTTAAATGTAGTAATTTTTTATTCGATACATTTATTTCAAAATTAAATTAGCTAGTTTTGATAATTATACAAATCAGAGTTTAAAGAGGGCTTGAATGTTGGCAAAGAGCATTAATGCTTCAGACGTGAAATATATAAAATGTAATATTAAGAAAAACAACATATTTATTGAATCACACCTAATTCATGATACCCTTCTCGCCCAACGATTATAAAGCGATCAATGGTCTGTAAAGCGATATGGCTCAAAAGCTTTTTTAAAAAGAAAATTAACAAATCGAGACAAAAATATGCATTTCAATCAATAATAAAATGAAAAATTGGCCAGTCAGCGGTATCTTAATCATATTCACTTTTCGGGGGAAAAGAATATGGTGAAAGATACATGATGACAGAAGACGTGATAATTAGGATTAATGCTTTATCTTTCAGTTACACATTCAGGGGGAAATTCATCTTTTGCCATTTATTACAATAAATTATTTTTTGTTTGTTAGCCGTTATGAAGTGGAAGAAAGAATTTACATAGTTCGTGGTCTCTGTGTGTGTATTGTATTTAGAGTGCTTACTTTTTTTTAAAATTTATTTTATCAACATGTTACTGTTTTTATTAATATTAAAAAATAGACAGTTATTCACAACAATGTTTGACTACCATTAAATTAAAAAAAATCGGGTAGTTCTGTTTTCAAGGGATTTTATGAATACTTTTTCATTTTTATCACGCTGAAAATGATATTTTTTTACATCGACTATTTTGGA
This sequence comes from Trichonephila inaurata madagascariensis, assembly GCA_019973955.1. Taxonomy (NCBI): domain Eukaryota; kingdom Metazoa; phylum Arthropoda; class Arachnida; order Araneae; family Nephilidae; genus Trichonephila; species Trichonephila inaurata. Next base: position 18,005 of record BMAV01010005.1, read on the forward strand.
AGGATATGTTCTTTTCTTGAAATTAATTTGTATAAATAAAAATTGCTTAATTTTGGCTCTTAAGTGGATAGTCATTTTGAGAATTTTGCTATAGTGGTTCTTTTTTTAGTTTCACGGAATACAAACTTTACTAGCAAATTCTTTATTACTTTGTAAAAGGGTTCCATAATTTTTGAAACAAATAGATTCCCATCTTTGTGCGTGTGTTATCGTTTAATTAACATGATCCACTATTAACAGTGCTCTTGAAATTTCTTTCAATTATATTTTTTTTGTAAAATGTCAAAAACATTTTATTCTGCTATTTAATTCAAAGAGCATGTATTTTTTTGTTACAACTAATGAATAAATACGAGATTTAAAATACAAAATTAAATATTTATACTAAAAATGAAAAAATATAAGGGAAAACTTTAATTATAATTAATTTAGGATATTTTTTTTCTGATCAAATCATGTTATTTGAATCGAGAATTTTATATTAAACTACGTAACAATACTTCCTTCATTTTGTGCTTTCAATCAATAAAGCTTCTGTGACTTAACATATTATATATATATATATATATATATAATATTATATATATATTTATATATTTAAAAAAAACTAAATCCAGATATTAATCAACAAACATTTTCGAATTTTCATTTTATTTATTACTTAGAGAAATGAATACGATTTTACTTTTTGAAATTTCTCACGACATTATTCCAATATAAAACTTTACGAAGTTGCACTTGGGTAAAAATAATTACATTGGAGCTTGATGTATATAAGTTTAAAAACATGACATTTCAAAATGAAAAGTGGCTCTTTCAGTTTTTTCTTGTTAAAAATGTTTGATCGAAGATTTTCTGTTATGAGTAAATTATTTTTCTTTTAAATATGGTAAATTTCATTGGTTTTCAGTGGATTGTTGATTTATTTATACAAATACCAGACATTTGTCCACTAGGCCCTTAGTCTTGATCTAGCTTCCCAATACTTAAGAACAATACAGTTGAAAGACAATAATGCAGTGAATTCGTCAATATGGTCCTTATCCATGGACTGCCCATAGTCAGAAAGAGTATAAGTTGAAGTGTCCTTTAGTCGAATTTTAAAAAGTGGGGCATTCAAACAATCGTGGCAATGGGCATTAAAACAAATGAACTTTAATGTAAGGAAGCTATTAATGAAAGGGAATTTTAAATGTTGTAATGAAATAAATTTCTATTTCTTTTCATCATGCATTATATATAGTCACATGACTTGAAACAATTACTGAATAAAACAATATATTTTCTTCCCACAAGAATACATTATGAGGATGTGAACTAAGTTCTCTTTCCAGAATTTAATATTCTTCTGAGTATTATTAAGATACAACTTTAACTAACAGCAGGGTAGTATCAAAATGTTTTCCGGAGACACACGATCTCATAAACCTTGTGTACACTTAATTTTTCAACGAAAAGTAAACACGGTTTAGTGATTAAATTTTGAGTTTAGTTTTATTTGAATCTAATCTTGGATGTTATTTGAATGAATATGAATTAATTTCTACCTTTTATTATTTATTACACGTTAACATTATGTTCATGCTATTTTCAGAAATTTTTAATGTAAAACAACTTGAAACACACAGCTTTAGTTTATTTCATCTGTTTTACACTAATAAATGCTGTGCACGGATTTTAAGGAGTTATTTATTTATATAAATGCCAGATGTTTGGCCACTAGGCTATTAATCTCGATCTAGCTTCCCAATATTTAAGAACAATAGAATTGAAAGACAGTAATGCAGTGCATTCGTCAATATAGTCCATATCCATGGACTTTCCAGAGTCACAAAGAGTACAAGCTGAAGTGTCCTTTAGTCGAATTTTAAAAAGGTGGGCATTCAGACAATCGTGCCCAGTCAAAAGACAAGGAAATTCTGGAAATGACTGGCTTTGAACTAGTTTTTTCCCCAAGGTTTTTTCCCTTGCTTCATTTGAGGTGGGAGGCAAACCTCTTCTTAAATTTCTCTAATTTAATTGGGGTTTTTTTGCAGAATTAAAGTCATTTTGGTTATTAGGGGTTTGAGAATAGTCTTTCCCCTTCTTTGGGGAAAATTTCCCCTCTTTTTCCCTCAATGCTACAATGAGTAGGAATTCACTCCAACAGAATTGGTGCTAGATTCTAACCAAGGCTCTAAATTATATTTATTTAACCAATAGTTTGTTTTTTGAAAGTACACCATTCCGACACTAATAGAAAATATTTAACACAGGGGTTAAAACTGCTAAATATATATATTTCAGTAAAATTTCTTTTTATCAGAATTCGATTATTAGAATGAGATTATTGATAGTAAAATGAAAGTAATTGAAGTAAAAGTGTGAAAGCTAGAAGTGAAAATGAAGAACATGATATCACTTAACATTTCCTTGATAATGATCAGGAAGCTTTCAATGAGGCTTTACAAACTCTTTTATATTATAAGAGTAATAAATAACTGAATATTAAAAACATATTAAGGCATAGAAATTTATAATGTCTACCAGAATTTACTGTTAAATTTATGTATAAGAAACTGTCAAATTAAGATTTATACGTTGTTGGAAAACAGTCATGATATGTTGTGTTTATTTATTAAATCTCGAAGTTATATAATCCGGATATTAGCTAATTACTTTGGGAATAATATAATGATTAGGAGTACATAGAAATACTTTGGGGGATTGTCAAGAATAATTCTAAAAAAGGAATCGATGAAATAAGTTTTGAAATTTAATACACTATATTTATGCGGATAACTGATATTTTTTATTCAAAAAATTTGTCTTTAAAAATTAAATCACTCTTTGAAAACAATTCCCAAGTCATTTTTAAAACTCTTCTTTAAAAATATTTTTGGATATTTTTCACTGAATTAAATTTAAAATTTAGGAAATAAGCAGTGTTTATAAAGATAATACATAAATGACCAGTGAAACAAAATTCTTTTTTATAAAACTTATTAATGCAATATTTAAGAAAATTTGATGATAAGGAGAAAATAAAATTAAGGAAGCATTCAAAGAAAAGAAAATTTAAAATTTCTAACATATATATTATCTATATCAATGTAAGTACAATACCCCTTAACCAAATATAATACATCTTGACTCTTGGGCATGAAATGTCATGACAATCCATCAAAAATATTCACTATTTGCAAAAAGGATCTCAGTGGTCAGTCAATGTTATTCTAGCCATCGAATTCTCGTCGGTTCGAATTTGATCAGAGTACCGTGAAAATGGACTTATGTCTGCTTTCTTCCGTGTATCATAGATTGCAAAGAAGCTGTTCTACTTACAAATAAAAGAAAAGGAATTTTCCCCGTAGTCAGAAAAATACTAAAGTAAAACAATTAAAATTCTAACCCAAAACCTTAGCTTCCAAATGTTGTTAATATTTACTGTCAAAGAAAAACATAAGAAATCTATAAACATTTTTAGGAGATAAACGACTCATTCACTCATCACGAGATTTCTGGAACTGTTAAATCTACAGACTTGAAATTTAGCAGGCGTGTTCTTTTTGTTGTGTAGAGATCCACTAAGAACTGGTTTTGCTGAAATAGACTCCTAAGGAAGGTTACGAGAATTTAAGGGGTGTTTAAAAAAAATCCATTTTTGAACTAGAGCCACAGACTTGAAATTTGTTTACCATGTTTCTTTTGTTCAGTAGAGATCCACTAAGAATGGGTTTTGTGGAAATCGACTCTGACGGGGAAGGCTTATGGGGTCATTAAACACAAATATACTTCCGTCTTAGAAATTAATGTCCTATTCTTAAGAGGCGAGAGCTATAAGAATTATTTTCAATAAATCGAAATGTTAATGCTAGAATTTAGATATCAATAACTTACAAAAACGATGTATATGCAGCAAAACGAGTGGCTAACAGCTAGTCCTTTCATAAAGGAATGGAAGGCATGTAAACAGCGAAAATGTCAGTTATAAGCTGGCTTAAAAGAAGCATCGAAATATTCTACATATTTTAAAAATTATAAAATGTACTTCAAATTTTGTAAAAATAAAGGTTCCCTTTTTTCTAATTAATTTTAAAGTACTGTTAAAATTATTAAAGAATATTTTTTTAAAAAATTAAATATTTGCGTTCTACTCTTTAACTAATTTTTACTTCATACACATTTTAAAAAAATAAATTTGGCTGGAAAACAGTTTCCATGCTCCGTTTTTGTACGGAAGAAAATATTTAAGATCTATTGCGGTAATATTTTAGATTAACTATTGTTTTAGATCTTTATATAAATTGGATTAATATTTAGAACACATACGAATGTCTTACAAAAGTATCTTAGATGAATTATATATTTTGAGAGATGAACATATTAATTATAGTATTTAAATCATTAATTATATATTAAAATACATATCATTCTAATCAGAATCCGAATTGCAATCTTTAGTTAAAAAAGCTTTAGAATACCAGTACATTATAGTGCTATTAGTATTTTTCATGCACTGTTAATTGAAAGGACATCAATATTAAATGAATAGAAAAAAGATAAGTAGAAAAGTTTTTGTGCTTAGGTAAGATAATAATTATATAAATCTTTTTAAAATAATGAACATTAACTTACGAGAGAGATAATCTCTCATAACAACTTCATACCACAATAGTTAGTTTGGGAAAAGAAATTACGTTAGTAAATCATAGTTCCTTTATTAATTCCTATGATATCCTAAATGATTAATAAATAAACGGGAAAAAAGAATATTTTGAAAGAACTGTCGTAGGTCCCTATCTTGTATTCGCAACTTGTAATTCAAAGCAAAAAAAAATAAATGTCCAGAATACTAATTTAATAATCTCAAAAATGCCATTCAATTGTCATATCATTAGAAATTCTATCAAATTTGTAAAAGATAAGGCTAAGAAGGGAAGAAAAGACTTACATCTTTCCATTAATAAGATGATTGAAATATTTCGGAAAGGGCATAGTTCTTCCACTAGCAGAATGAATTTAAGTCTTTCATCAGATTTTCTCTTTACTCTTCCATCCTTAATTTTTTTCTTAGGGTTTTTATTTCTTTTTTATTATTTGACAATTTTCCAAAAAAAAAAATGTATGTCTCTTATTTACATTAACATACTTTTCATCTTTTTTTAAGCAGTTAACCGCTTAACTTCCACCGGCGTATATATCTGTCTCACTCAACCGGTGCGTTGAGTGACCGGACGTATATATACGTATTATCGAAATACGTATATATACGTATATATATCGAAATACGATTCTTTTTTTTTGAACCGCTATCATTAAAACTACTCTGAAGGCTTTGGAATGAAATAATATGAACTTGACAGTGTTTGTGAAAGGTTTACTTATATCAGAGAAAATTGCCTTATTTGTGCCTTTCTTTTTAGCCCCAATACACGGCAAGCGCCCGCCGGTGTGGGAAACGGTGAAACTGGGCAGTGAATCACGGTAACTTTTAATCGGCATTTAAGGGGTTATAGCGTAAGTTAGACACAAAATTCAAATATTTGTAAAAGGAATCTATAATGTGAGTTTAAAACGAAACAATGCATTAAATTGGCTTGTTGTTGTTTTGTATTGATGCCAGATATGATGTAAGAAAACACATAGAAACTATATATAAATATTAGAGCTCTGTTCTTAGAAAGTTAATAAATCAAGTTATATATTTTAACTTATTGATAGCATCTGTATCATACAGTGTTTTCACTCTTGAGAATTCTAACTGAAAAAATCCTTAATTCATCTCAACAGATAAAATTGAATTAGAAATAGATCAGTGATAAAATTCACATCTTGAAGAATTTTAAGATGAATCTAGGACATTTCTACTCTTTTGTCTAAAGTTCTCTACTGACCGTATACCTTTTCCTATGCTAATTTATTGTTTTCTTAAGATAATCTTGCTAAAATGGTTATCTATGTGCAATATTCATTAATTCAAATATTATTTCAGTTAGGGGATAGTCTTTGTTAAATTTATAAACAAAATATGATCGCTTAACTTAATCTTAAAAGCACATAATTTGTTAGAATTAAAAGTGTATTGAAATACACTCGAAAGAAGATTATGAAATCTAAGTATTGGAGAAACTAGAATTATGATATTAAACATCATAACAGCAACTTTTTTAAGGAGTAAAAGACTAAATTAAGAAGATAAGAAATGAAAAACTAAAAATTTTTTTTCCTAATTAAAGCTTAATAATTTCCATTTTGTACTTGATTAAATAGTATAGGCATAATACTTATTCTTATGACCTTTACAAAAGTTTAGATTCAATTATTTTAATAATTTTTGTGGAACATCTCATTTTGCATTTAAGTTGTTTCAAACATTTTTTTAGGATTCTTTTAATTTCTAATCAAAAATTTGATAATTGATCTAAAAGTTTAATTTATTAAAACAAGATTTTCAAAAATATTTCTGCTTCAATACTTAATAAAAAAAAAAAAAATTGGGCATAAAACAGCGAGTTACAACTATAAATCTCGTCGTACATACATACGGTGCGAGTATTTATTCTATAAGCATTTATTGAAATTAATAATTACAATTGCAATTCTTAAATATGTTTCCACTTCTTCAATAAATATATAAACCTGTACAGTAAATGAAGATCTTATTCATATAGCTTCTGGAATAAAACTCATAAAAACAAATTCACTTACGAAGTGTCTTAGTTATTTTATACATTATTAGTTATTTTTATCTTTTATTCCTACTTATGCTACAATAACTAATATATTTCACGTATGATCCATAAACTGCAGATAAAACTTGTTTTTCTGAAGATACTTATAACAATAAATCCAGTAATTATTGCTCTATAAGTTTGCTGAAGCCAATTCAGTTAGTATAAAGTAAGGATTCCGTACATTGTTAGACATAAAAGAAGTAGAGCTGTATAACATCAGATCAATAAGACAAATCTGACATTATTGCTGTCAATAATGAACAATTGAATACGACAATGCTCATCTACTATATCATAATGAAAATAAATGAAATACCTTCACATAAGAACTATCATAGCAAGCTGTAAGTGATTATGTGAAAAGAATATATCAAAAGGATGATTATAATGGAGGATCGAAATGTATGATGAAAGTGAAAAAAAAAGATTACTTTCTTTTTTTACCACTATATGTAATCTTTCTCTTTCAATGCTTTAAGCATTTTCTTTTACTTAAAAGAGTATATCAGTGCTTCTCAAACTTTCAATGTTTGTGACCCTATTTTCAATCATAATTTTCATGGCACTCCTCCCCCCTCTCTCCATACAATAATACTGTATTGAATTCAATAACATTTTGACCCTAAAGCTACAGTACGACTTGTTATAAATTGTACAAATTGTCAAGCTAAGTATTAAAATTTGCGTATGATTTTGTATATGACAAGTCTATGGGGTCACTATTAATTATTAAACATGTTCTTAACTTAGTATTGATGAATAAATTATCAAATACATTATGTAGTGTTGATATATTTATATTATATCATTGTAAATGTGTATTATTTATTATTTCGGAATGTATTTTTTTTATTCCTTTCAGTAAATTAATAATATTTTTGAATCTTTAATTTTTTTTGTTTTTAAAAATGCTCGCGCCCCCCTGATAGGATTATCACGACCCCCTAGGGGGCGTGCCCCACAGTTTGAGAAACGCTGAAATATACGCCAGTTTTAGTATTTAAAAAACTTCACAAAAACACTCGGTATGATAGCTTTTATACTTATATTTTTATCGTATAGTTTTAATAAAATTTATATTTCCTTGGATAAGCTCCTGGAAATATGTTGAAGTAATATGAAATTACATAAAATTTTCTCAATATCTTTTGATTTATTGATGTGTGGCTTATATAATTATTTTGTATCAGTTATTATTTGGTATGGTTTTGGTTATGTTATTAAAATATATTTCTTAAATAACCATTATTGGACAAATTTTTTGTAGTATTTAGTAAAAAAGGGTGACTTATTACTAATTGGACCATGTTGCGAGAAACTACATCTTAACATCCTTAGTAAAGGCACTGAGTAAGGTTAGTAAATCTTTTTAACTAAAACATTCTTTTACCAAACATAACTTAGATAATATCTTTCAATATTTAGTGCAAGAGAAATGAAGTGAAATTTCTATATTCAAAGTAAATTTAAATTTGAAATTATTACAAAATTCATTAATAGTTATAATATTCTTACAGAATTTATAAATATTTCTCTTTTGTTCCTTTAATTTTAGATTGTATATTGTTAAGGTACGACAGTACAATTTATAAAAAGTTCTCTTATTTAAGGATTTTTACATTTTTTTTTGCTTGTAACCTATGTACATGTACTACGCAAAACAGTTTTTCTGCTCAAAATACTACAAAAATTTACCATTTAATTTTTTACAGAAAAATTTTAAATTGTATATGCTTTTAAGAAATGCTACTCATCCTATAATAATCGACGTACTCACATGAAATCTGGTTTACAAGTACGTTGAACTATACATAACAAAAGTTGTTATGGGTTTCCTGCTAACTTGATTTATATTTGTAAAATGTATTTTTTTGTGAATACTTATTGAAAATTCCTTGAAAAATGTATAAATTCTAAGTTCAATTACTTAAAAAAAAAAGTATTAATTTGATTCCAAAATGCATACCAGCTTTTGTTACATGTACTAAAAGCAAAAGGTTATATATATATATATTTATATAGCACAATAGAAAAAATAATAATTTTAAAAGAAGCTAAATTAGTTATTTTTTCTTTCCGAGATAAACCAGTTCAAGGTTTTTATTTGCCCTTGAGATGTGAATGTAAATAGACGTAAAAGTTATCAAGACTTATCAAGAGTTATCAATTTTTTTTTAACTTGGAGCTTTCTAATTTTGTGTGATTATAGAAAATTACATAAAGAATAATTAAATCTAAGAAAATTATTTGAAATTTTTGACTGATTTTTGTCAATTGAATGGTACTGCGTCCCCTTATAAAACATTCCTGTTTTGAAAATTACGTAATTATTTTACCTACATGTCTAACTAACTATATGTCTTAAGAAATTAAAAATATCTTAAAGCTGAGAAACATAACTCCTACCCCTTTGATGATCTATCTATGTATTTCCAAAACCTTTATTTCTACGCATTCTGATTGAGAATAGAAAGTATTTAAACATCAATTGATATTTTGAAAAACTTATACTATTTAATGATTGGCTTAGGATGGCTTTTAAGTATTTAATTACTATGATCAAATACTTGTCTTGTCTACTTGGTGGAAGTTGATTTAAAGAGCTATTTTCCTAGGTTATTGTGATTAAAATGCAGTTAATACCTTTATGGACTGTGGAAAAAATTAATTCTTTTGAATAAAATTTGCAAATTTAGTTGAATATGTAATTATTATTATCAATATGTATACTGATTTATATGCCTTACAAAATGTACATCAGGGTATGCTATGTGAAAAAAAGTGAAATAACAGATATAAATGAAATATCATAACTAAACAAATATTTAGTTTTAATGAAGCAGTGTATTTTAAGTACATTTATCTATATACAAGCAACTAATTTATATGAGTATATATGAATAAAGCTCTAAATGCATATAAATTTCACCCCTTTCACTAATTTTACCAGTAGAAATATATAACTGAAAATTATATAATGAATGCAAAATTTTTAATTCAAATGTTTCTGGATTATTTTCTTGCTAAGTACAACATGTTCTTAAGTCGTAATAAAAATAATTTAAATTGCGTATTCAATAATTTATGAAAAATATAGTTATTTTACATCAATATTAATTTAAAATGTTATTGGCGACAAGGAGAGGAGAATTCGAACTTTAATTGTTTAAGGGAATACTAAGAAACCTAAGTAAAGGTTTTTTTGTGAATTATGCAGAAAAACTTAAATTTTTAATCCAAGGATTGGAAATAAACTCGTTTGTAAAAATATAGTATTTCACGTCAATTTAACGGATACCTCATGAAAGAATAGTCAAAAACGAAAGAGAAAACTAATTTTCCCCTGACTTTACGAGAGGAATTAATATTCGTCAAAATAAGTTTAGTTTTATATAGCCGAAAAAAATATAAAACTACTAGGAATAAACAAAAGTATTTCTGCGAGAAAAGTGAATATGTGACTTATCATTGCATATATCCTACCTTACACATGGTTCACTACATCAATATTAATAAGAATCAATTTTTTTTTAAAAAAAAATTCAACAGGGACAAGTTGTAAATTTTTATATTCTGGGGAGTTTCTTTTGTATTCCTGTCTTCTAGGAAAGTTATTCTAGGAAACGGAAATGGAAATATTTTACAGAAACTCTTCCTAAAATATTCCACTTTTGGTTCAAAGGACAAAAACTAGTTTTATTATCGGAATTCGAATTTTATATCTGTCGCCTTAACGGTTTGTATCAGAAAAAGTGGATTTGAATAAAATGGTAGATAAAGCCGAGCCCAAAACAAGATACGGTATCGATTACGATGTACGTAAAATGTTTAGAAGTACTAAAACAAGTGATTTGGATAGAAAAAGAAAACAGCAACAACGCGAATATTGTCAACAGTGCAGGACTAGAGGAAAAAATAATGAAATTCATAAGTAGAAATAATTCATTTTAGTTTTAAGAGCGAAGATTGCTTACAGTTTAGGAAAACATTAAGGATTATTAAATATTCATCATTGATCGCACATTTAATTCTCATGACACAAGAGATATTGTTTTTAGCTTTCATTTTTAAACTTTGTAGCTGTAATAGTATCTTTCTAAGCGGTTTAATTTCCTTTTTTTTGTTGCAGAATATTTTGTTAAAGTTAATACTACAGTCATATCCATAAATTAAGGATAATACAAGATCAGGCAAAAAAAAGAGTCAGAAGCAAAACAAATGTGACATAATTGTAAAGCCTTTTTATTAAATAAAAGGTACAGAGCAAGAAAGATGGTTTATGTTTGATATTATTAAAAATTACAATTTTCGCTTCCTGGAGCATATTACCAAAAAAACAACACCTATTTACAAGAACCAGTATTACATGCTTAGTTAATATGGTACGGTATGATGGTTAATACATTGTATGACTCCCAGACGATACAATACAGTCCTTACAACTCCTAGGTATGCTGAGTATCAAATTATCGATCTGATCTTGTGGAATATTACACCACTCATCTAGTAATGTACTCCGAAGTTCTGGTAGACATATAGTAGGTGGTTGCCGGGCTGAAACTCGTCAGCCAAGCATGTTCCACACATGCTCTACTGACCGGTTAAAATGCTGGCCAATCCATACGGGTGATATCCTCCGATTGAAGGCATTCGTTTATGATGCCTGCAAGGTGAGCACGGGCGTTATCATCCATAAACACAAATTCTGCACCAATGGCGCCCCGAGACAAAATGATATTACGATAGATTTGGCCTGCCATCGTTCCAATTTGAATATGCAGGTCAGTTCTGGACTCAGAATAAGCCCCCCCCCCCCAAGCAAGCAGTGGGCACTACCGAAACGGTGTCCTTTAATGATGTTCTCTTGTTGGTAACG